>JAUYWH010000004.1:17687635-17737714 GCA_034779795.1 Ctenopoma multispine
ACCACCAACCAGCATCAGTCCTACAACTTCACTGTCAAAATTATTCAATTCTGGGACAAACAGAAACTGTATTTTAGGGGGGGACGTTTTCTGGCATTCTGTCATTAAATGCTCTCCTAGAGAAATAAATAATTAGTAGCACCAATTGTGATTGTCTGTAGGTTCAAGAGGAATATGCTGGAGCTATATTCACTTAACACTGATGTTTTTCTGTTTTGTGGGTTTGGTCGTCTTTAAAGTGATTTAATATGACGGGATTTTACTTAAGCCTTGGTTCAAGACAACTGTCCTAGATGTTGATGTTAATTCAATACTGGTGTTTTTGTTTGCTCATATTTTTGTGCATTTGGTTGTTTTTATAGCAATTTTTATGTTTTTATTGCGCTTTTATGCGATTTTCCAGCAGGATTTATTTTAATGGTGCATTTTTCGGCAGACTGCCCTTATAAGGTAATTGTATCGGATCGGTATCGGCGATACTGACCCTATATTTACTTGGTATCGGATCGGTACCAAAATTTGCGGTATCGCACACCACTATTGGGCATAGGGGTAAAGGATCAGTCTAGGGAGTCAATTAGTAAAGATGCTTTTCTCTGACTTGCCCCATAAAAAAAAATGTATTTCAGTCAAATGATATAGCGTGGCTATAAGTTTTTTCTATACTTGCTACTTTGACAAGTAACCATTAGCTTTAGAATCATGTCTGTCACATTTTTTGGTCATACTAAATCCACCATCTACCAGATGGCATTTCTAGCAGCATGTCTAACAGTTGCCATGAATCCAAAGCTAAGTCTTGGAAACATTCACTTTCATCAGTATGTGTCATACTTTCTGCCCTCTCAGAAACCTCTGGTATTCTCCTGAAGCTCCTGAATGACCTACAGTATGGGAGAGACTTAAGATGTGTGTGTATCCCTCATTTGCACGAGCCACTTGACATTTCTTAAAGGCTGGTAAGGAGCCAGGGTAGCAAAGACAAACTGGTTCCACAGAGCCGTACTGTACTTTAGTGCCTTTTTGATTTGCTATTGGACCAAAGTGTTCAGGTCTTAAAATTCGTCACACATGGCAACAATACACAGCTTGTATGCATGTGTACCAGTGCATACTTGGTCACTTTCAACTCACTAGACCACACTGAAATGGAATGAACTTTTATAACTTGTGTATCTTTTCTTTCTTCTTAAGAAGAACATGCCATTTCATTGATAGATAGATGTACATAAATTACAGGAATTGAGGATCAGATGTAAAGTAATTGGAAATAGACAAAACTTCATTAGCAGTAAAATGCAGTGCTCTGCTCAGTTCAGTAAACTCAACATAAACAGTTAAGTGCAAAATGAAAAACTATGTGGTTAACAGTTTTTAAGCAGCAGGTAACAGTGCACTGTCTAACGTGAGAATAGAAAATGAACCGGAATTAACCTTTCACAAAGATGTTTTTCCTACCTGTTTACAAAAAAAAGAAAACTAATGGAGCCATTAGCCAGCAGCACGTGAAAAACCTGCAATACTCTGCTTGCTTCTCTTGGGTGTAGCAGCTATAGATCAGTCTGAGGGGTGCTGGGGCACTCGCAGACCCCTCCACAGTCACACCATGTCACTGCTTCACATGACTTATAAGGTTAGCTGTGCTGCCTTTACAGCAGGGCAACACTTTTTGCAACTGACTTAAGAACCTTTCCTTTCCCCTAGTTTGTAGGTTTTGATACTTTGGTTTTGTGTGTAGTACAAAGGTGAGTTTATATACTCAGGCTCCGCTCATTGTGCCCAACCGCAGCACACATCGATATAAAGTCTTTAGTAGGAATAAAAATATCAATTTATTGGATTGGTTAGTCGGCCATTAACTCCAGGATTGGTGGTTCCTCCTGGCCACATGTTGAAGTGTCTCTTGACAAAATGTTGAACACAAGCATTTTATATGATTTGTGACATAACTAATGAAGGTCTCATTAGAGCCACGATCATTATATACGCTTAGAGTCTTCCTGAAAGTTCAATAGGCAGAGAAGCTGCAGTGTTGAGAAAAGACATAGTGTAGTCAGAGTGCTTTGCCAACACTCACTCACATTTACAAATTAATTATCTGCTGACCTCATTGACCTCAAAGATCGTGACAGATCAACAGCTGGAGTGAAAACCTGAGGACAATAAATAAAGTAAGAAATGATGAATCAGTGCGGATTGTGGCTTGGAGGGCTCCCTTCTTGAAACCCAACCCGATTGTATCAGCATGTTTCTTCTGGGATAAGTAGATTGAAAGTGTCTGTTTGTCATCCACCAGGCAGACGATGAGAAAAGAAAAGCATCAAGGTGCTTTGTGTTGAATTCATTTGAAACATTTGGTTTGAGAGTGACATCCTATAAAGCTCCATCCTCAGAAATTTGGAAGCCATAGGTGAAACATCCGCTGGACTCATCAACTCGAGCTGTGAACCAGCGCACTTTGTCAAACATGTTGTGCTGCAATGATGCTACAGCCGCATATGGCTTTTATAACTTCCATGTGTGTCACTGTGTTTCCATGGGAAAAGGCAGCGGCGCTTCGTCATCAGCTCCTCTGAGAGAACGACCTGATGAAACTCCAAGATTCTCCGACCGAGTCCCACTTATCAATCAAAGCTGGGTTGTCTGGCAGGTCGCCGGGTCACTTCCCTTAGCTAACACCCCTTCCACTTAGAAACACCCTGCAGGTGCTTATCCCCTTTGAGTGAAGTGAATGAGTGAAGTGGCTGACATTAGAATAACAAAGGCGGACGGCAGCAGATTGAAGATGGCCTGGTTTCACAGGTGCTGGCACGGCTAAATCCCGCCGATACAGCGGGGAGATTAGAAGAGTCAAAAGTGATCATGGGTAATTGGTTATCTCACCTCAAGTACCTCGCAGGGTCTTATCCCCCTGTAAGCCTTCTTATACTCTTAAGTGGACGGCTGCTTTGGTGGAGCTGTGTGTGGAGGGAGGCTGAAAGTTTTTTGGGTTTTTTTTTGGAGGCTTTGAAAGGTTCATTTGAGAAACTACGAGCAGTTGTGGCTTCTGCCTGGGCATGATGAAAGAGAAGAGATACAGTTATGCCAACTCACACACACACACACACACACACACACACACACACACACACACATCTTGATCCACTCAGGGGCTTCATGTTAGTTTTCATTATCAGCTCTCCCTCTTCACATAATTGAGCACAATACACTTTGAGTTGGGCTTGGAGTTCCACAGTGAGGAAGGATGAATACATCATTAACCGTGACTTCCCACACAAACACAGTCCTTGGTAAACAGTGTGGAGGGAGACGGTGGGCGCTCTTCCACTCTCACAAACTATAGGCGTAATTTCACTTAGTGCTCCCTCCCTCTCTCTCTCTCTCTCTCTCTCTCTCTCTCTCTCTCTCTCGCCCAATGGTTTGATAAACTTCCACAAAGCCTATTTAATTGGTAATCCCAAAGACACAGAGAAGATGATCAGAATTAGACTATATCACAGTGCCTTAATGAAAGGAGTGTTTTGCGTCTAATTTAATCAATATTAGAATATCTACCAATTAGCTGCATTATTTTACTTTGCGTATGAAAATCAGGACACTGCTCATTTATCGTGGCCTCATCTCGCACAACGGTTGCATTACAAATGTGATAATAATAGATGATTTTTGATTTTGCCATTAAGAAATAAGAAGAGAGGGCGGCATTTTAATTACGCTCCATTCAAAGTGTTGATGAGGTTTAACTGGCAAAATTAATTAAAAACTTTTCTCTCTCTCTCTCGCTCTCTCTTTTGCTCTCTCTCTCCCTCCCCGGTCAAGATTAGAATCATGACGTTTGGAGTATTTAATCAAAAATAGGTTTTGCAATTAATTAGCAGCTCATCTGCATATACGTATGTTAATTTGAAGAATGGGATTTCAATCACGCGTTTAGAGCAAACCTCATCACAGAGCTGTTTGTTTTTCGTACGTTAACCTCAGCCGCTGGATGGGACAGTTTGAGCAACACTAATGGATAACGTTGGATTAAATCCTAATCTTAATTTTTTTCCCCCTCCACCTCCTCTACAGCCGCAGATTAGATCAGCCTATCTTATTTTCCTAGGACTCACTCATTAGCATACTTATCTTTTTTTTTTTGGGAGATACACAGGACGTAAAGTTTGTGAATAGGTTTCAGTTGCTTTCAACTGGAGAGGGATCAGGCTACGTATCTGTGCCATCCAGTCAGCACACGTACTCACACTGCAGCCAGTTAAAACACTCAGACAATGAAGGGGAAATGAGGACGATTCGCGACTCGTCTGCAACTTTCTTCCTCGTTCTGTGCTCTTTTCCTTCAGCGGAGCCCGCAAAGGGAATAGGAGAATCAATTAAAGGCACGCATAACAGAGAGAGACAGCGAGCCTTTTAGTGCTTAGGTTAATGGTGAGTTATTGTAAGAGAATGACTCTGTGAACATTGGTTAATTTCCCCTCCCCTCCCCCACCCCCCTCTCTCCGTTTCTCCCCTCACTGTGGTTAATAGCTATTTTAAGAGCAATATGATGTATTACTCGGGGCTCTCTCGGGGGAAACCCGGAGGGGCTCCTGTACTGAATCCATTTAAGACACTGTGGCGATTCCACACATTCTCTATTCAAACACCCCAACACACACACGCACTCCCTCTGCCCCCTAAACTTAATGGGAAATTAACCATTCAGAGCCGTATTTAAATTTAGACTGTAATCTTGGCATGACGCTGAGTAAAACACGCAGGTATGCAGCAGCAGTGGGTCCCTGGGTATCAGGTCTCGGGTTAAAGAGAGGTGTCAGGGAGACTGGGCTGGGACAGCTCGCTGTGGACCAGCTCGCTAATCACATTTCAATGCTTATGAGCAATGTGGAATTACAAATGGCTCATTGTGACATAATGAATACATTAATATTATAGCTTCATTAGCCAGTTATATCCGCTGATTGACAGCAATCAGGAGATGATTCTAGATTATTCTATATTGTTAGTTATGACTTTCTTTTTTTCAGGTGGCAAAATGTGTGGCACATCACTCATATCCCTCTGCATATTAATGTTCATCATGTTCCTCATGCCAAATGTAATACAAAATCTCAGAAATCAGATTTTTTTTGTTCATGAAGACTTATCACTGGCCTTTGTGTGTGACCGGTTAGTGGTTAGCTGATTGTCCGCTGCTGCGCTGGTGTGCTGTGTTCAAGGACAGCAAAGAATGTAGGGCATTTGTATTTTGAGAGGCCCCAAACCCCTCAAAAAAGAAAAAGAAAACAAAAATCTTTTACACCTATGTTAAGCGATCACTATCGTTTGAGCTGCTAAACATAAAACCAATAACTGGTAAAGTAGAGGACACTTGCCGTGACTCTCATTAAGGGGGAAGGCTGATCTCAAATACATTCCATACAGAGAAACGTATGGAATGTCTATCTATGTCTAGAATCTATGTGGATTCATGAGACCCTCAGGAAGAGATCACAGGGAGTACTCTGGCTGGTTCAGGAGCTTCACCAGGATGATGGTTGTGTCAAGGCTCGGAAAACACCTCACTCTTACTGAAAACAATTACAAAAAGTGCTCTGTGTGAAAGGAAGAGTTTACAGAGCCACTGACCTACTTCTAAGAATAACACGTCTCCAGTGGAGAATTTTAGTGTCCCACAACTGTCTCAACCACTTTCATAACCTTTTCTATCTTGTGACTCCATCTCTGGGTCATTTCTTTAAAGACTAATTTATTTTAAGGTGTCTTCTTTTTTGCTGCAGGTCAGGTTCAGCTGCAGTTATGGCCCTGAAAACAAAGCTATTGAGATATTATATAGTATATATCACCAGGCAAGACCCTATAGGTGCAGGCTGTGTACATGGACTGCCACAACCAAGGCATAGTGTACAGGAACATCTGTGTATGGGCTGGAAGTCCAAAGGTCAAAATGGGAGCCACCTCCAAAGGTGGTTGGTAACAACAAAGGTAAGATCCTGTGGGACTTCCAGATACAGACTGACAAACTGGTAATGACTAACCAACCGGACATAGTAGTGGTGGACAAGCAGCAATCCCAAGTGACAGTAACATCAGAAAAAAGGAAAATGAGAAGCTAGAGAAATACCAAGGGCTGAGAGAAGAGCTAGAAAAGATGTGGAGGTTGTGGACAACAGTGGTTCCCGTGGTAATCCAAACTGGGAGAACTGGGCTCCAGCAGAGAGAGCATGAGACTGCAGTGGGTTTTTGGTTTGTTCAGGTAAGATTTCTAAGCTGGCTTTGCTTGACTTTTGCCTGTTGCTGTTTTAATAATGGAAATTTAAATGTTATCAATAAATATGATTTGTCACTAAGTTTGAGTTGGTGGTGGTGCTTTAAATAAAAGACACAATTATTAAGAGAAATAATATCTTCTTCCAGTGCCTCCAACCAGAGCTCATCCACCAGTGGATGTGGATGTAGATTTAATTCAAGTAATAAAAAAAAATTGCAGCAACTTTGAGTAAAATTTAAAGCCAATGCAGCCTCTTGATCTGTTGCATGAACAAATAATCCTTCTCCATAGGAACTACACCTGTAACCATGGCAACAGTACACAACAACAAAAAAGAGGAAGAAGTGTGTAAGACCAGAATCACACTGAAACATCTTTAGGTTTTGTGACTAAAACTAACCTCGAATGACATGAAAGTCAAGTTAACAGACACACACACACAATCCGGGGCCCAGCTGTTTGGGCCTCCACACATGGCCAGCAGAGAAGGGAGGAGTAAAGAAAGGTGACCCCTAGCAAGTGTGCTCACTGGAGAGTGAAGAGACACAAGGAGGGTTCTTGAGGCCTGGTGGAGGTTTTTAACCATTTTACATGTTAAAGCGTGGTGTGTGTGTGTGTGTGTGTGTGTGTGTGTCTGCATGCACCTGGTGAAGCCGTGCCTCCTCTATAAGCAACACATATTTGTAACCATCGTGCATATGTATTTGCAGCATGTGTTTGCATGTGTGTGCATCCTGTGTGATTGGGGTTTAATGGAGGCTGCAGCCCCCGGTCCCAGCCTCAGTAATGAATGAGCTATTACCTAATGAAATCTGAAGAATGCTTGGCAGCGGCGGGGCCGAGTTGGCGCCACGCACCAGGAGCCCGTTCCAACACGCAGCAGCGATGCCATCGTATTTAGGACTGGCGTTTGTCGTTATGCGAGACGGGGGCCAATGTGTGCTCTGCCCTAATTGTTTGAGTATACGATTATTAGCAGGCTGGCTTTCAATGAGCCTTTCATGCCCGGGACGAGTGTTTGTTGAATGGTGAACTGGAGTTACACAGGTCAAAGGCTTCTGATGTCAGTCAAGTGTGTGTTGATTTCTTTTTTAGTCTAGACAATGTATTCACACCTGTTGGCTGCACATTTCAGCTTTATAATTTTTTTTATGGGGGTGTATATTATAGTACTTAATGGTGCACAGCGCACACATGAAAAGGAAAGTTGTGCACTTTTTTGCAGATAGGTTGAGAAATTAGGGACACAAGTTAGTTTTTGTGTGAGGGTAAAAGAACCCCTACCCCTACCCCCCCCCCCTCCCACACACACACACACACAAGCACACATGTTCTCACATGTTTTCATAATGCTGCATGAAAGGCCTTAATGCTTTGCACAACTGGTGGAGAAAGTGTGTGTGTGTGTGTGTGTGTACTGTATATTTGTGCGGTCGCTCACACACATCCATGTGACTGAGGCATTGCATACATTTAGCGCGCTGGCAAAGGCACGCTGCACACACACACACACACACACACACACACACACACACACACGCCTCCTCCCTGTATACCACACAGATTATCTCTCTCTCTCACACACATGCACACAGAGCGTGGTGTGTGTCAAAGTAAAAGTTTGCTCACTTTGTCAATGTCATCATACTGCCCTCTTTTGTCAGCGAGAGTCAGAGAAAGCAACAACAACAAAAAAATCTTCTCCTCTCCCCTTTGCCTGTCACAGCAGCATTTTACTTATCAGCTATCATTTAATGCTCCACTGCATACATGCTTGTTTGTTGCTCTTTTTAATTCTTATTATTCTTACTATAATGTCTCCATACCTGCTATAGTTGGATTGGATTGTGCACAGAGGAGTTTGTGAGCGTGTGAACATGTCGTAAAGAAAGAAAACTGATCTAATGACTGCAAATTAGAATGAACAAAAAAAAAAAGAAAGAAAAGGAAACTCCCTGTGCTGTGTAATTTAAATGTAACCCTGCTTATATATGCAGCACCTTGTAATTGTTAATCAATAGTGTATTGAGTTTTACATCCAGTCACTAACCTCTGTGGCTTTACTGATCAGCCGGCGCTGTCTTGTCAGTCACGACGCTCGCCGATCGTTTAAAGCCAATCGACGGCGTGTCAAAAAATAGAAGTGACTCTCTGTGGGAGTGTCGCCGTTTGATGCTCATCTTAACACATCATGACGAGCATAAATAGGCCTATGGGAGATTATATAGGAGGCTTTTTTTTTTCAACACAGCGTGGACAAGCATTCCCTCCTAATGTTCTCTCTTAGCCCGTAAATGTAAAATTCAATCCATTAATGTGTCATCGACGGTCACGTCAGTCAGATGACTAAGTCTTAGTTAATATTTGAAAAAGCAGAGAGAGCATGTTCTTCATGCCACTTGTCAGCGTTTATATTCAGACTACATTATGGTGGAAGGGTGGAATATTCTGAGGTTTGTCACAACTGTTACAGTGACTGACTGAGACATTATAAAACACCATACCTGTACTGTATGTTGCACCTGCATGAAGTGCCAGAATAATAGGTACATCATGCTTATACTACTGCATCCCTCTATAAAGCTTTTATTTAGAAAGGTTTCAGTGTATATATAATGTTCAAACACCTCCTGGTATTAAGAATATACTGAAAGATAAAAATTATTATTATTATTATAGACAAAATTATATAATACAATTTGTTAAATAATTGTTGGTGTGCAGTAATCCAGAAAGCTCAAGGTGCTGCTTCGTAAGACAGAACATGCAAATACACTACATGTGTGCTTTCAGAAAGGTAAGTGTCATAGAAACAAAAAATAAACAATCACTCCTAAATCCTAAATCTTTAAATTCTTTATTTGTTTGACCAACAGTTTAAACTGTTTTTTTTTCTTTTTGTTTAGAGCAGCGGCACATACACACAGATTCAAAGCTGATGAAGAGAAATGATTTTCTCACAGTGAGAAAAAAAAAACTGTTGCAGATTAATTTTCTGTTGATTGATTATTTAACGAACTAAAAGGTTCAGCTTAAAAGCAATACAATTACAAACTTCTTTATGGATGTGTCCCTCTATTCACCACACAGTAAAAATTAGGATCATATGCACAGTTTCACTTGACTGTTCTGTTATACACCTCAGACACCTGAGTGAAATTATCCAGACATTTGCAGCTTTGTTGTCAAGATTCTCCATAACTGCACTTTTCATTCATTGTAACCCTCATGATGAATCTATAACCCATATGAACAAAAAGCTGGAAAAGATTCAGATAATAATTAAGGTAAAATCATTAAATTTGGAGCCTAAAAATTTTATTTACTGTGTTTTGTTGTCCTGAAAATGGCAATAAATAAGTGACGTTTGATCCAGTCTCTAAACTTTATGTTTTACTGACTTCCTTACATATCCTGAATAATTGCAGTTTTCTGACCAAAATATTTATGGATGAATTATGCATGATGTAAATTCCATGTAACTTTATTTTCACTATGCTACGATTCAGCATGTTAAAATGAATAAAAAAAAAACCAAACAGGTGAAAGAAGAGAAGTTGAAGGAGTAAATAATTTCAAATAGCAACATCATTTAAACACACACACACACACACACACATATCAAATAGTAAGTTTAGTTTCAGTTATTTTAAAGGAAATGATTTGTTTCCAGCCACAGTAGTAAGAACGTTTTCAGTGCAGGCTGAGGAGGCTGCAGTGCTCACACTCTGTCTGTTGGGACTAGTTTTACAGAGAAGAGCTCCCCTAGTGGACACATGCGTAATTCCTCCTCTCTCCTCTCCACTGCTCACTCTCCTCACATTACAATGTCAGTGCTGCTCTGAGAATTTCCACATATATAATTGGACTGGGAGTGACAGTGCTGGATTAGACGCCTTATTTTTGACCCTATAATCCAGCTAAACTGAGGCATCAATCAGCAGAACCTTTAAATGGGCAGTCACGGGCAGGTTCGGCCTGCTCCCGAGCAGCCATGGCATTGATTGACAGCTCTGAGGAAAAGGAGAGAAGGTGACACCGGATAGTCCGCGCTCTAGCTGCCGCGCTGCCTCCACCATCATCATACGAGGGGTCATTTACAGTTCTGGGAAAATGTTTTGAAGCTGGAAGTCATGAGCGAATCAGCCGAGGTGTTAAAATCCTCGAGTGTTATCTGCAGGCCCTCAGAGGTCCCTGTAAGTTCACAATCCTCTTACTGGTCATTGCTTCTTGGTCCACTAATGCCATTAAAAATCCAATCCACACCGGTTTATCCACTTAGGAGGACAATAGCTCCCGTGAGCTGACCTCTGGGATTATACACAGTAAATCCAGAGGAAGGAAGAGGTGAGAGTGATTAGTGATGGTTATCTGATCATGTTTTACATTTTTACATCATCTGAGAATAAGATCATATCTGGAGGTGTAACATCGTGAATAATTTACAGTTTGGCCACAGAATTCATCAGATCTCAGTGTTTCTACTGATGTAGCTGGAGCTTCATACCTGAGTACCAGGACCATAACACCTGCAACTGGTCTACCAGGGAGCATCCACAATATTTTACAGTGTCCTCTGTGGACCTGGGGTAATTCTGTGTAAACCCTGGGTTCTGTATCAGACGATGTTGATGCATGTTACTCACTTTTCTACAACTCAGATTTCACTCATTTATTAGTGTCCACAAAACTGTAATAATTAAAGTTTAACCAATCATTTTTTTAAAAGGACATCCATTAAGTTGAATTTCAATGATTAATCACACAGATTAAAAGTAGTTACAGTAAAGGAGAAAACAGTCTAAAGGCTTGTTCCAATCAAATTAAATGATGGTTGCTTCAAGGACAGGTAGGTAATTTACTAACTGTACAGCTCTACAGTACTGCTTAAAGTGACTGTTAATTCCTAGTTTTACACCGCAACGGTATTTACTGCACATAATAGCGGCATCTGCGCCTTTTATCCTTGTCTCACTTTATTATCTTTGGTTTCCTTCCTGTAGTGTTCTTTGTACTCGCTGTAAACACACTGAGACCTACTGAGAAACTACCAAGGACTGTGTGCACTTGGCCAATTGTGTCAAAACGTGTCAGTGAATGTGTTTTCAGAAGAATATTGTAACTGAAGTTCTAAGATAAAGGCTTGTTAAAAAGACAAAAAGTTTCACATGTGTATATAGTAGCTATAAAATATTTGCGAGACCATGTGCAGATATACCTATACGTATCCTTCGGGCAAAAACAACTTCTAGGCCCTATGTTCATCTCAGCTCCAACACCAACTGACTTCTGTTTGCTCATACATGTTTGGGTTTATTCAGTATGTAAGAAAAGATGCAAAGAATATAACAGAGTGTCAAACTGTTGTGTGTTTTACTACTGTACTCAAGTACAGTGTAAACCTAATAATAATAACCCTTTAAATTGCTTTCCATGTTGGAAAATTGTACTGCATATTCCAAAACTTTCAAAAAAGTTTCAATAAATAAACCAGTTTACACAGAGCAAACGGTGGCTGTGATTCAGAATAGTATTATGAAAGGCCTAATAACCCGGAATAATCCTTTAAGACAGCACGTGGCAAGTTTAATTGCAGGTTTTTATGGACCGACACTCTGAAGCTTCTCAGTCACACCCAGGGGAGGTGACGGGGGATGCCAGGGGGGTGGCACTGACCCCCCGCAAAAAAATTCTGAATGGTGCCCTAACGTCATCAGGTGCTATAGGTTGTGATAATAACACAATGCAAAACCTTTGAACAAGGAGAACTAAATACATAAATAATAATCCGTTTTATGTATTAATTTTATTTTTGACATTTTAAGACATCAATAAAGTGAAAGCAAAAATAATCAGTTTGAAACGCAGCTGACACCTTATTTCAATAAATTTATATTTATTTTTTTATCTCTGCAACCAAGACATGAAAACATAACTGTAACTAACATACACTCACATCTTATCAACAAATTGATTATAGGACAGGTTTTAAGAAACAGGAGATATTTTGTGATATTATTTCATATCAGAATCTGCACAGTTACGTGTTTTCAGTTCATTAATTTTGTACACTAAACGAGTATGATTAATTATTCACCATTAAAATATCATTGATATTTCAGTAATGTCGATAAGTTGGTGGAGCAGTTGTTCATGCACCCCAGGACTGGAGGTTCGATTCCTAAAAACTTGTTAAAAATTCCTAAACACATTTGAAAAATTGCATTACATTATACATTTTTCATAGCTGCCCCCTTCTTATGAGCACCACCCTTGTCCCCTCATTCCAATATTCCTATATATGCCCCTGATCACGTTTCATGTGAGGTTTATTGGGAGGCTTGAACATGCTGTTTATGCCCCAGAACATGTTGCAGGATCTTTTTCTTCTCTCCGAGTGGAGCTTTTCCTGTCATTATGTGATCCAGAGGCCTCAGCTATTGTCAGCCCATGGTGGAGTTTGAGTCCACGAGCTGGACAGGCTCTCGAAGACCCTGCAGTCTGAAGAGCCTCAGCAAGAAAGTCAAAGGATCAGCTAAAGGGCCCTTGAACCTTCCTCCTTCCTCTGTTATTACTTACTCATATTTTCATGAGCGTGGTGTGTCACATATGTCAAACTGAATTCAAACATTTATCCTCCACCTCCTCTGGTGGGTGAAGTCCTTCGCGGAGAAGCTGTTGGACACGGAGTCCTGTGCCGACAACGCCCGCCATAGACAAAAGTGGCCTCTCCTTCACTGTCAAGATAACGCCACAGCAGCTATTGTAAAGTCACGAGGCTATTGTGTAGTCGATTTCTCTGCCAGTTTGCAAAAGGCCCACAAACAGTCGACACACAGAGACACACTCGGCACAAACACACACAAAGGCGACAGAGAAATGTGACAGAATTGGACGCTTCTACTCCTCTGAAGACGGTGCTCAGAGGAAAAAAAAAAAAAAGATGGGACTGAGGGGGAACAAAAGAGGAGCGTTTCAAAAAACACTTCTGAACGTTCAGATCAAAGGCAGCGGAGGAAAGAAAAGCATGTGTGTAGAGAGGGGAAAAAATAAAATCATAAATAGTGAATAAACAAGCAGAAATGGAGTGAGTGTTTGAGCGAAGCAGCAAAAGAGAGAGAGAGGTGTCATAGCATCTTAACCACGTCCGCAAAGTGTCTCTTCCTGCTGCATGCGCAGGGCCAGGTTATCGCATGGCAGAATTGACTTTTCTCTCGCTGTTGCGGAAGGCCGGCAGGTGTTTTGTACGGCGCGACGAAGCCAGCTGCAGCAGAGTGAGGAGATAACAACCAGAAAAAACAAGCTCTCCTCCTCCTCCTCATCTTCCTTTCTTCTCTTTCGTTTTTTTTTTTTCCTCCTTCCGAGAGTGGGGTTTTCTCAGGACGGCAGCAATCTGACAAAAACCCACAAGGTCGCCTCTTTTTCCTTCTCTCAGCAGAATGGTACAAAAAGAAACAGCCCGCCATGAGAAAGACGTATCCACTACAGTCATTTCTCCCAGTTCAGACGAAGCAGGCTGGTGACATTTGGTGGGACAAATGAAGCGAAGTAACACTTTTGCACTTTTTTTTGTGCAGCACTGACCTTTCATATTAGGGCGGGAAATTATCGTTATGAGTGTGTGAGTCACTGTGTGTGTGTTTGTGTGTGTGCATGTGTGGGTCCTGGGTTCTCTGTGCTCGCTCATAACCAAATCCGTTTACTTTCTTATTACAGAATTACAACATTGATTACAAAATATTTCCTATTTTCTTAGGAATGTGCTCAACAAATTATAGTCTTTGTAATATTTAAAGTTCAACTGTGATGCTATTTTTCACTTTTGACTTTCTTGTCATTATGAGTAATAGAAATGACTACAGTATATTAGCTCTATGAGGTCAAACATTCACGTTATTTAACAGGGACAGTCCCAGATCCACACGCTGAGGTGTCATTTACTGTTACCTGAATGTTATGTCCCAGGAGCGTGTGTGATTATTTGTGTAGGAAACCACAAAACGTGTCTCATTTATTTTCACTTTTTTTACATTCAACAAAATCATTTCTCTATGCCATTCATAATAATATAAATGCTATACAAAAGCTACAACAAACACATAGTTATCATGTTCAGTTAGTGAATGTCCAAGATAGGAATATTTACAGTATATTACATTCAGTATGATAAATTCATTTACAATTTAAATGCATTTAAAGAAGAATGTACACTGTGAGCTAAGCTGGCTAATCCCATTAAGCTAACCACTCATGAGGAGCAACTAAAGGAAGTTTACTACAAAGAACAGACTTTTTAAGATGTCTCCAATTGCTGATAAACAAAAAACGTTAATAAGCTTTAGCTAAGGCTACAACTGGCTGTTTATTTAAATGGAATTAGGTTAGCTGTAATTTTCCTTCACCATAATCGCACTTCGAGGTAACAAACTGGTTTGCCAAGATGTTAGCTAATTAAAATGGAGATGGTTTTTAAAAAAGAAGTTGAGGGGTTAGAGGAAATATTTTGGCAGATAATGCTAATGCTAGTTGTGTGTGTTTCACCTGCTAGCTTTAGCTTGATTTGACTCTTGGGCTAACAAATGTGTCTTTCTATTTCAGAGAGTGTAGCACTGTAGATGTGATTTTTAGGTGTTTTTTTTAATCCTGTATGTCTTTTTTTGCCATTTATAAGCTCTAAAACATTTAGAAAAATCTAATTCTAGCCTAAATGAAGACAGAATTACTTGACACAGATTAATGCAGAATTTAGAAAAGTCATTTAAAAGTCACAGGAGACTTTTTGACTTTATTTATTCCAGGTAAGTTGAACCTCCCCCAGAAATCCAACACATAGTTTGTTTTGTTTCCTGTTGTGTCAGACTGTGGTGCCGCTCCCTCTTCTGAACATGCTCTGCGTGCTCGCTGATAGAAATGCAACCAGATTCCACTTTTGATCACAGAGGGGATGCAACAATAACGCATAATGAATCCAGCCACCTAATAACCAGATGCTGAAAACACTCCTCGCACAATGTAGCCATTTCCAAATCAAATGGGAGATTCTCGGGGGCAAATTCCCTTAATAGCGCTGCGATATAAATTGACCACGTTGGAGAAACAGCAATAACTCACGCCCCTCATCAGCGTTTGGTGTTCCAGGTAAAAAAAAAAAAAAGTCAACAATATGCAAAATGGCTGAACACACACCTACCTGCAGCATCTGAGTGCGAAGCAGGGTAACAGCTGTTCTTCTCTGTAGCTGTGGTTGCTGCACAATACACAAAAATAGTTTGAGTTGTTTTGTTTTAGCTGATGATGTAAGGCTAATAAACAGTCACTCTTTTCTTTTACTCATGCAGTGCATTCTTTGGCTGACAATGCAACATAATTGATATCTCTTACTGTTCTTTTTCTTTTTTCCCCCCTCATAGCTAAGGCGGTTCAATTATTCATTCTCTTCACTGCTTAGAGAGAAAGAGAGAGGTATCCTATATGCCACAAAGCCTTAACACACACTGTCACAGTTAATGGAAGGAGCAATCAAATATTTTACAGAAAACCAAATATGCAGATGTGTCGGCAGCAATTTAGCGAGACATATTTTAGCACGACGGATCCGAGAAAGGAAGGTGGGATAGGAGGTGGGAGGAAGGCGGTGAAGGAAAATGATACCGGGAAAAATCGAATGAGACGTCTGATGAATATTTGCCCATTGTTCCAGGGAATGTAAGTCGCCACCTACTTGAGAGGATCGGAAGAGGAAATAAGTCAAGCTCCCCTGAGCGCGGGGTGTGGCACAGCGGCATTAAGTGGCATAATTAATAGTATTCTCACATATCGGGAGAAGTTATTAGGGCGCATGGGAGAGAAAGTCGCGCCTAAAGAGGCTCTCGAATTGCACTCCAAGATTTGTCACTTCCAGCGGTCGTTTAATAGCTCATTTGAAACTGTTGACCCCAGTTAACAGAACAAGCCCGTTTGAGCTCTTAGTGAATTAGTTCAGATTTAAATGGGCTGAATGAAATCCCACCCTCCCGCACACACACACACACACGGAGGCTTTTTCAGCTTCACACATCACAAATCAACACATATTATTAGCCAGTTTATTAAAATGGAAGAATAGCTGCTTTAAGAGTCTGTGCGGAACATGCTGACATTTAGCTTTTTCTTCATCAATTTCAGCAACGCAAACTTTTCTTCATTATGTATCTACCTGCAGAAAATTTAATGCACAGATGAAAAAAAAATCACCTTTGATAAGAATCCATTGTTGAAAATAACCTGAACATATCAGTAAATGTCACACGTAAAAAAAAACTTTATATAATACACTTATTATATTATATATATATTTGCCATCTAAAAATTTCATATGGTAAATGTTAGAGGTGTGTTGCCAATAGAATCCAATTAAAGAAACCCTTCTAATGATTTTGAGGATTTTCACAGGAATGGCAGCAACTGGAGATATCGGTGCATAAATTAACTGCGGCGGACTTAATTACGCGTGAAAAAAAAAGCAAGAGGTAGACGGAAAGAAAGAAGAGGAGAGATGTGAGAGAAACAAGGAGCAGTTGGGATGTAGAGCTTTTTTTCTGTCTTTAGATCTAACTCTAAACTAAATTTTAAAAAAAAAGTCATGAAGACACTCACCCTGCTTCAGGCTTATCCATCTGTCTCACACACACACTCACACACACACAGAGAGGTAGACACACACTCTTCAGGTTGAAGGTTTTTTCTCTTTTGGTTCTGGTCATCCTCCAGTCTGAATCTTTTTTTCCTTAATTTCTGAGGAATAAACACACACACACACACTCATTCACTCACTCCTCTTAGGCAGAGAATCTAACCTGACTTCCAGTGCACGTTCTAAATTCTGCTTCACAAGTTTGTACACGGCAGAAAAAAGATGAATTTCTCCCCTCTGTGAATCAATTTCTCTCTTTTCTTTGCTTTTTTTTAGGCTATAGAGAAGTGTGTGTGTGTGTGTGTGTGTGTGTGTGCAGGGGGGTGGGGGGGTTTGGGTCTTGTGTTTTGCGTTGCACATAAATGTGATGCATAGACTCGGCTCGCTCATATCAGCCTGCTTTGTACGTGGGCGGGTGTAAATCCTCATCTTCCTGTATATCCATTAGTAATGCAACACTCTAAAAATAAAGTGCGCCCCGGCGTATCAGTGCCTATGAACATGTTGCCTGTGTAATCACATTTTATATACTTCTTTTTTATCTGTTGTTGGAAGAGAGGGAGAGAGGAGGGATGGAGGGGAGTTTTTGCAGGCGCCTCAGCGGTGGATTGTGGGTGCTGCAGCTCTGCATGGGTGTAGAGATGGCACTGATAAGCCAATTGTGAGCACTAGTGTTTTCCTTTTTTTTTTTTTTTGTAACCAAAATCTAGCACCAAACCAGCAAGATGGGCTTTATCGTTAAAGGTGAGATAAGTCCCTCCATCCCTCCATCCTCTCCTCTACCTCTGTGCTGCACTGACACAAATCAGCATGCTTAGAATAAACTGCATAAGTTATCAGCTCCTTGGAAAGCAATGCATAAAGGCAGAGCAGCGGCAGAAAAAAAGGAGGAGACAGAGAGAGGGGAGACTTCTATCACTTAATGAAAAATAGCTTCCCTTTTGGACAGAACTTCATAGGGCTGCAATCAAGCCCTGGCCCCCACTTCTTGACGTGCAATCGAGGCAAATCAAGTCAGCATCTATTAATAATATTTCCCTGGCTCCTTTCATTCCAGCGCGTGTCCTACCACTGTCAACGCTGTGATGGAGCACTGCCTTTATCTCCACCCTGGCCTGCTCTGTCACAGTGATAAACAATTCTAACAAGAATCAGAATAAAGATCTCCCCAGTAGACTCCCGGAGATAGAGGGGGCCCTTTTTTCTCATTTTCTAGACGGCAAAATTTAATCTAGTGCCTAGTCCCCCAACCCCCCCACCCCCTTCCACAACAGACACACACACACCCCCACACACACTTCCTCCTCTGCCGCCCTCCCCATCTTCCTTTTTTTCTCCTCTTCCTTCTTACTCTTTTTTTTTTTCAAGCGTCACATTCAAAGAGATGCAAATTTCCTCAGAGCTGGGACCTGATGGAGTTGGAGCACAGAGTGAATGTCAAGGGGGGGTGGAGGAAGTGTGTGTGTGTGGGTGTTTGTGTGTCTGTGGACCGTTCCTTCACTCATTGGCTGGCACTGTCCGGTGCAGTTGTCCACCACTGGTCCCTCAGTGGCAGCAGCATCAGTGAACATAAAGATGGGAGCGACTGTGGGTTTTCATGTTTTCCCAAACATGATGTTCACCTGTGGGTTTTTTTCTGTGTTAAAACTGAGGGTGGTGATGAAATACAAAAAATTTTACTGAAAGCACAAATGTGAAAAGCTAAGTTTCACGAAGTGTGAGACACATTTCATGTAAAAATGCTAATAATATGACAAATTACACATGTTTTCATAAACATTTGTAATCATGAAAAAGACTTAACCCTTAAACACTAACTATGCAGGTATTAATAGTTACCTTGAAAGAGGTTTACTTCCACAGCCCAGGTCTGAAAGTGAAAGCAGCTCCTGCGCAGATAAGAGAACGGCTTCCACGACTGTGTCCACATTATTGGATTCTGAACGTTTGGACAGAGCCAGGCTTGCTAAACTATTTCATGGAAAACTTTCTCATTACACTTGCTGACCATCTGATCTCAGCTCTCCGCTGAAGGAATGCTGACGCGAATGAGGACGAGTGTGAGCAGGATGAAGTGTGTTGACGTGAGGAAGAGGAGCAAGGTGACCTGGAGCACAGGTGACAATCAGAGAGGGGTCCTTTCTGGCTCATCGCACCAACAGGAGCTGACAGCTGGGAATGGCCTGCAGTCGATGAGGTGAGAAGACATTGATCAGACCGGCCGGTGTGAAAAGTCTGCAAACAGGTCAGCAGCACACCTCACATTTACTGATTTAAGACTGGACTTTTTATGTCTAAGAAAAAAAAGAATGTGCAACGTTCTGCTATGGCTGCTCTTCCTATTTGTAATATTACAAATCATAAACTGTTTAAAAAGCGTGCATTATCACAAAGTGGTACCAAAAATCTCTTTGAGTGACAAGTGATCACTGGAGAGTGCAACATAATTTTCAACAAAGCATGCCTTAGCTAACACGGTTAACAAAAAAATAGAGGAAAAAAACAAGCTGGGCACCACCGGTCGTTGCTACCCACAGTTTGCACCTGTTTCTTTTAAGAGCAGACAAAAAAAGAATGATTTCTGATTCTAATGAAATGATGTTCCTGCAGGTGTAGCCATGGTAGTTGCTGCTCCTCGTGGTACTGTGACTACTTAATTATTGATCTGTTTCTGTTAAGCAAACCAAAGTGTGAAGTACTGTATAGAGTTTCATCCTTTATTGTAAGAACTGCTTAGACAAACTTTTTCCTTCTTTAAAGGTGGGAAACAAAAATAAATCTCCTACAAATATAGCACATAAATATAAAAATAATACATATAAAATAAATCCTGGATTTCTGTACAATCTAACTGTCATTTTGTTGCCTGTTGAAGAGAGGTTAAACAGATGCCTGCTGCCATGGGGGTGCTCTTTCTGCTCATTCTTTGGGTTGTTATGACAGAAACAGGGGTAGGAACTGATGACTCAACTGTAATGACTGATAAAAACACCTACCTTTTTCATATAGAGAATCTACCATCTACATGCCCTACATTACACCTACATATTGTAGTAGGTTTTCAAATTAAGTCTTATGGATTTACACAACCAATCATCAGGTAGTTTTCAGCTTTTGGGTCGGTTACGTTAATGGTTGCAGTAATATGGTAATATCTACTTTATATCAAACTTTGAGTTAACTTTTTAATTACTGGGGATAATAAAGAGTGAGCTCCCTTTCAGAGGACACCTGGAATCAGTCCTTTGTTTAAAACTATTCTGCCCAATTTTTTTCATTTCCTTTTCTGTTTTTTCCCTGTATCTTGAACCAGTGTAAACTTTCAGAATCTGTTTTTTGTTCCCTGTGTATGATCCAGTGCTGCTTTATCCTGCTGAACAGCCCAGCTTGAGGCTAGTAAGGGGGACTAGTAACGATGGATTACATGTGAAGAGATCTGTGACAGGCAGAGTGAAAGCTACGCGTGCTGCTACAGAAGGGGAGAGAGAGACTGTGAAAATGGGAGAAAGAACAGAAAGAAAGGGGGGGTGGACAGCCAGGGAGGGAGAAAATGCTACTCAAGCCAATGGACAGGTGAGCGATGAGGCCGCTGAGGGAGGAGCAGTAAATAAAACGAGGTGACGGAGTGTGTGCTGAGGGAGAGGACGGATCTGTAGTCACAGAGGGAGAAGAAGGGAAGGACTTGGGAGAGGGGGGGACTGCCCTTCTATCCATCCCTCTTCTTTTTCCTCCCTTCATCCCCAGTCTATCTCTCCATTCCCCCCACCAATCCCTTTCCGTGACAGCTTCACACTCCGGATCAGTAGAGCCGGGGATCGTGCATCTAATCCGTTCCCTGATGCATTTTTAATTGTGTGGGAGAGCAGACAAGGATGGGATAGGATGGGGCTGGGGTGGTGGGTGTCACAGTGTAGATGGGGAGGGGGCTCACCTCCACTTTGTCATACATGTGGGTAAAGTTAAACTGGTGTCAAATCAGCCCATACAGATGAGGTGTTGAGGGCGGAGGTGATGAAATACCAGGACTTTTCTGCAGGAGGTGTAGTATTTGATACACAGGTGGATAATTATTGAGTTACACAGCCATTACACAGAGCACATTTTGTTGCAACTGGCAGCAGACCAACGCCCATGTGTCACTACTATAATTATTATCTGATATTACAGTTGGGATTTTATTCAAAGGAATTTAAACTTAAAGGGTAATTTCAGTTAATTACAACCTGGTTGCAGTTTCACTCATAGTACTTACTTTAACATTATACTCTCCAGGTTCATTGTTAACATCTGCGGAACGCTGCAACATCGCCAACAAAAAAAAGAGGAGGGTTTGCTGAAATTACCATAACTGTACACCAGGTTTCAGTCCAAAAAAAGGTGAGGATCCAAAATACAGAATGCGTTGTAGATGAGTGTAGTGTAGTTTGAAGAGGATATGGTAGAAGCGCTGCTTGGTTGGAGTGAGGGATAGAGAGTGCTGAGCCAGGCCGTCTATCCTAAATGAGCATACAGGAGGTTTGTTTCTGCCCTGAACTGGGTCTGGCCTTGTGTCACAATCACATGAACTGTTCAACTATTCTTTCATCCAGACTTCACTGTGATATGTTTGATCTAAGTGACTGCAAATTAGTCGCTCAGGACAAGTCTAAAATCTTAACATGTTGCCTTACTGGTGAGCTGCTCCTCTAGTCACTGGTTATACAAACAGAATCAACCACAGAACATTTGTGCTTTGCAGGACAACGGAACAAATGATAAAAGGTGTGTGAGCCCTCGGGGGCAACTTTGCTCTCCTTGTATAAAGTGGCTAATTTCTAACCATAAAAATGTTCAGTTCTAAAGGGAAAAAGCTCAGTTTCAGTGCTTTTGCATAAGAACGGGAGATAGAAATTGCCTGATTTCTAAAAAGACAAACAGGCAATCCACACTTACGTGAAAATGGCACGAGATGAAAGCCAGGAAAAAAATATGATGGCCATTAAGAATTGTGAGCGTTTTGAAAAGACATCCACTTTAAGTGCCTCTTTCCATCCCTCGATGCACCGAGTTAAATGCAAGTTCAAATTGTGGACTTAGACAATAGTTTGCAGTCTGAGCATTCATCTATCAGACTCTCTAAGATGCTGTCTCTACAGAATGGAGAAAATGCTCCACAATTCACAAGTGAGGTGCTGGTGCAGGTAATTTTGAACAACCAAGGCAAGAGAGAAATGGAACGTTTGCTTTTTATCCCCTCTTCTTCTTCTTCTTCTTCTTCTTCTTCTTCTGCCAGTGTCACCACAAGCCAGCAAGTCCTGCTTGTGACATGAACTTCCTGAATACGAACTGAGGCACCTGCTGCCTTATCTTCTTCATGGTTTGTGGCTTGTAAGAGATGTTGACGCAAAACTTTAATCTAACTTCACCCATCACTTCCTGTAGCATGTAATCTTTATGTTTTTCTGTATCATACAGTGACTGCATAGTGCAGTTCTTTAAATATGAAACTTTATATGTCACATTATCTGTCTATATATTTATGCCATCACTGTATCCACTCACCTATCGTCTGCTGTGTTTCTGTATCACATAACAAGCACACTTGTCAAAACAAAAATGCAAATTACAGCTGAATTACTCATCAACTTTCTAAACTTTAAGCCTGATCTGCAGTGAGGCAATTTACACAGGTATCCATAAATGGAGCCAAAGAGGATTTGTGGAAAGATACCTGCTTCATTCCACAATGCCAAGCCACCAAACAGGTAAACAAGGGTGTGTGTGTATGTGTGTGTTTGTTGGAAATAACACCTTGGGAATGGTCTGCAGTGCAACGCTCCCTCGTGAAATATGATTTTTATAAATCCTTCCAAAAAATTATAATAACCCAGATAAGCTCGGGGCTTAAGTGATCCGCAGAATCAGTGGTTTGAGAGTTTAACATCAGTACCTCTGGAGGTAATTCTGATGCAAATGTGTGTGAAGACTCATAGATAAATGCCTTCGGCTGGTGAATGAGGTCCAGGTGGGAGTGTGCTTTATATGTTTCAGGGAGTGAAAGGAAGAAAAAAAGAAAAAAGAAGAGGCAGTTGGGTGGAAAAAAAAATACAACAAATCCTAAACAAAATGCGGATGGCAGCTGTGCTGACTCGCCTCTTAGTGCTTTGTGACGGGCTTTGCTCTATTTCATGTGAGTATCATCCCCGGTCCTCATCCCTCTCTCTCTCCCTTCTTACCTCTCTATCACCCATTCACTCGCGTGCTCTATCAGTTGGCTTATAAACCAGCCACTATTGCAGGAGCTGATTAGCCCTGCTACGCTGCTCGTCTTTCACTCAAATGACTTTTTTTGACCATTCCCGCTGTGGGACGGATGCTATACTGCAGCAATAGAAAGAGGGAGAAGTAGGACGAAGGACAAACACTCTGCATGGAGTCAACATGTATGAAAAATGGATTACTTTAGACTTTTTCAGTTTTTTTTAATTTATAAAGACTTACAGATACTTACTAATGTTGCTTATGTTGGCAGCCACACGCTGTTATCTCATATAACGGCAGTCAGCAGACACCTGCAGGCCAAAATTGTGACAGGTGTGTTTGCGTCTGTTTTGTCACATGATCATGTTCATTACTACTCTGATGACAGATAGACATGGCTGATACATTTACAATTGTGAAATGCCTCTAATATGAGCAGTAGTAGCAATAAAATGAAATGGAATAGAACCATTCTCATCAGCCAGTGTGCTTGAAGATGCAGTTTGTAACATCCTGCATTAGATCTACCCCGCTGTGTTAAAAGACCTGTTCCGCATCTACATTTAATACAATGTCAGAAAAGTGAAAACCATATAAATGCCTCGTGGTTAAATTTACAAGACATTTATCCATTTATTTGGCCTTTTATGGCCGGTGGAGAATAGAAGCTAATAAGAGCCCATTTTTAGCCATGTTCAATGGAACGTAGCTGGAGCACTTAAGCAAAGGAGAGCGGGAGTTGAGGTGTCATGGATTCTCAAATCGGATCATGGAGTCACTTGTGTGTGTACTGTTAATTACCAGCACATACACAGACTCTAATGCCTTTCAAATTAACTCCTCAATACCACCTTCTTTTAAATCTGGGACTCTAATGAATGGTGAAATTGAAAATCCCCATATTGATGTCATCTTTCGCCAATGTGATACAGTGATAATTTTTTCTACCTATTATTAAATGTGCCGTGTCTTTAAAAGTGAAATAACCCCCTGCTGTTTCAGTTTCCCTCAAAGGCCATCACTAGCCATTTTAAGCACATACTAATAATTGCCTTGACAAACCCAAGCCTCACTATCAATTAGCACCTGAATGGAGGACTGCGGGTGGATTTAATAGAGGCTGTTAGTCCGCCAGCCCATTGTAAGTGTTGCATAAAACTCAACACAGTTCCTACAGTAAGTGCAGAGCCAACTGTGCTTTTTTTTCTACACCAATCTGCTAGACTGAAGGCTTTTGTTTCACTTCTGTCCGCTTTTGACCAGCTAATGGAGCAGGTCTCACAGCCTGGCATGAGCCATCACTTAGCTTGAGTAGGAAAATAAAACACACAGTAATTACTAAAATGTGCATGAGTAACTTTTAAGGTGTATTACTGTCAGATATCATTTGGACAGGGGAACCTTGGTTTATGGTAGCTTGTAACATATTTGCACTATTAGAACATTTAACATAGAACTGACAAAAATCATGGTTGGTAGTCATGACTTGTTCAAGCCAATTATACCCCTTTAGCATCCAAACATAACTAGCACAATTTATTTGTACTGTTTGCTGCGATTGCTATGGACAGCAATTGTGTTTTGTACATTTCTTAACTTGTAATAAGAGATACAGTGATTTTTATCTTTATAACAAGGCTTTAGTTGTTGTTGGTGTTGGGCATGATAATCCAATCTCCAGCTCTTGATGCAAGGACTTCTTAGTTCTAGATGAGGAAAGCTGGAACCAGTTTTTCCTCACTACATCAAAAAATCAAGATTGGTCTTAAGTAGGGACAGATACAGTAAATTACATTCTTGAACATGACTAGTACTGCTGAGGTGGATAAGAAAAACTTTAGTTAAACAGGAGCATTGACCCAACACATTGCAAGCTCACAATGTGTACACTTTGTGGTAACGGACACGGTTATTAGGGGAGCACATATGGTACATGAGAATCTTCCAAGCGGTGGTGGCGTCTCTTCCCAGCCTTCATCCGAATGCTCCAGAGGGAATCCTTCCCCAGCCAGAGGGATGAGGAATGGTCTTAATGAAGTCAGACATGCCAGAATACATGCATAAGAACGATTTTAAATATTGATATGATGTCACTACGCAGCTGCATACACGGGGATTGCAGTGCACGAATTAGCTCTCGATGGCCCTGCTCTAATACAACAGCAGAAGTGGGATGATTAGGCTCATCAGAGGCAATTGTGGTTTCTGTGGGCGGCACAAACACAACAGCTCCAATGGACTAGTGTACTATCAATTTATTTTCAGACTGTAAATTATTCACAGCCACACATGTAATGTTAAGAGCAAGTGAATTTATGTCATATGACTATGCAAAGTATTAATGGGCTTTTATTAAAGAGCTTCATTAAGGTACAAAGCCTTTCAGGTTTCTAGAATAAGTGGTGTTATAACTGGTCAAAGAAGAAAAGGTGTTCAGAGGCAAGTATGGATGGGATCAACTTGCAGAAGTAGTCATTTTGCCAGATGCCCATATGGCTCTTAGTTCAATTACCACAGCAAAACCAAGCAAATTACAAAACACACTTCAAAGCTTGACCAAGATTTAATTCTCCAAAGGCACCTCACATCCTATGACATGTCAACAGAGGAGATTACTTTATCTTTAGTTCTGAGATTGTGAGGTAAGTAAGGGAGGCATGAGTGTTTAAAACAGGGTTATGTTCAACAATACATAGATAAATATTAGGATCGCACCAGTTTCCATACTGTGCAGCGTGTACTTTGAGCGCTCGCAGTTAAAACAAATCTTGAGGTCAGATTTGTCCATCTGCTCCCGTGTGGGTCAGTGTTAAATAATTAAGCCAGCCAGGGACTGCCAAGACGGACCAGATCAAACACGTTGGGCGATGCCAGTATAACACACCAGAGACCCAGCAGTATCCACTCCAAAAGACTGTAAACACCACCCGTTTTTCAAACCACAGACACTTGTTTATTTAAACACCAGCGACCAGCACAGATGCTGGGAAAAACAGAAAATAACATATTTCTAGCACTCTCTCGACATGAGGGTGAAGGAAAGTGAAATGCTCAGAGGCTAGGCTGAACTTTGATCTTACTGATCAGTTAGTCAGTTTGAATTTGATGGTATTTGCTGTGCTTGAATGTGGTTTTGTGCTTGAGGATACTTTGGGAAAACATGTTGTGTGACTCTGATCAGCATACCCTGAAACAGGACCATCATGCTTTGTGGAAAATTATGTTTTATTTCTTAGATGCATATAATTTGAATGTAAAATGAAAAATACTCTCTCTTCTCTTCTGTCACTTTTAAGGTGGGAAATCTCATTGCAGAGATATCACATTTATATGCACATAGTACTTAAGTACAAAATTTTTCATGATTGATTGAAAAAAAAAAGTTAGAAAAACTTGATGGACAGCCATGACAGTTGTTACAGAATCACCTGTAATCATTTTAAGTTGCTTTCAGATATGGAACTGACTGGACACATCTGTGAGAACGCAAATGTCTTCATTGTTCGTCAAACAGCCCACAGATTTCCTGGATACCTGGACTTTTTCCTGCCAGCCCCCCAGTACGAAGTCTGGGTAATATGGAATTGTGATCGCCGCTTTGACTCCCGCAAGCTCTACACAGGTGCCCTTGCTCCTGTGCTCCTGCTGAAATAGGGTGGAGATTTACCTCATGTGAGAACGCATCTGACCCGGACATCTCCCGCTGCACGCTACAAGTGCCAAAGCACAATGTTGAGATTCACCTCAACAAGGGGAAAAAAAGTGATGCTTTCCATCTGTATGAGACACACATGGATGTCAGTCAACTGCAATATTAACACAACTGTGTTCACATTTGATGCATAAAGCTAAATGATTGGTTGGATGCGTCAACAACTTCGGCACGTTAACACAGCACACAGATATTTGAGTCCATCTTTTTACTGAACTTATTTAATCACTTAACCTAATCTTACATGCCTAACCGTACACCATGACAGACCTGGTAGCCTGGCTGTTGGCTCTCAGTCTTGCTGCTTTAGTATTGACTTGTATTATTACCTGGAGGACACTGTCTAAAGGTTTCTATTCTCCAAACTTTAGTCATGATACTCCTGGGTGACAGTGTTGGCTTAGATCATTACATGCATGGCAAAAATAATGGATAACCTATCATCATACACACAGAACAAGTCTAATCTTTGCTTATGGGATATTATGTCGATCCCATTCCAATTCCTGATTCCCATGGCTGCTCTCCTACTGTGCAACCCAGCTCATCAGTCCACCTTATTAATCCAACCAAGGAGTCCATTTTCAGTCAGTACATCTCCCTTGGCTTTCCCCTTATACTGCCATCGCCCCTCCCTCTCCACTCCCAGGCATAGCCAGGGTTAACATGCTAATTCCATTTTATGAGCTCTGACGGGGCCCACTCTCCAACACTTACATCTGTTCAACAATTATTAGACCGTTTTTTGCTATAAAAAATTCAACACCCTTGAGTGTCACACGGGCAAAACCTGAAAATTTATGCAGCGAATTGAATGGTTAATTTCTCAAAGGGAAAAAGGAATGGGCTAAAAACAGAGATTTGCTTCAACATCCTGCATTTAAATGAGCCATATCTGGATGAGTTGACTTAGGTTAAGGAACGGACAGAGAAATCCATTTGTACTGAACAGAAGCAAAATAACATTGACGATTGTACAGAAAAACTAGAAGTAGCATCTAAGCTGTATATAACCATAACTATTGTCTTTAGCTGAAACTGTGAAACACATTTTAATTTTAAAATACTACTACTACTAATAAAATGACCATGGTAAAAGTGGTTTTGTAAACATTATCCATCAGTCAGACATTTAGATGTTAGTACTGTGCCAACAGTCAGTGTTGGTGACTAATTGTTACCTAATGCAGTATCTTTCAGTTCAGTTTTACAAATTCAGATTCATAAAATTAAAACTGAGCGGATAATCATATTTCTAGGAATACCCCTGAGACCAGAACCTATCCTAAACAAAACCATCCCACAATGACAGAGTTATAGTAATGTTAAATTTCTGTTTCTGGATTTTCTATTTTGTAACCACAACTAAAACCATAAAGGCAACAAACTAACTAACCATTTTTAGACCATTTCACTGTGGTGATCAATCTCACTGGACACAGCTGGGTAACAAGAAACACCAGTCAGTCACATGTTCCAGGACTTTTGCTCACTTAAAATGTTTGATACAAAAGGTGCTGTGTTCTAAGTGCGTTTCATATCTGTGCAGGGGTTTTTGATATAAATACTCACACTAGAAGTAGTAAAATGATGTACCCACAATTGTTTTTAACTGACTGATCATAAACTGAAAATGTTCAGTTGTCCAGTTACAGTTTTGTTTAACCCTCCTGTTGTCTTCGGGTCATTTTTTAACCTAAACTGTTTTTAACAGGAGAGAAAACCCCTTAAATGTTGTTTTTTCAACTTGGATTTTTTTTTACTTTTTTCTAAAGTGACTCCAACATTAGAAAAATGGAAATATTGGCTTTATTAATTTTTCCATCAAAGCTGTACACAACTTGAGTACAAAGATTGTCTTAGGGTAATTTTTGAACGGTCAATTAAAATCACAGTTACAGAGTCAGTCAAAGACAAAACACACACACAAACACAGATACACGTACACACACGCACCCACACACAAACAGCTGATTTATCCCATACACAACTTTTAGAGATCAAAGTTCTAACTATTTCAGACACAACCATCAAGAACTATCAATACATTGTTTGCTTCTACATTCAGAGTCTCTAACTGTGCTGCAGATGATTTTTCCAGATCTCCAGCGAAGGGCATTAGATTTGGAAGATATCTGAAGATGAATGGCAAGATAACATGGTCCTCATCACCATATGATAAACAGGGCAGGATGGCAGCACAAAATGTCATAGAGAGGACGTTCAGGCCTCATAAGATATGTTGTTTCTTATGTTGAGGACATCTCCTCAACATTTCACCTGTTCACCCTCACTCCAGCTATCAAAGTGTTGTCCCTCGTCTCTTGTACTGGTCGTGGTTGCCCTCTCAGATTGCCTTGTTGGTTCATAGTACTATGCAAAAGCCTTAGGCCACTATTAGATTAGTTCTTCAGCAATGCTTTGGTGTCCATATATATTTATTTCTCAGTTTTTATATTAGAACAACTAGAAAGACAAACTGCTATCTACAAAGGACAATCCAGATCAGGTTATTATGGAAGGATCAACTTGCATCTAGATGAAGCTGCCAGATATAGTCAGGTCCTTGCTGGACTTCTGGTGTCTCAAATGTCTGTGAAAAAACCTTTTATCTGATTTTGACAGGTCTTTCTCTCCTATGTGTGTCCTTGACCTCTCCTGATTCCTCTACAAAAATCATACTAAATATTCGTCACTTTAGCCTAAAGTTTTAGCCAGTTTTTAATCTTTTTGTGTTTTCTAATACTGTGTACATATATCCTATATTTTCTAGTTGTTATTGGAAGTGCCTTCAGTCAATTCCATTCAATTCGACTTTCTGAGCATTTGTGATACTTGGGCTATAAAAGTAAGTAATCTGTAAGAAATATTGTTTACCGCCTTTGCAGTATCTTAAGAAACATTAATAAAAAGATTTACTTTAATAAAGAAAACACTGTATATTACAGCTGTATTGTAATAAAAACCCTGTGGTGACCACTGAAAGAATTTTTCTGCATTGTAAAAAGGAAAAGCTCTGACATTCACACAGTTTCTGATGAATGACAAGTTGCTTCTTCATGCAAAATAGATGTGTGGTTTAAAATAACATGCAATTGCTTTATTTTGGATCTTTAGTGAGTGCGGGTCATTTTTGACCATTTTTGAGGACAAGGGGTGAATATTGAAAATGAAGACGACAGGAGGGTTAAAAGAACTATCTAATTATCATAAAAAGTCAACCATGACACAATCCTCGGGATTAAAATGAATTAAAGTTGTGATTCAACAATTTGATACAAGCAAAAGTCCTTTTCTAGCAGCCATGTATGTATGAGTACAACAATCCTGTATTTAGGTGAAATATAGGAGAAGGGCGACGCCAGAGTTGCAGCACTTTCCAGCAGAGCATCAGTATCCCTGCCTGGGCAGCCTGATTACCATATACAGTGCCCCCATGTGAAAAATGTGTGAAATAATGTGAAAGAAAATATAAAGGCAGTCTAATACCCTGCCTAATGCAATTTCAGGCCTTTAATTGATGAATGTACTTTGTCATGTCCACACAGGGAGACTGACGGAGGAGCCACCATGACAGATATCTTTAATAAAGTTGCTCTTCACGTGTCAGGATATATGATCATAATTGCCTGCCCGGGAATCATTTTCAAATCAGTATCTCGCGTGTAAGACAGGAGGAAGTGAAGACCTCCAGTGTGAAGCTGGACAAGGAGAAGTGGCTGGATCCCACATTTAAGCTCTAATCAATGTAATTCTAAATTAGACATGATAGAGTCCTAATTACACTGAACAGAAATAGAGATAATCAAATAGCTACTTATTAGCCGCGCTGAGCTTGGGATAAGTATACATTTATAGAAACCGTCACACATTTTCAGATTTAATTACATTATAGTCCCCCTGGTGCTTCACCATCAGCACCACTGGATGACAGCTGGATCTTATAGCTGGTGGGGATCTATATGTGTGGATAATAATAGTGGTGAGGAGGGGAATGATGAATATTTGCCCAAGGCCTAATATTCAGTTGAGGGCCTGGGAGTCAGACAGCCACCTTGTGCCTTCACCCCCTCCCTAAAAACTCTAATTCTCTGAATACCTTCAGCCCCCACCACCTTTCCCATCCTCCCCTCCAACCCCAAACCCCCGTTTCCACGTACCACCTACCTCCTCAGCTTGACAGGCTTGGAGGGATGACCCTGAGAATCACATTATGTATATTTCTTTAGCGGTCGCTGAACATTTGCATGTAGAAGACAGTTAAAATAAGGCCATAAATCAGCAGGCAAACGTATAAATGGATTTGCGGCGAGATTGAAACCCCCAGTGAGTCTCCTGAGCAAATATTTCAAGCCTTCCTCCTCGCCAGGGTTTGGAGATATCAGCTGTCATTAACTAGCCAGAGTCTCTCTGACCACTCGCCTTGTATATTCACTTCATTACATGACTGGGGGGACGACTGCACAACCGGATGCCCCTGATAAATCTACCTGCGCATTGTGATGCATGCTTCGTCATCAGCAGTGACTTTAAAGCAAAGCGTTATCTTATTTCTCCAATGGGTTGTTCGTCTAAGGAAGGAATCTTGTCACTTGAAATCCTGCCTTTGTTCAATGATTTGTTTGTGAAATACCCAAATGCAAAGTGATCACTGCCTGATGTTGTATAATACTCATACTGTATATTATAATCACTATCATCAAGGAATAACAGCAAGGTGATGCCCAGGAAACTTGGTTGTACTAAGACTGGATTCAGCTAGTGAATATTCTCAGGTAAAGAGCAGAGGACTCACAGAACTTTCGTAAAGACTGGGTCACAGGCTGTCCAAAACCCAGCCATGCACACATTCTGCAGACTGTCTGTGGACTTAAAAAAAGCCACACTTTACACACGTGTTACACTAATATTAATATGTCTGTGTAATAATAATGGTAATACTGACATTAATTATTTATTTTCACATAAAGTCCATTTACACTGCAGGAACATGAAGGTGGCTCAGACTAACAGGCTGGACTAATTAATTAGGAAGGCCGGCTCTGGTTAGGGCATGGAGCTGGTATCTCGACTTGTCATTGCTGAGAGGAGAATGCTGCCATTAAACCTTTGAGCCCTAGATTTTTAACAGACTTCCTGGAAGTATTGTGTTGTTTTAGTTGTAAATGTGTCCCCCCTTTTCAAGAGTACTACTTCTTTCAACATCTGTTAGTTGCTTTGGTGACTGTATGCTATAAGGGGTGTAGTAACACCGCAACAACACAGCAACAAAAAATGGAATTGAAATTTCACACGTGACAAGTGTGTGAAATTTTGTCTTCATAGCACTGCTGTGAACACATGCTTTGTATTATACAATGACCCGAATATCACTGAAACGAGCAGAATCTCCGCTTTCAGAAACCATTCGATCGTGCGAACAGTGAAAGAGTTAAAAACCTGCTGCACAAGTAAAAAAGCAGCCAATCACTGTGCTTTTGATACATCAGAGGGCTTATTTGCCTAACATTCCTTGGGATTTGCAAACGACAGTTCTCTCAACGTACTAGGAAATATCCAGTTGAAGAACACGACTAGTCTGCACAGAGGTATCAGCAGCTCCAACGCGATGCCTTTGCAAACCCACTTTGTTCGAACTCTTATAGGAACATGGGTCTTGTTGTTCTTCCAATCTCACAGATGTGTCTTTGTCATCACACAGCCGTCCTACACGTCACAGCAGTCCGACATAGACTACTCAAGTCATCTCAGAGCATCAACCAGCAAGGCCCAGATGTTCTTCAGCAGCTGACTGAGGGAAAGCATGGCATGTCCAGTCAAAGAGCCAGCATCCTCCATGTTGGCCAACACCTGGCTCTACAGCTGCTCTGCTTTGGGTTTCATCTCGCTGCGTCCTCATAGCTACCATTAAGAGGAAAACATCTTGATACAAGTTTTTGGAAGCTAGCCTACAGCAGTGAAGTTGTCAGGCTCACATATGGCTTTGGCAGGAGACGAGAAAAAGGCTTGTACATGGTGGAGCTGCAGGGTGGAGGCTGATAGCAGTTGTGGAGGTGGCTGCCTATTGACAAATGAATAGACACTGTGATAAGGACTCATTCAACTGTTTGTGGTTTCTAAATATGGTCAAGAAAATCTGGCTTTGGAGCTGGAAAACAGTGATTTGCTGGTTACTCATTTCTGTGTTTGATTTCACACCGAGGAGTAAACAACATGTTGGCTTTTGTTTGTGTGATCTGACTGCTTTACTTTCCATGATGATGTGCAGTCTAGTGATAAACAGTTGATCTAAAACCTACAATATAACGTTTATGGTCACTGAGTTGTTCCATAACATCAGTTAATCCAAAGTTATCCTCAAAAACACTAAATTGCCAAATGGAGGGTGTAAAGGATCTTAAGTACACGTATAACAACACGCTAAAATGAGAACTGCCTCCAACAGAGCAAATTAGCATTGCACATTGCAAAGACACAGATTTGGGGCTGTGGGCTGAGGAGACTCTATATATCGGTTTAGGCAATGTGCAAATGGATGGGTAGTGCCTGATACAGTTGATCAAGCTTAAGTAATTCACTTTTACACGCACTGGGCATGTGCGGTGCACCATTAAAGAGATCAAGTCACCATGCAGGACTACATGAAAAGAGTCCTGGTGAAAGAGTTTGTTAGGAGTTAAGCAACATTTTTTAAAGTTAGGCGACTTCAAAATGATAATTATATCTGTGTGTGTGTGTGTGTGTGTGTGTGTGTGTGTGTGTGTGTGTGTGTGTGTGTGTGTGTGCGTGTGTATGTATATAAAACCAGATGTCTAAAACAGACTGACTTTAAGATCTGGTTTGACCATCTGGCTTTTGTTTTAAGGTTAAAGGACATTTTCTACAGGTGAACAATTGTATTATGTCTGTGGGATTTCAGGAAGTCATATTGTGCATGTCTTGAATGTGCCACCCAATGATTCACCTAAAGTAAAATAGTTGATGATAAATGCATTTGAAAAGAACTTTTGCACACGTGGAATATGTGGTGACTTTGGTAGAATGTGGTAGTAAATGGGAAATTTACACAATATAAGATATTGCATACTGTTCCAGTGAGACTTTATAGAGTAAAATGAACAATGGACAGTTTGTGTTAGAAATGTAAAAAAAGAAAAAGTAACATGTCTGTGCTTTATATGGGATTATCAACCCATTCTCTTATATATTACATTTTACATAGAACTAAACTAATCACAAATATGTTTTTTCTAAAGGAATGTAATTGTAACCAGTTTACATTTTCTATTACCATAACAAGGACATGTTCATAATTAACATGAACCACAAGTCACAAAAATGGTGATATTTAGCATATGAATTGGATGTACACAGGTAGCACATTTGCAGTTATATGCAGTTTGTCAATATAAAAGATGCTGAAAACATCTTTATATTCTAGTTTCTTCAAAATAGCCCTTTGCTCTGATTACTGCTTTGCACACTCTTGGCATTCTCTCCATGAGCTTCAAGAGGTAGTCACCTGAAATGGTTTCCAACAGTCTTGAAGGAGTTCCCAGAGGTGTTTAGCACTTGTTGGCCCCTTTGCCTTCACTCTGCGGTCCAGCTCACCCCAAAACACATTGAATGAGAAGCTGTGTCCAAACTTTTGGCTTGTACTGTACATCCTCCATCCACTGAAACACTGTTACACAACAATGTTAAGAGAGTGAGTAGATACAATGGTAGAATCATATGTCTATGTTTAACAGATGAAAACGTAGTGTAGGTGATGATATGCGGTCTTGGGATCTGCTTTAAAGATATATAAAGATTGAAAAAGTCAGAAAAGAAATTGATTTCACAAGATGTATTAGTTAGTAAATGGAAATTGTCTGACTGACTGTGAAAACACGCACACAGCAGAGTGGCTTTCTGTCTCTCTCAGCTCGTCACTTTCATTGGATGATCCGAGTGGCAGCCAGTCATATGAGAAAAAAAAACATGTTACATATGAATTAACATCAAAGCAAAGGCAGGCGACACCTAATCGCCATGTAAACACAGAGATAACGCTGCCAGCTCTTTTCATTATTTATGGGAGCGGACGCATCCTCGTCACATTACATTAAAGAGCAGAAAAGGCGGGCTGTGTCGAGGTCAGCACATGGCAGCATGTGACACACACACGCACACAAAACACAACTTACTGACTGCTGCTTCACTGGCATCCTGACTGACTTCAATACACCATAGAACAAGAAAGTCATCCACATCCAAACTGCCAGCGCGGTCTTTCAGCCAGCCAGAGCAGACGAGTGTCTGAGTCTCACGTTATGAGATAACACAGATAAAGAGGCAGCACAGATGTACACAGAAACGTACAGGTGCTCCAGGCAGCATGAACAGTGGAGGGAATGTGCAGGAGTTACAAATAATAGTTTGTGTAAATGATGAAAAATATGTCTAATAATAAAGCTGCATAACTCTAGTTTTTGTACCTAACTCTAAGCACATTGTTGCTTCGTTATTATAACCATGAAACCATGTTCTGGTGCATTACATCGCATGGTAACAGTGAACCTACTGGCAAGTAGAGCAGGGACCTACAGATAACAGCCACTGAATGGTGTGGTGACATTTAAGCAGATGTTCTAACAGGTCATGTCAAAAAGTGACAGCATTGCAAATATACAATATCATGACCTTCAACATCTGCTAATATTAGATAATGGGACTTATTGCAGTAACAGTCAGCATTATCACGTCAGCAGGGATGAAATAGTAATTGTGGCTGTGTAAGAAACTGTGCCACTGTGTTTCAGTGGGGTTGGTTGAAGAAAAATAAGAAGAACAGGAAATACTGTGTGGATGCACTAGTGAATCTGATTCTGGTCTGGTTTTCAGTAGCTTTTAATTTCACACTTCAGTGTCGAATAATTTTTTTTTTTTTACATTAACTGTCATTTTAACCATAATCTGCACCTTGCAATGATTTTGGAACTTGGTGAGTACATTGTTTAGTGTTCTAGCCTCAAACTTTACTCTGGTTTTATACGGTACATTTGTTACTATGTAGAGACCAAAACCAACAGTGTAGGATGGTGTCTTACTTTATCTCTCAGCTCACAGCTCACCAAACCCATTGGTTTCTACTGAAAAAATATTTGAAAAAGAACTCCAGCTCTCATCCTGTTTATTTTACCTTAACCAGGGAAATCTCTACTGGAACCTCTTTTACAAGGGAGACATGACCAAGATGGCAGTGTTACAAGATTCAGACAGACAATACAACACAACTAAGGAAAACTAAAAACCAGAACAGTGTGTACAGGCTCAAATAAATAATAGAAAAAAAGAGAAGGTTGTACAACAGAAATATTGAGAAGTGATGAGTGAAAAACAGACAATTCAGTCTGTGATATGAAGTTCTTTCATTTAATTTTCCTCTGCAAACTATTTCAAACGTGTGAGCAGAAAGCATGAAAGCCAAACTTACATCACACAAAACCATGTATGTGTTGTATGTCCCAGCATATCATTATTTAATTATGCACTGCTTAACTGTAATCCTCAGTTTTAGTGGATATTTGTGGGGCTTTTATATTGAAATGAATTAGCTCTATACATTTTGCTCTTGCTAAAAAAAATATGATTTTTTCAATTGATCTAAGTTGAATGACATATGCATTTGTACAGGATGTGTACGTTTTTGGTTTCCTTTAATTTGAAACCAGCTGATGTTGTGTCTCATATAAAGTTCAACCTAATGCAGAGGTGTGAGGGATCTGCACCCAAACAGTCTTGTTGGTGGGTGTGGGGGTTTTCAGAAACCACTGTCAATTACCGTTCTCATGCAGACTCGACAGCCGACTGTACACAGCACAATGCACACACATTTGGCGTGGCGTATATTTAATTGTCCCGCATTCAAATGTGTTTTCTCTGCTTGCTGGCGGAAGCGGGAAGAGTTAATAGTGCACATAAGCACTGTCCGAGACATGCAAATGGAGACGGTTGCAAATGGAATTTCTACAATATCAAGCCTTGTTAGTGCGGGAGTAGCAAAGCACTAAGGACAATCAAGACACCTTGTCACTTGCTTCTTTTTTTATCTCCTACCTCCTTGTGAAGAGAAAGCACTTTGAATCTGCTAGTTTTTTCCTGCATTTACATAACAAAGCCCCCAAGAATAAGGTAGAGATGTGATGAAGCAGCCTCCACTACTGCCTCTGAACACCCATCAACATGCCTCAGACACACACACACTTCTAAACACAGATGGAGGTGCACATACACACATATCTACATGTTTTCCCTCTCTCTCTCTCTCTCTATTTCTCTCTATCTCTTTTTTTATCTCTCAATAAAAGTATCTGACAGCCAAAACCCCCAAAAGATATCCGATGCATTGCTTCACACTGCGGCTACACAGTCAGCAAAATAAATGGAAAGCATTAAGAAAAAGTCAAAAAAGTGAGAAACTGAGAGAAACAGAAAGTGAGAAGAAAGAAAACACAACAAAATAACCTCTCTGCACCAACTACACACCACCCCACCCGCCTCTGCCACCTACATATAACCAACCCCCACCCTCAGCCAAGCACAGCTCCCCACTTGGAAAGAAACAGGATGAAATGACATTATGCATATGAAAATGTCCAGAAAGATGTTTGATTTATGTATGCATTAGATGCAAATTCTATTACGGGACACAAGGCGGGCTGTGAGATTTCCCACTGAACACTTGGCTGCCCTGATCAAACCCCATCTCATTAATTCAGACAAGGGGGAGAAAGATAGAGGGAGTGAAAGAGGAGGAAGAATTGGAAGAAATTTACAACCCAGACACAGATTTCTCAAAAAAAAAAAGAAGCAAGACACAGGGGTGGTGGTGGATGGGCAAATTACACCCCCCAGCTCTTAGGCCTCAGCTGATGAGGACTTTCTGACCAAAGGCCTGTCCATTCATTTGGATGAGAAGAAGATGGGCAACAAACACATCAATTACTGTGTTTGTTGAGGAATTTGGAAATGATGAAAGCATAGTAATTATATGTGTTGCATTGATACCAATGTCATAACTAGTCTTTGTAACAACTTGGGTCTGTTCGTCTGCTATCAGAACTGTACTAAGAGAAATAACAATGAGAACTCCAAAAGTGGCTACATTGCTAAAAAGAAGTCTGAGCGGGCAGCTGACTTGATATGTTTCAGTATTTACTAATGTTCTGTTGTCTTTTTGTATCATATTCTAGATTTATTCTGTACTGATGTTGTTGATTTGGTTTTTCATGTAATTTTCACTTTGCTGCTGTAGCAATACACAGGACTTTTAAACACAAGATAATAGTTAGTTTTTCTGTTTGAGACTGATCATCACTTACTTTATTCTAAGCAAACCATAATATTTCCACTAACTCTAACCAACTCCTTTAATGCCTAAACCTAACTTTGTGGTGCCAGTGCCTTAATGTAGCACCATACAAGGTTTCAGTGTCTTGAGCAAAGACACCTTGACATATGGCCAGGAGGAAGCAAGTTGGACTACTCTACCAACTGAGGTACCTATGAATTTGCACTTACAGCAGGACTGTATGTCTCCTGCATGGCAATACAACAGTCTACCAAGACAGCTAAACTGCCACTTTCTCATAAAACAAGGGCCTATAAACATACTACAGCTGTGCTACCTAACGAACCCTTTTAACAAACCATAGTATTTCCCGGAGCTGGAGTCAGGGTATAACCTGATTATTATTATATTATAGCTGGAGAGAGGGATATTCTGTCTTTATGTTATGCCTTGTTGCACGTATCTGTAATTCTTAGATTATGCTTGTTATCAACATTTTTAGCTCATTCATGGTAAGAAAGTAGGTGTATTTCACACACACATGTTCAAACCTCAGAAATGTTCTTGTATTCAAATCAAAATGGACATCATATTTCCATTAAACCTCAGTCAGTTCATATATCATATAGTATGTGGCACCATGCACATGAGCATTCAACATGTGAAGCGAATGAGAAAATAGGAAATCAGAGGAGAAGGAAGGTGAGATAGTGATAGAGAGAGGGTTGCTGCAGGTGATCACTTCCTCCCTCAGCCCTGTGCATGATTGAGGTCAGACAGGGAATTCTTCCCTGGCCTAACTAATGTGATTGCATCAGAGCAATACCCTTAAACGACATCACACCCCTGATCTGCATACTAATTGGCCCTGCTCTGTCCTTGACACTGACCTTGGGAGGAAGAGGCCTTATTCCCCCCAAGGGTGGGTAAGGAGGGTGTATGTGTGTGTGATGGGAAAGGGGGGGGGGATACAGCGTCCGTCCACTGCTCACATTTCCATGCAAAGACGCCCATGCTCTGCGTAACCTCCCCCACGCTCACATACACACATTTACATACACAAACACACACGCTCTTGCCCTCTGCCACCCCTATCTCTCCTCTCTATGCATCAATGCAAATTATAACAATGGCCGAGGCTTTATTCGGCGGGGGTAAGCCTGCATGACCTTCTGTGACGGGGTGCAGCAGACACAAAAGGCCATTTCGCTCTGAATAAGCACACGGACAGCAGCATCTCCCCATCCCTGTTAGGGGAGGAGGATGTGGTGGTGGTGGTAGATAGGGGCCAAATGCAAAAGAGACTACAATTGTAAGGATTTTTAAAGCAAAAGAGGACAGAATGAAAATGAATGCAGAGCGATGCAGCTGAGGAAGAGAAGGCTCCGGGCCTTCGAAGAATGCTGACAGAGGATGTGTCAGGTTTGTTGATACAGACTGACGAGACCAGCTGGATAAGAAATTAATATGTTTTATTTATATTTTTTATTAGAAATAGATGACAGTCTTCTGGTGGGGGCTGCATTGGCTGCCATGTATCCGGAAGATCCTGCAACGGATCAGATTTCACAAACCCCACCTTTCTTTATTTATTTAAATTATATGTCATTACGTCAGCAGAAGTGAACTTTAAGTGGCAGACAAAAGGGGTTAAAACATGTATTATTCAAGAGGGATCTCTGGACATCCTGACAGATAAAACCAAGTTCAACTAGAGTGTACTAATGAACTATGAGTATTAAGGGGTTTGGGTTTTTTTAGATTGTTGAACAGTACCTGAAACCCTCGTCCCAACTACTCTCCAACTTGGGAAATTTGGGGTGGTCTTTTTCCAACCATTTGTGTCAAAAGTGTCCACTATTCATTACCATGAATGCCTTCAAGGAGACTCATTCTTTGTGTCTAACCCTAACCCTATCACTTTGACAACAGGCTTTTGCATTCATTCTTGCTTGGCTCACACTTCCTCCAGGGTTAGTTTGAAGCATACCTAATCCTTTAGCCAAACCCAACTCTACTGGCTGTAGGTTTCTTTCCCTTTTCATCCAGAGAATGTGTCTATTTATATCACTGTTCCAGGGTTTTTTAAACTTTTTAATTGGTGAACATTAGGAAACACAAATGTAAATGGTAAATGTTCTTCACTTTTCTACCTAAACTGGTTCTTAAAACACTTTATACTGCTTCTCATTCACCCATTTGCACACACTCACACATGGCGAGCTGCTAAGCAGATGACCTGACACACCGGGAGTAACTTGTGTTTCAATGTCTTGCCCAAGGACACTTCGACCGATCTCACGATTGGCAGGAGACTGCTTTAACCTCCGGAGCCACAGCCACCCCAAACAACATGCCGCTTGTACATAGGACTAATGTTCGCTGGTGGTGGTAATTGCTGGTGTCTTCTCCTTGTAAGTCGCTTTGGATAAAAGCATCTGCCAAGTAAAGTAAAGTGATGGACCTCAGTGTGTCTATGCACAGTTAGGTCCATAAATAAGAGAACAAAGATATGTTTTTTGGAGTTTGTCCTCTGTACATGTCACAATAAATCAGAGATGAAACACTCAAGGTGTGAGCAAAGTCAAGACTTGAATTCAAGGGCTTGACAAAACTATGCCATTAACCATTCAGCAATTACAGCCATTTTCATAAATAATGGCATGGCCAGGTGTGGCCTGTTCCCTTGTTACTCTGTGACTAATCAAACAGATAAAAGACCTGGAGGTGGTTCTAAAGGGTTACAATTGTATTTGGTAGCTGTTCAGTGGAACTCTCAACAAGAGGTTGAAGTGAAGGAGGCCATCACTGGGCTAAAGACAATAAACCCAACAGAGAGATTGGGATTGGCCAATACAACAGTTTGCAACTGTTTACAACATTCTTAAAAAAAGCAATAACCTAGTAAGCTCAGCAACTGTAAAAGGCCCACAAGTCCACAGAGGAACACTAAAGTAGATGTCCACAGAGTTTTGTCCAAGAACCCTATCACAACATCTAGTTAAGTCGACAACACTCTTGAGGAGGTAGGTGTGTCATTGTCACAGTCAAGAAACACTTTATGACTGTAAATAAAACAGCTGTAGTGAAGACTAAGCCTTTGGTCATGTCCATGGGATCCAGACTTTAGGCAGTTATTGACTGCAAAGGTTTAGTTAGTTCTATTCCATTATATATGAGCCACCGCCAAAACATTCGTGTGTGTGTAAGAAAATGGTTGTAATTCGTGAATAATAACACAATTTTGTCAAACCTTGAATAAAAGTTGCAGAGCACAAGTTCCAAAAAAATCATTGTTCCATTATTTACAGACTTGTTAATATTATGTTAATGTTAGACATTTTCAACTACCAACAACTAATGTTACAACATTAATAATGTCTACACTGTATCTCTTTTCAATCTGATGTCATAAAGTCTGATTTTCTTTCAGAAACAAGCTAATTTATTAGTGACCCAAAACCTGAGAATGACACCAAGCTGTACCAAAGCACTTTGGTATAAGAAGATAGAACTCACAATGTTTTGCTTTAAAAAGTCACTTTTTTCAATTTAGTACTTTTCCCCGCTTTCTGTTGGCCATTGCTGATGTGCATGGGCCTTCTGCAAATTTCCATACATATAGGGAAAAGCTTTTTTGAGCAAACAGACAAATGGCCGTGGTGGTGTAGTTATCAGTGTATAAGAGAACATTTCAGAGGCGAGATGTCAGACAACTTTTCTGAAATGTACCGGTATCGCAAAACAGATGAATTTGCTCCGGCAGTGATTATTCCTCCTCCGAGCTGAGCTGCAATCTTGTAGCTTCCCATACTGTATGTGGCAGAGGAGACCCAAAGACTGCAAAAATACTGTCCTCAGGTTAAAGCCTGCCTCGGAATCTCACACTGTGTTAGAGGCGTGAGATTCTCCTTTTCTTGTATCAGTGTTATTGCTACGCTGTGAGATGTGAGGAAATTTAGAAGTTGGCTTTGGCTGTTTCGTCATTTTATACATGCTGTATATTAACCCCAAATCATGCACTATGGACATGACACCTCCCCTCCCTTTTTTTTCAAATTAAGAGAAAGAGCAATCTAATTATTTAGTACAGGACTTAGCTTTTTGTTTCTCCAGCTGTGATTATTGGTATCGTTTTGTTTGAGAGCACAGCAGGTTTAATCAAGCTCGGGTAATTTCACAATGCCTTGTAATAGGGTCCCTGAAGACAAAACCTCCTCCTGTTTTCACAGGTTTTTGCCTGGCTGGAAAAAAAAAAGAAAGAGAGAAAACGGGAATCTTTTCAACAGAACTCTATCCTGCGCTGGAGCCAGTGCAAGCTATTTTAGCACCCCTCCTGCTGCCCTTGGGACCACATATTAACCAAGTCACCTCCGCCACAAACACACACAGACACAAACCCTCCATCCGTACACAGGCTGCAAATCCTGCACACCTCCCTTTAATGTCTGGCAATTTGCCAGGTTGTCACTGGCAAGGTAAGTGTTGATTTCAGTGGCAACGATAGGCAAAGCAAAAAGGGAGGGAAACTTCAGAACAACACTCTTTTGGAGTTTTTTTTTTCTTCTTTCTTTTCTCCCTCACCTCCTCCTCCTCCAGAAAAGGAGAAGGGTGTCAAGTTAGTGACAAGTGAATCGCTCCCCACCCCCCCACGGCCCCGCTGTGATGGCAACGACGATGGAAAGTTTGTGCAGTTGCGTTCTTTGCAGATAGTTTGACCTACTTAGGTTAGCGCTGCACACCTTAAAGAGCGCCCTCCACACTGCAGCTCCAGCTTTTCTGAGAATGATCCTGAAAAGGTTGGAAAAGGTCAAAAATGTACAAGATAAGGTTATTACTTATTACTATTTTTTTTAATGCAACATTTTAAAAATATTTTTACAGTCCATTATTTGCTGGTATGTTTCTTCACTGGCAGTCTTCTTTGCTCACTTTGTGCATTTCTTCACTTGTTGGCACTCTACTGCTGTCAACTGTCGTTCAGCATGATAATGTGTAGAACAGCAGGGTGTGAATCTTGTGCGCTTGCATGATACATACTAAAAACCATTATTCTCTCATAAGACCACAGCCCCACAGTCGTACACGTGGTGTTTTTCCAATCATACGTAACCTCATTATGTTAACATGAATTATATAATGTACTGTGTGGGTTTAAACAGTGCCATACTGCACAGCATGTGTTTCTATCAGGTCAAAGATGGTTAAAAGCCAGAAATCCAAAGTGATGATAACTTTAAATCAAATCTATGTTTATGTTGCTGTTTATGTTGACAGAGCTGTAGGACAAGAAACAATCTTTGTCTTGATGTAAAATCTAAAAACTGAAGGATTTTTTACTTTTAAAACATTACACTTTCCTATAGGACAGTATAAACTGTTGTTATACAGACATCTTTACCTGATAAGACGTTGTCTTTGTCATGCATGTGGAATTGTTAGGTTGTCATAACCTTTAAATCAATTAATATTTCAATGGAAGCATAAATTTGAAACTATATTTAAAACATATCACTGCAGCAAAGCAGACTTTTTGAAATGTTGAATGCAGTGGAACAGGAAAGATGTACAATTTAAGATGTTCAGTGACAGCATGTAGTTCTTCACACCCTTCAGACATCTTGTTTCAACTGTTCAGTTTGGAGGGCTTGGGAAGAAAGAGTAATTACACTGCATGTATTTCTCAAACTGTGAAATGTGACATTTTGAACTTAAAGCTACAGTAAGGTTTTACAGTATATTATTTTCATATAATAAAAACCCATTTTTTTTATCAGAGTTCAGACTGAACAGCACTTCTAAAACTTTTGGAGCGAGGCTCACCCCTTCTACCAATCGAAGAATTAAAATACATTCTTGTGGATTAATTTATAATCTTAGGTTGTATATAAGATCATAGCTTTAAGTAAAAATAAAAATAAATTATATGCTTCTTATTCTATTATAAGAGTTGCTTATTAGGGTCTTAAATAGTACAGAAACTGTACAGACAGTAGATACATTTCTGCTATTTGCAACTGCTGCAAAGCAGTGAAAACAGTATCAACAACAAAATTGGTTATGCTTGAAAACATGTTCTACATATTGTTATTCTGTACATACATTTTGACATGTATTTGATATTTAGAAATTCCTCTGTCACATTTTCTCTGAGAAACCACATAAGAAAAATTCTTCAGTGAGGTTCTTAAAATTATGATAAATATGGCCCTGGCTAGATAAGAAAAAGTTGTTGGACCTTAAAAAGTCCATTAAGGTACATTCAGGAAACAGGGCTGGATACTTAATACACTACATATTAGTTTCAGAATATGTACAATAGTATTAGGGCCTTTAAATGGCTCCTTTTAAAGGCCCTGTAGGCCCGTCTAGCCCCTAAATATCTCTAGAAGTAAAATCTATTAGATATTGTATGTTTCTTTTTTTAATTCGAGTGAAATCAAGTAAAGTAGGGAAACTCAAAAAAAAACTGGACTCACCTATTCCAACAATTTCTCATATCAGAAAGCTGGATTTCAAAGGTCTGTTAAATGTGGAATTGATCTATGTATGTGGTAAGCTTCATTTTTCCCGTTGTGTTTAATATTTAAGGTGAAAGTTTAAATTCTGTCTCAGTAAGACATCCTTCTGCTCGTGTCACAGTGGAGGAAGGCAGTGATGGGTTGACACTTTCCAAGTGTCTTCAGAAGGACCAACACCATTCTTCCTCTGCACGCGTGTGTGTGTTAGATGTTCCTCCCTCCACCGGCTCCAGGTTTGATGTCCCATTAAAGAGGCCTCGCAGACATCAGACTAGTCACTCAGAAACAGAAAGTGGTACTCGAGGGACACTCAGGATGTTCATGATTAGACTTTGGTGCCATTCACCCGACTCCAAACCACTGCTTCACTGAATTAAAAAAAGTAAAAATAACAAGACAACTAAAGAAATCTTTGGGTGGAGAAACAGAAAACCACGAAGGGCTTGGAGGGATGGGTGAGGGTGTGGGGAGTGGAGGTGTGTGTGTGGATGTGGGGGGGGGTGCACTTACAGATATTTAAAGGCAAAGTAGAAGGGCTTTGTTAAAGATGCGATTCCCCTGGGTTCTCCTCCTTGAGTCGCTGGGATCTGATATCGCGACGCTCCTGTTCGAGCAACACCTACTTTGCTTGGGGGGGAGATAGGATGGTGTGTAATTATACTGCAAGGGCTTTCAGGGCCTTGACATACCCGTCACCTGGGAAGGAGAGGGATGAGAAGACATCTGCATACCCTTTAGTTCTCACCTCAGAATATAGAAACTTGTCTTTTCTCATTTGTTTCCCGTGATTGTGTTTTTCCTTTTCTTTTTTCCCCCGCCCTCCCTTCACTTGACTGAAGAGGCTTGTTTTGGAAGTTTTGGGCCCATTCTGAGCCTCATTTGATGACTTTCAGGAGAGGGAGAGAGAAAAAAAGTGGAAGCGAGCAAGTGGCTTTGATGTAGATTTGAGAAATGGTTACTAATGAGAGGAGATAATCATTGTAAGAGTTGAGGCTTTTGTCACCGATTCAAGTGCTGTTTGAATGGATTCATTTCATCATTTGTACAATAACAAATTGAACTTAATAAGTGACAGTGATAATCAGTGATCAAACACAATAACGGCAGCAATAAAACGACAGTCAGACTCTTTCAAAGGCAACGTGGTTTGTGTAAGAACAACCAAAATGAGCAGGACAATGTTCTTCTTAGGCGATTATCATCAGTGGTGATAATTATTTCATCACCACACATTTCCACCAGCTGAAAAGTTTCTTTTAATATTAAATACTGGATGTGTTTCTTTCCTGAGAGCATCCATGAAGATGGGATGTTTGAAAGATGAGCATAAAAGATCAAAGTGGAACATTCACGTCTTATCACCCACTCAAGGTATTTTAAGAGGTTTAAGATGTGACAACACAATGTGGGATAGTCATATGTGACCTCAGTGGCCCTGAAGGTCTCTCCACTCCACGACTACGACAGTCGTAGTCATAACTGGGACTTGGTCAATCAAAACGTTCTTTTCCAGGCAGCTTTGAGGTGTGACACCAACGATACCTTGGTGAGATAGTTTTGTGGAACAACGATTAATGTGACCTGTTAACTTAATGCCTCCCTAGTGGTTAACTACCTTGGACTGCCCCCCTTAGGTGTTTCTTTCCAGGCAGTATTAGAGCCTTTCACACCTTGACAGGTACTGGTGGGATGGTCAGGTGTAACTATTCATGTGTGATCTCAATGACCCTCAAAGTGTTAATGACGTAATTCCTCTGCAGTGGTTAACTACCTGGAACTGTCTCCCAAAATACCTCCAGGAGGTTTAACAGCTATTCACACCTCGACACAAGATCCTATTGACACGTGGGAAGACTACGATCCAAATATGACCTTAACAACCGTTAAGGTGTTAACGATTTAACAACTCTGGTTAAATACCGAAGATGATTTTCAAACTGTTAGTACCTTAAACAAGACCAGTTGCCACTGAGTAGCACCTTTGAGATATCCATACCCTGGATGACTGAGGGTCTCCACAGACAAAAGCAAGCAAACAATGTTCCCCCTATCACTGGCGAGACAACCCTAACTCTTTTCCCTTTTGTTACAGCGAGACTCTAGAAGTCTGTAAAGGAGAAGGAGATGAGACCAGTAGAACTGCGTTACCCACAATGGTCGGCAGCAGCAGCTTTGTGAAGGTAGTTAACTGTCGAGTGGACCCCACCGTGTTCTCCTTTCATGTCTAACAGCAGGGTAGAAATGTTAAATTGTAGCGGCCACTCTTTATATGTATATAAAAATGTCCTGTACAAGATGCTTATCTTAATATATGAAGTAGGAGCAAAAAGAACTATAATTTTAATCAAATCTCAGCCTCACTGGTGTGACAGCGTTGAGTGCTATTGAAGCTTAAAATTCATGTTGTTGGGGGGCTTGGAGAAAGGGACTCAGCGGGTGGTGTCGCGCAGTGTAATTATCCCTCACTTACAGGTATTTCTGTTGCCATGGTCATTATCTTCCCTTGTAAAGAGGAAATCAATTTGTACAGATGTATATGAGGAGTGGGAGATTGCCCGGAGGAAAAGAAAAGAGGAGAAGAAAGGCATTCTCATGAAAGAGGGACAGTGAAGATTGAAGATAGATGACTTGTTATTGGTCTGCGCGTGGAGCTTGTTTGTTTGTTCGCCTGATTGGCTGCAGTTAGGGCGGCGTTGCATTCGAGAGAGCAGCACAATGGAGGGTCTTTGAATTCAATTCATTATTAAGTTTTATTACTGTTTTCCAAACAAGAGCCCAGTATCACTTTTACTCACTATAAAATCCTGTTTGTGTAGCTGCTGGGAATGAAACTCCAAATCCAAACTGTCCACAAAGTGAACCGAGTTGACTCATTTTGTCAACATTTTTTGATGTTACTTTATTTTATGTATCAAAAGTAGAAAGTTGATTTAAATTTAAAAAATAATCATAATTATTTCAAAATACAAAACAGATACTCACAAACCATGTCCCCAAAAAGTATTAGGGAAAATATGATCATATACTAACTGAGGCCTCCAACTTATGTTTAATATGCTAATATCCTGCATTATAGTACTGCATATCCACAATACCAGGGTTTAGTGGCTGTTTATAGGAGATGAAAAGATGGCTGTGAAGCTACAGGATGTATAGCAGGTGTAAACATCTCTCTCTGTCAACGTTACAACATCTACCAACATATTAAGAGTTCATTAAATAATGAATTAATGCCTTATTTTCTTATCGTCATGGGTCACAATCAGTAATATCAGTTTCAGGACTAACATTAACATTGGCTAATGCACTAAATCATAAAGGGGAGGGCCAATATGAGCCCGGATGTGATGTAATGACTTGAACTCTATATGACTGCATCTGCATGCACCCAAGGATTGGAGGAGGTGAATGACAGCACTGTGAGAGAGAAACAGCTGCCTGAATTAGTGAAATACACGATGAAAAGGCTTATTTAGACGTGAATTAAATCCTACTTTTATATATGTTTTTTAATACATTCAAATGTTATTAATAAAACATTTTCTTGTGCAAGACTTTAATTTCTTTAGGAGGGTTTAACTGAAAGCTTTGATTTGGTGAGATATCCGTTCCTTGATTTTAGACCGTGGCTCCAGTTTTGAAAATGCTGGATCCTACTTTTATATTTACATAATATAACAGAACATCTAATAGCACCTTTCTCTAGAACAATCATTCAGTCTGTGATGCACAGTGCCTTAAAGGTCATTCATTAAATACAGTATATTTGATGCTAAAAAAACAGAAACAAATATGTTTTTGATTGCGTTTTATGTTTTAGACCAAAACAGAATAAACACAATCATCAGTATTACTGAACACGGACAGAAACTCAGGAACATACAATAGTAAATATACTGTATTTTACTCATTGTTTCACATACATAAAGATTAATTTATACTTAATTTATTGAATTAAATCATAGAACATTAAAAGAAAACTCTAGTATTTCAGATTTGCATTTTAAGAAAGTTGGGGGACTCAGAGATGGGTAGTTCTAAAAACTAGTCCCCGTTTGGGGTGTTCCTCTGTGATGATCATCTGCACGCTTTGTGGATGCTCGGACTGCTAGTCTGCTTTGATTATTTAATGAATGTATTTATCTAGCCTTGAGTGGGTCTCCTCTCGTCTTGTCCCTGGGCGACGTGAGGATAGCAGCATTTTGATTGGAGGATGGAGAATGTGGATGACGTATGGCCACGGTCCGGCCAGTGAGTCACACAGTATGGCTACTAACTAAATTACTGCAATTAAGGTCAGTGGCCGTCCTGCTGCAGGATGGTCAGGAAAGATAACATCACCACACACACACAGACTCAGAGACTCTGATTAGCTGTCTGAGACATGACACCATTACTGTCCAGTCTGTAAATGAGCTGTCCTGAATGGTCAGAACTCATTGCTAATTAAGCAACAACATTTTCTAACCATATTTTGCAGATGTTGAATGGGAATGGTGGGGGATGGACGGTCCTGTCATAGAAGATATGCCGCTGTCCCTCTATGGTGTCCAGCCCAATTAGTCCCATTACAGCCAGGCCTATCTAGGGGGGGGTGGAAGGCAAGACCAAGGCGCGTGCAGGATGTGTCTGGCATAGAGAAATGCATTTGCATCATCATGTGATGATGATCATCATCATGCTGTGTCCAGCTGCCTGGATGAGAAGATTGGACACTGCCCACCCCTCCTAATTGCCTGGCTCACTGAGGACATGTCTTGTGAAATAACCAGTGGCGATCTGACATCTCACATAGCACCGTGGGTGCTAAAGAGGTGGCTAAGGCATGAACACGCACTTATATGACGTCCATCCAGCTGCTCTGTGGTCTAATCTCATCACATCTGGGATAATGAGGCCAAACACAGGCCTGATGCTGCATTTAGCCCCACAGGGAAGCTGTTAAGATAGCCAGCACCTTCAGACAGCTGAAGAGTGGAAATCACTCATCACTTTGAACTGAACTGAATGATTCAAATAAGGAAAGATTTTTTATTTCTTGCTGTGTGGTCTTGAAGTGATACAACCTGACCTTGTGACTACAGGGAGAGCAACATAACAGGGATTTGTCCTCAGGATGGACAGAGATACAGAACTGTGGTAGATTTACATTATTTGACAACACATTATTTGGTTGGATGTTGTATGTAGTGTCAGCACAGAGCTACTTAAAGCTTCACTATGCAACATTTGAGAAGTCAAGGAAGCAGTATCACAAGACTTAATCAAGGCACTTTGTTGTCTGAAGATTGAGTCATGGCAACTGGACTTGGAAGAAAGAAGTCCAGT
>JAUYWH010000004.1:17737814-17827002 GCA_034779795.1 Ctenopoma multispine
CGTCTCTACTTGGAAGAAAGAAGTCCAGTTGCCATGACTCAATCTTCAGACAACTTTACCTGGATGACTGAGAATCTACACAGACAAGGCACTTTGTTCCACTCAGACCTCCCTCTCCCTCCTCTGCTATGCTCTGCTACGCTTTGCTTTGCTCCACCACTCTCTACACAGCTGTTTAGATATTATTTATCATGAAATGAATAAGAATGCTACTAATGAAACAGGCTGAGCTTTGTGCAAAATCCTTTAGAAGTGAATATGTCTGCACTGATGCCAGTTCTGTTCAATGAGTCTAGATAACAGCACCTCTCTTGAGAGAAGTGAATGTACGATAAATGTGTAGCTGGATGGAAATGTGTAGCTTGTGTAGCTTCCCAGCACATCCTACCTGTTGATCAGTTTGAAATAGCATATAGTGATGAGTATTCTCCCAAAAGCCACACCAAGCTGACATCCAAAAACTAGCAACAAAGAAGGCTGTGTGTCCCATCGTCTGGGTCAAAAAGTGGCACTTGAACACACCACAAAGACTTCAGCCAACTTCCATACGTTCTGTGTCTGCATGAGAGGAAGTAGCTCTCCGTACCAGTACTATATGGGCTGTACTCTGTCGGTATGGGAAAGCTTGTTTGCCTGCGTTCGTCTCTTTGGTTTCTCGTCTCGTGCAGTGATTCGCTAAGCTGAACAGCCAGTCAGAGTGGTCTCCCTCACAGATGGGGACTGCTGTCTGATTCAACATGGTAAAAAGCTGCAGATGGAGGTCCAACTAGTGGCAAAAATGTGCGACACACTCTAACAACCAGGGTAACAGAGGTTCATCCACATCCAACGTTGGCCAGCTGTTGACCTCCACTGCCCTGAAGTTTCGTTTAGGAGCCTCTTCTCCTGACAGTGTATTGTGCTTCCAGCATGAAGCACAGACTGTATGTTAAGTAAGAACTGGGTGTTTGCGTGTTGGCAGATGGTACAGAGAAACACATGGGGAAAGAGACTAAAGAAAATAAAGAGGTCCACAAAGTTAAACTTTTCCCTGCCTCTCACCTGACCTAATTACAGCACCTCAGCGGCTGCTAGTGCAACACTTTACCTTTGGAGTCCGACGTGCTTTCAAATTCCTGAGTTATTCTCAACGCTGCTCTTTTTTTTTGTCTGAAATATTTCTCTTTGTTTTGCTGCCTCGGTTGTAGCCCTCTGGGGACGCTGCTTGTTGTAGGAGTCGGGAGAGGGTTGTTCTTCCTTCGCTTTGGTTTGGTAAAGAGAATAAAAATAACTCCTGCCAGGCTTTCATTCACTACAGCTATGAAGACGTGATTTTCACTGAGCGCCACAAGACTCTGAGTCCTGGGAAAGTCTGTTTGTGTGTGAAGAAAACTGGATCGAGCTTTGACCCAAGCAAAAGTGGGAACGATGATGTAACAAAACAAAAAAAAGCAAACTCATATTCAGTCAGAATTTTATGTAAGTGATCGACTTAAGAAAAAGCCTGAGGACAATATATTCATGCTGTTACATGTATTTCATATATTTACACTGCAGGGTGAGTCACTAATATGAGAAACTTTATAATAAGTGATAGTATAATTGAAGTGAAGAATGACATGGTGCTGTACTAGTACCCCTGGATCAGAATTCCTTCATCAACCCTTAAGGCCCTACGTTTCTCACTTTAAGCCTGAGTTTAACATAAAAGTTTTAGTTTTAACCCTAACCCTATAAAACACAAACACTGAGCATGGTGTTTCCTGTGTCCAACAGTTAAACTTTGGAAATTCAATTAGCAGATTCTTACATTTCGTATTGGATTGTATTTGATTAAGCTTTTTTTGACATTCAACTGATATCACACACTATGACGACTAGTTTCTCAGTTACATTTATCCATCGTCCTAACTGCTTTTCCCTGTTAAGGGTCGTGGGAGTGCTGGAGACATGTACAGTATTGGTGGGTTGTCAACACATTTTCATGTCGCATACCGATCCAAATATTACAACCTTGAATTTCAACATGTTGTGAATTGCGTATTTTTTTAATCTTTGTCTTACAGCTTTTTATAATGTGGTGTGACGTCACTACAGCAAACATATTGACCCGGTGTACACGTACACCCTCACCCAAGTACATTGGGCTACATACATTTATGGACTATTTAGTCCATAAATAAATGTAATGTTGCATGTTGGTTGGAGAAGCAGATAGAAGTTATGGTGAAATGCTGAGTTTGGAGTGAAAAAAACACACCACAGGAATTAACAATGTCTATTCAGTTCTACTGAGACCAACAAGCTGTATGTTCAGAGACGTGACAGCTGTTCACAGCCACTGTAGCCCAAGAGCTGAGGGCCTCCAACATGGCCACCAGAGGTTGAGTTACGTCACCCGCGAGCTCGCTCTACATAAATAACAACGCGCGGGATCCCCTGGCACTGTTTTCCCCATCACGCTCTTCAGGTCTGAAGGGGGCTTCCGTGTCCTGTCTGCAGAAAAACATCCATCCATCCCTCTCACACACACACACACACACACATAGTGGCACCTTTTGTCACATGCATGCGCATACTAGCAATAATGGGGAGGTGTTACCTAGAGGCCTGGAGGATGATGGGCTTTGCCAGCAGAGGCCCCAAATCTGAGATAATCTGTGTCATTCATATTGTGCTGCCTGACACAAATGATCTGATAATGCACATGTGAAGTGAATTAACATCTGTTGTTTGAATGGGCCTAATGTCTAGCCATTCATCAGTTTCACAGGATTATGTTGTTGACCAGAGGTATGTGTGTATTTGTGTGTGTGTGTGTGGGTTCCAGGATATTAGACAGACACGCGCAGTTTGTTTTGTTGTGGATACAAAAGCTGTACACAGTGATAACGGCTTCTCTCTACTGACTTGGCTTGATGTCACTCAGAACCAATGCGTCACCTCTCTCCTCGAAGGTCAAGCTCTGAAACGCACTTCACACATCCACTGCAGCACCCTCAGCACTGACATTGTATTTCAGCGCTCTGGCCATGGACTCTTTATCATTCAGATCAGCAAGAAGGATGCTCTTTGACAAATTAAGCTGCAAGAAAATGCAGATGAGCTTTTTCTATTCACCAACAATTGTATATAGAGCTGAAACTGGAGGTGAAAATTTACTTTTTTTTCTTTTTTCTGTTAATCAGACAGGAAAGCGATTCAGGCAGGCACATATGATTTCCCCAAATAAGATTTTTTGTTGTTGTTGTTGTTTTTTGTAAATCTTTGGTGGTCTGTCTTGTGTAGCACTTTCACACAGCTGAGACGGGAGGAGTGAAGGAAAAAAGAAGAGCGGAAAGAAGGAGGAGGAGGAGGAAAATAAAATCCAGAAGGTGGTGGTGGTGTGAGTGTAGCTGCTCATTCACACGAATGTGAAAGACACAAAAAAAAGCAGACAAATATTCAGGAGAAAATCTGCTCAATTCAATCAAGCTTAATTCTATTTTGATAATTGTGGGTGCTGGGCGTCTGGGCCCGGCTCGGCGGGGAAGCTGTGACTTGTGTACGAGACTGACAATGAAGTCGGGTAACAACAGCTGCTGGATGGCGGGCGAGCTCGTGTACCTCGACGCTCAAGTCTTGTCAGTCACATTTCCCCTAATTAACGAACATCTGCTTTCCATTTTCAGTTACACTGCATCGCCAGCTTGTCTCGTGTGAATCGCCGACTTCTGACCTCCCCTGAGGTAGGCACTCGCTGTCAGAAGTACCCGGCCAACACCATCGAAGACTTCTTTGTTCATTCTGTCTTTTTTTTATTCTATACAGGCCTCCAGCTCGCTGCGGGGAAGAGGAGGAGGCGACTCGGGTGGGTTCGAAACCCTCGGAGACTTCTCCACCAATCATCCTCTGGGACCGTCGATGCAGGAAGTGCACCGTTTGTGTTCCGCTGCTATTGTGTCCTCCTGTGGTGCTGGCCTGTCTCTATCCGTGAAGGACCCAGAGTCCCCCTCCCATCTCCAGAGCTCTAACCTATTCCCAAACTAACTTGCTGAACAGGTGTGTGTGTGTGTGTCTCTCTGGAAAACAAGGCTGGGCTTGTAGAGTTTTTTTTTCTGTCTTTTCTGCCTGAAAACACACCACATTAGAAACAGCACCAGCTGTTGACTTCACGCTCTCACAGATAAATACAGTCTACTGCTTCATATGGCTCCAAAATGTCTGAATCCTCACCCACAAATAAACAATGGTGCAACAGTGGAACTGAAGTCTTACATCACAACAATGGGGAAAAAAGAACTATAGGCAAAAATGCACACTTTGATAACGCCAGAGTTAATTTGGAATAGTTTCAACACTGAAATCATGTTTTTATTTTTAGAATAGCATTTTTAGTTGTGTAGTTGCTGTGCCTTAAGTCTAGCAGTAGTTTCATACAACTGACAGATGACAGTGTGTGTATTTGATAGATATATGACATATCCACATATAGTGGATATGTCCACATATAGTGGATATGTCATAAGTTATAAGAAAGACAAGACATGTGACAGAAATCCAACACATGTTTATATGTATCAGAGTCGTCAGTACTCTTCCTCAATCACCAAATTCACAGGTTAAACTACCAAAAACACATTTCAAACTATCAAACTGTGTAGTTTCTTTTCACTATAAGGAAAGTAATTAAGTAACTTATAGGAAAGTAATTGAGTACATTTACTCAAACACTGTAGTTAAGTACCATTTACAGGCATAGTATGTGTACTTAAATGTCCATTTTATGCTACTTTAAACTTTTCCTCCACTCATTTTTTACTTCACTTGATTTACTTGACAGCTGTAGTTACTAGTTACTTTATGATCATTTTACAAGCATGTTATAGATGGAACCATCTACCAGTGTGTATAATAGGATTATAAATACTTTATTCTGCTGGCACTAAAAGTATCCCTATAGTATAGAATTGCAACTTTAGATTAACACTATTAGTGATACATTAATATTTATGTTATTCCAAGTCAATCTTTTATGCATATTATCTATGCTAGGTTTTAATCAATAAAGTAACTGATAACAGATAATCAACTATCAAATGAACAAAGTGGAGTAAGAAGTACAATGTTTCCTCCAAAATGAAGCCGAGCAGAAGTTTAAAGCAGCCAGAGATGTAAATACTCGTGTACAAAAAGTGGTGAAATGTAAGTAATTCAAGTTTTGAGGTATTTCTGCTACATCAGACTTTCACTTTCAATTTCAATTTCTCTCTCTCAATTTCAGAGGCAATTATTATCCTGTTACTCAACCACATATCTTTCATAATGGACTTAAGTAATAATACAAAATATACTGTGATATTAAGACTAAATTCATAAGTGACCCAACATTATGTAAAGTAATTTAAATTCTAATTCAGTGTATATGTTAAATTAAACTCCATCATTACCAGCTTCTACATCAATAATTATTTTGAGTTATCAAAATCATATTCACTGATATGCAAAGACCATTCTGCATAGAGTACTTTTACTTTTGCTTAAAAGTATTTAATATTTTGAATGTATATTTAACATTAGAATGTAAGACTGATACTAGATGTACTAAATTACCACTCTAATAACCCAATCTTTACCATGTATTATTCTTTTTTAATGAAATCATAATGAATAGAATGACATACAGGTACGGGAATAAATCACAGGAGCATCTCAGTAGGGAACTAATGTGAACTATAGCCCAGTATTAAATGGTAAAAGGTTTTATTTATATATTTCACAATACAAATATACAGTATATGCTGGATATAAAACATAATATATCATTATCTCTGTGGTATACACTAAACAAAACATTTCGTGGATTGTGAATATATCCTACACATTATTTTTACTTTGACTGAAAACACTACAACATGTTAAAAGGCAGCTTTGCAGCAAACAATGTGCTGAAAAAACAAACAGAGGGTTATTTAATGTTTAGAGCGTCACTTTTGATTAAGAGTAGGGGCTTGAGCCCCCTGAGCCACCCTCTTTCTACTTTCCTGTTCTCTAAACTTCATCATACTGCTTTTGCTGTTTAAACCTAACCACACACACAGGACTCTGAAGTAGAACTGAACTGGCTCACCTTCCAGCCACCCAAGTCATATAAAGTCCATACATAAATGTAGCGCTTCAGTCGTTCAAAAACAGTATGTTACATTGGAACATCCACTGATTTTTTTCCTACTAAACATATGTGTTTACTTTATATCTAATAGCACAACATGACATCACTGCATACTTATCCAAATAGCTCAAAGCTTTCTTGTACCTTACAGTACTGACTTTATACACATTTTTATATCAAGAGAGCTGAGAAAACAGTAAAAAGTAAAATAAAAGGAGGTTGGTTAATGTTGAGAGGGGTACATTTGATTAAGGGCAGGGCTTGTTCCGCCAGAACCAACCTCTCTGAGAGTCCTGAGATCAAATAAAATGGTAACGACTTCTGCAACAAGGAAGCAAATATTCACTGTATCACATCTTCATGTACTTCATCTAGGTTTTTACCAATGTCCATGACCTTCTGACACTGCTGCTGAAAACTGCTTGTACAGTAAAGTCACTCCATGTGCTGCAGTACGTCAAAGTTGTTGCACGTTACAGGGAAACACAAACATTTTCAACTTTTAAACACTGTGTAGCATTTAGCAGCGGTCCCTTACCTCCTGATTTGCGTTGGAAGGGAGTAAAATCTCAGCGGTTTTGAAAACAAAAGGGTAAATGATTACATTTAAAAATAATTAACAGATGGGCACGGGGCTGGGAGAGTGGAGGGGAAAAAATATGATTTTCTACAAATGATTGCATTCTCTCTCCCCTTTGGTGTGAAAAGTAGATTCAAGAACACTTTTAAATAATTTGTTCAATTTGTTCCACAGCCAAAGAAATGCGGCTTGCTGGAAATTCAGATTCATTAAAACTTAATTAATATGCATCATTATGTAAATGAGGTTGGAGTTAATGAGTTCTTAAAAGAAGCCTTCCTTAATTAGTTCACTTTTAATGGCATCATCATTTATCTTTTTTTCTTTGAAGCAGAATGACGGCACGGAAGTAGCCGCTCCCCAAAGTACTCGAAATTTAGCATTTTTAAATTATTCTTATTTTCTTAATTTTTATATAATGAAGAATACATTCAGGATACTTGGTAAAAGAGGGGAAACTTCAAGCCTCTTGCTTTGTTTGAAGTGGAAACAGGCTCTGTGTTCCACCCTGATGTACCTGGCTGCATGTGAGGTTCCTCAAAAACTCCATCTTTAGTTATTAGTCCATATTTTTTTCTTCATTTGACATCATGCAACATCTGGACTTGTGCTGCGCGCCTGACACCAGCATATGGAAAAAGGTTCCGTCTCTTCCTGGCGACAGCACGAGCGAAGGTGAGGGCCACAGCAGCAAGGCCCTCCGCTCTGTTTCATGTTGTCAGGAGCTTACCTCCAGCTCCTAATTGATAACCACTGGCATTTGATCTGAAGGCGTTCAAACACCCAGTCTATCTTTGTGCCTCAAATAAGACTAACCATCTGTTGTTGCCCAGCCTGCCGTTCATTAAATCTAATTTCCTTCAGTAGAAATAAGGTTTTAATTGTACGTCTCACGTGCTTGGGTTACGGTGAGCGGAGAGTAATGGGTTTCTTAGTGAGTGGGGAAGGCTGCAGACTGGAAGGAGGGTACAGCAGAGATGGATGGACGATTGATTTAGATTGTGGAAATCTGTTCTCACTCACAGAAGTAGTTTTTCACAAGGGACGGTGGCAGAGGATTGCACCGTGACAATATACAGTAGGCATGATTGTTAGCAGCACACACTCTTACTGGCAGGTGAGGAGAAAGCACGAGTGAGGTACAAGAAGAGGACACTTCCATCTGCACTGCCATGCTTTAAGTGCCTCCTCAGTCATCTGAAGATCGACACTGTGCAGCATGTTTATGCCGTGTCATCAGCACTGAAGAATGTGGGTCAGGGCTGGAGCCACCACGTTACATATACAGTACTATGTGTTACTGCATGAGAGCAGAGGGAAGTCTGGCTTACAGATTCACCTGAAGCACAAGCTGAATACAACTAATGCTGAAACAAGTAGCTGACTATGCATTCATGCAGCATACTCAGGTGTTAAATACAGTACTTGAGTAAATATACTGTACTTTTACAAGTATTATCACTTTACTACTTTTGCTTCAGTACAACTTTGATTAAAACGCTCTTTCTTTTTACACTGCTGTGACAGTTTTAGTCACTTTGCAGATGCAGATCCTTAATAAGAAAATATAAATTAAGTCAAACGCTGATGTGTTTTTATGGATGACGAAGCTGTCAGAACATAAAGCGATTAAAATCAGTTCCAACAGCTGCTTGTTCCACATCAAGTCGCTATAGTAACAGATCTTTGTCCTTATTTGTCATTAATTACTAGAAATGTTACTTCAAAGTTTGTGGAAGTAATCTGGACTAGACTTGCACATTCTTGTAGAGTAACTTATATACAAAAAAGGAAAAAAAAGAGTATAAAATAATACACTGTAAATAAATGAGAACTAATTCGTTTCTGCTCTTACAGTGCAGCATCCAGTTTGTCTGACTACATCAGTATTAAAAATTGTATGGTTAAAAACCACATTCTTTCCCTAACCTTAACCAAAGAGCTTTTCTTGCCTAAACCTGGCCACACACTGGAGTGAAACTCAGATATGAGGTTTGATGTTGGTGTGCTTTAGAATGTTGCCATTCATTCCGCTTTGCAGATCTGTTCCTGCTAATAAGTGTAGTTCTTCATTGCTTCAAAAAAATGCAGAATGTTGCATCAGAACATAATCCAGCCACTGACTATGTTAATCAGTCACTATAATCATGATCAGTGGCACAGTTAATATGGTGTGAAATGAACATAGTCAGGTCAGTAGGTCGGCTACTGAGTTGTCATGTGTCAACACATTTAATAACAACATATAATGAAAAATTGTTTTGTTTTCAAAATTTCAATGATGAGGTGCCCTGACGAAGAAGTTGCTTTATTCTATGTAAAATCGCTGATAATTTTTAATCTTCCAAATCAAATCTACAGGTAGCTGTCAATTCTACACTTTCATTCCCTCTTGTCATCATCTATATGGAGTATTTTGGAAGCACAGTACAATCTAATGTTATGTATGGAAAGAGGCAGTGAGTATGTGCAGATGACACTAAGGCCATTTGCTATGTGATTCTCCCGCCCACCACATTCTTCAATCTGCCAGCACCTCCAAACAGCTCCAACAAAGAGATATAAATAAGACTTACTCTTGCTACTCGTCTCGTTTCACTGGCCAACTTCACCATTCCACTCCTTTTTTTCTCTTCTTCTTCTTCTCTACAACACATACTTTTTTTAATCCAATACAAGCTAAAGTGAGGGTGTTGTCTTCCTTTGTGATAAAAGAGTTGTTTGCAAGACCCTCACTGACGGGCTAAGCAAACAATTTTAATTGCCATCTGTGCATAAACTGTACCTGGCGTGTTAACCAATGAAAGAACATTTAGTCAGCCCACAGAAAAAGGGAATAACATTTGTTCTGCTGAATTGGTGAAGGGTTCAGAATTTTTATAAGTAAATGCAGAATAATGAATATCAGAAAAATGGAAATAACCAAATCCTGTACAGCTTCAAATCTACTTCTGGGAGTGATGATAATTTGACATTAACAAATGTATAGTCTTTAGAAATGGCTAAATTAGCCAAACCTGGCATAGGACAGAATGGATAGATGTGAAGGTAAAGTTATGCTTAACATTTAATCCAATTGGGATATCTCAGCAGTCAGGCAGCACGGCAAATTCACATTTCACATTTACTCTAGAGACATATGGAGCAAAGCTTTCAAATGTAGGTCCTATATGTTGATACCCTATATACAGAAATGTTCTCCGAATAACAATTATTACTACTGGACAGCTGTAAAAAGACGTGACAGATTCACAAGTGAAAAGAAGGCCCACCCAAGACGCACAAACCCTTGACCGGGAAGACCATTCTCACCTGGTCCTGATAGTTTGGTTTATCGATTATTTGGACTGCTGGTTTATTTACACCTTTGTTGGTCCTTGTTTTGGCTTGTTGTATAGTTTTAGCAAAGAACTGTCACATTCAGCTTTGTCTGCTTTCTTCTTCTGCTGCTGTAGACTGGCCACTGCATTGCTGACAAGAGCAGGGTTCACTAGTGTGAACATTTCACACACTCATTTGCAGAGAAGGTGGCATGGATTGCAGGTGGGTCCTGCAATGGTTGCAGGAAGCATGTTTCAAACACTGTCCTCAAAAACTATTGAAGTTTTTTGCTGATTTGCTGATTTAATCTTTCAAGAATGACATAGTACTCTCAAAACAAACCAAAAACAGAAGTTCTGTCCTATGTTAAGTGTTTGTGGCAGTGGGTGACTGAATCTAATTGTACAGATGTAATCTAATTAAGCTCTGAAACCTTGTTTTACTGGACTAGAAGCAGAAAAAAAGAAAAGTGGCATCATCAAGTGACCTGTTTATGTGCATTTCTTGCAAATCAATGTGATGTAAATGGAAACAAGCCCCGCGGCGAGCAGGCCACAATGGAGACCATCAACACAGCCAATGTGACGTGTGTGGTACCCGGTGCCTTGGCTCTGTTCAGACTTGCGTTTGTATCTAGATTAGCATAGATGTCCGTTTAGCATGCGACACTTGATCTGTCTTTCCTCTAGTCCTGGTCGGACAGATGTAAACAGAGGTGACGTCCTGCCCCGGAGTGAGGCATGGAGAAACACAGAGAGAGAGTAGGAAGAGGTGACGTCTATCCCAAGCAGAGCTGGCTTCAACCCCCCTAACCCTCCCTCAGCCCAGAGCAAAAAAGACAGGCCTGGAACAAGGCGAGGCAGCAATTAGACTGCTGGAGGGGAGAGGGAGGTGTGCTTGTGAGCTGTGTGTGTGGTGAATGCTTTTTGACAGTTTAACAGATGTGATGTCCAAAGTTAGGCCCGGGCCGTTTAGTGACGCCCTTCCGCATTAGCGGTAGGACAGAGACGATGAGAAGATGGACTTCAACATGCTGTTGTTGCTTTGCTCTTTTCTCGCCTCTCAGATAATGCAGTGGAGCTGAAAGGAAAACGGTTGAAATATTATAAGAGGGAGGTTGTCTGTGATGAGGACAAAAAGAGAAAGAAATGAGACTTCAGTCACTAAGATTAAAGCTGGTTGATATTTTTATATTAACAATGGGTTTATCCATTTCTGTCAGCCTTTGGTAGGCTTTTTTGCTTCACCTTTGTAGCCACAACCAGATTTCCATCAGCACCAGAAGTTCTAAAAAGTCACTGCACAGCAGCAAACAGCTGACACAGTTAAGTGGTTTTTTAATCAACAGACAACCGGTTATAGTTATGAGCATTTCAACCAAGAACTTAGAATTCTGGTTCCCACTGAGAAACTGTAACAACATCAGCATCACAAGGGATCAGTACTCAACCCGTAAATGCAAAATGAAGCACACTCCAATCCAGAAGGTGGCGGTAATGCACCTAAAAGCTGTATGCAAAAAGAAGAACCAAACTCTGCTTTTAGTTTCAGTATGGGCAGCCATGAAGGCTCAAAGCTCTTTTTGCAGACATAAGATGCACTCTACCAGTTTGCATGTTTTGGCTGGTAGCTGTGTTGTGGTTGAAAGACATTCATTCGTTTCAGGGTGTTTGGTTCTGTTGTTCCTGAGCAGAATTCGTTCACAACATAAACTAAATTGGTTCTTTGTTGGTCCAAAATCACAGAGCCTCTTGTGGCTCTGAGAGCTAAAGTTTAAGTTTAAGTTAAAGTAAGACAAGAGATAAAGGAATGTAAGTTTTATATCGTAGGTTGACCATGGACAGGTTGGTGCAGTCATGAATGTGTTCTGAGAGACAGTTACAGGAACACTGTTTCTGGAGTTAATACAAAAGCAACCAGTCTACTTTATAGCTTCATATAAAAATGGGCAAACGGACACCCCCACCTACTGCACACTGAATTGTATCTTGCTGCCTCCAATAAAAGCCAGTATAACCAGTCCAGTCTGTGTGTTGTATTTTCATTCAACACAGAATATGCTTTACGACTATGATGCTTCAGTTGCATGATTCAGCCAAATCAAGTGGAACAAATCCTTTTATTGTGACATTTTCTTGACACTGTCATTACAACTTTCAAACAAAATGCACATGATTTTGTAAAAGGTCTTGCTAGTAAAATGATTAAGTCTTGAATTACTGATGAACATTTTCTTCAGTAAGTTTAGGTGGCATTCAAAAGTTGTCATTTCAGCAGCAGGGTTTCGTAAAGGTTTGGAAACATTCACTGTGCAGTAACTTTCACTAAACTCCTTCCTGTAACTGCTGGGGTCCTACTTTTCTTTCTTTACCACTGTGACCTACCAATTGCAGCATCTACACTTCTCTATTTTCTCATCGGCATCTAAAAGCAGAGTGTGTTATGCAGTTGGCTAGGGCACGTTGCAGGCTGTATTTAGAGAAGCTGAGCAGACCCCCCCCACCGCCCCTTTGTTCTGAGCTTGATGAGGAGGAAACCCTGCTAGGCTGCGACGAGTTCTCATCATCACCCTGCAACTCCGCCAAGCTGCTCAGCCTCGCGCAGAGCCGGGGTGGAGGCGGGCTGCTGATTGACAGGATAAGAAGATGCCTCAGCGGAGGGACAGATCTCTATCCGCTGCTATGCGGTGTGCCACCGTCGCTGCTTGGCATGGAAGGGAAGGGACTTCTGGGAGTGGAAGCAACTCATCTCGCTGCATCAGACGTCATTAAGGAAAGGGTCAAAGACATGCAGAGATTTAACTTTTACACCATTAGCAGCAGACGTTTCATATGCTTTTAACACTTTAAATCTATGTCAGAGGGATATTTAAGTTCTGCTTTTAAAGGTTATCATTCAAGAACTGGAGGGAGAATTATTTAGATATGTATAATTAGAAAATTCTAATTAAAGTATCAGAAATTAAAGTTCTGTTAAATTAATGGTCCTTGTGAGTTTTATACTATTATGTTACACCATGCATTATTGATGCATTCATGTGAAAGTAACATTAAGCCAATGAAGCTAATTCTAACTACTTAATATGTTGTTTGCTAGTTTAATCTACAGCAGTGTATTATTTTAAAAGATCATCTTTATGTTTATATGTGAAACTTTACAAATGAAAGTAACAGAGTATAAACAGAGTAGGGAATAGAAGTTAGGAATACTCGAATACTGTAAATTGTATACAAAATATCACATCTAACATATAACAACATTTATTTAACAAAACTAAAACTGAAGATTTTTTGAAATAATAGTGGTATTTTAGAGTCAGTATTCTGAAATGTTAACATGCTCCTATGTCAGATCATTTTCAAATGCTGATTCTTAATATTTAGTTTAATGTCATATGTGCAATGATTCATTTTTTGGGATAGAGAAATATATTCTACTGTTAAAATAAATCAATTTAATGATTTCCAATGCCTTTTCTTACTCCTTTGTTATGTTATGAAGGCAGATATTTGGAGATTGTGATTTATGAACACATATTTATTATTTACTGACATTATTATAATTAGCAGATACAACTTTCCCTAAAAGTAAACATTTATGGTTTAATATAGAATTTTTTACATAGCAGATTAACACACGTTGACAATTATAATTATCAAAGTATTTCTATGCATGACTTGTGAACAGTAGTTTTCTAAGGGCCTCTACGAATGTCTACCTAGAACAGAGAGAAACCAGCAGCCTGTTGGCCGACATCAAAAAGTTACACACACACAGAGTTATGAAGTTAAGAAAAATAAAAACATGCATACGAGTGCATTCACAGCCAATGTCAAACTGATGTTTTTTTCTTTATATTCCCCCCCTCCTCTATAACGTTCTGCATCAACAAAGCAATTTGTTTCCCTGGAGTGTGCTAATTTCTAGATTTCACAGTGCCAGGTGTTACGGCTGCCAGTCATTACATGAAAATCAGCAAAACCTTAACCACGGTGCTTATCCTGGCTGCAAAACGCGCCCGGCTGAATTCTCTGATTTTGGGGCGAGGATAAAGAGGGAGTAGGGGGGTGGGGAGTCAGGAAAGGAGGTTAAGTTCTTGAGTGCATGTTCTGTTATTTGTCTTTTACTTTGGAAAAAAAACAACAACAACAGCACCACAACGGTGCCTGAGTGACGGCTTCATGATTCTATTCTCTCTGCTGAATGTGATTTTTTTTTGGTCTCAGATAAAGATTAGTGTTTTTTTCTTCTTTTTTTTGCATTAACAATTAACTATGCACCCTGGTGATTTGGGAAGATACCAAAACTGAAAGTGTAGAGAGAAAACGTGGTAGGATGTAGTAAGAGAGAGAAATCAGGTCGTTTTAGATGTACGCTATGCACAGTATCTGACCCTGCAGCCGGCAGCGACTGTGTGAGAAACTAAAGCACCGACACTTTGCAGCAAGCTAGTTTTACATTCCAACAAACACCAGGTTGATGATAAGGTCAAATGAACCCCCTGTAAGAGATAAAGATCCCACTGTCACATGCACAGAGAAGAATGTAAGCTAGATTTGATTAACCACCATGAATTAAAAGAAATGATTTAGTCTCATAATCCTGCTCCGATCACTTTTCATCTCATAATACGCAAATTCTATAAAGAAAACAAAATCAGCCCAATTACACCAATGTAAATATTGAATTTTTTTCGCAAGTGTGCAGTAAATTATTAATAGTTTGATAGGAGTGTTTATGAAGAAATATTGTGCTTTCTTTAAAAGCATGCTGGAATTGTCAGATTTATTTCACGCCGCCTGGAAAATAATTGTGTGCTGAAGATGTACTGAGATATATTTAGAGCTGTTAATATTTAGCATTAATTATGCACATGTATGTTAAACTAATTAAATCAATCAGCTGCAGACATAACAGAAGAAGAGCCATAAAACTGTGTGTGTGTGTGTGTGTGTGTGTGTGTGTGTGTGTGTGTGTGTGTGTGTGCCCGTGCCCAGAGGGTGTGCTTCCTGTGTTTAGGCGTGTCATGATTCTTCTACACATTTTGATGCAAATGATCAACCTTACTGTCAGGTTAGAATTTCACGTATTAATTAATGTCTTTATTTTAAACACAGAAATTTGTGTTGTTTTTAAACACTTAATAATTATTTGATTGTTTCTTCTTGTTTCCTTTCATGTTTGTCGAGATTTATTTATTCCTCTCATTATTCATCTGCAAGTGAACGCATCATTCAAAAGCAAAGTGGTTCATTGTAAAAACAAAAATCCACAGTTGATAAATTATTAAGACTTCTGGGATTAGCAGTGTGTGTGTGTGTGTGTGTGTGTGTGCGCGCGCACTGCATGCAGGAGTTGCAACTTTTATGACAACTAAGTAGAGGCTTGCAACTTACTTACGAAGTGGACGCTTCTGTGAGGTTTTTGTGTTTCTGTTTGCACCAGTTTCCTCAACTCTCCCCTGCAGAGTTCCACAAACACACACTTGCAGAGCTGCAATATACAGCTGGAGTCTATCGCCGCCTGTTGAGGAAGTTGTCTTTTAGTGATTTAAATCAATTGAGGATTCTGATGTATGATGATTATTACATTGGGGGTGGGGGAAGGACGTGCTAAAGGCATTCTTCCATAGGTAGCTGCAGTGTGATGAATGTACATCCAAAACAGTCAACATCTGCTGCTACCTTTGCTTTTTGTATCGTGCATATGAAATGCATTTCTAAATGGATAATTAATTCACACTAATGAAAATCAATACATACCCTAAACAGCAATTTGAGCAATTACACTTAACACAGAGTTGTGGGACTTTCTTTTTCTTTATTGTTAAACTTTTTTAACTCAGATATTAATGGAGTGTAATGTAGGAGAAATCCGTTTTTACTCGTTTTAGAAGCACTAATTTGAATCAGTAAAGTTGCAGTGTGAAACAGAGGAAATAACTTTCTCTTCTCTCTGCCTGACTGTGCAGCTGAGGTGAGGAAGAGGGGATGAAGGTGGTGGGGAGGGGATGGAGGGGGGAGGGCGGCCTGCCATCCTTCCTGTCACCATCTTCCTGCTTGCATCGGCTGTCTTCCCTCTGGTGGCCACGCCTCTGCCAGGCCCGGGCGCCGGTGGGTGGGCGAGGCAGGGAGCTACACAGGAAACAGGAAATCATGAGAGAAAGAGTGAGCGGGTGAAAGAGAGGAAGCCAGGGGGGCGGCGGCGGCCATGACGTGTCAGAGCTGCCACCGCCGCTCTGAGAGAATGACAGAAGAGAGGAAAATGGGAAGCTGGAGTGGCTTGCCCTGGCAGGCTTAGCGTCCCAATTACCTCCCCGTAAACAAAAGGAGGAAGTTTTGCTGCACTGGGGGCACAGCTCTGCTCCCCTTCCTCCTCCCAACACACACATCCCCCCACCACCACCGTCACTTCAGCCCAGCGAGAGCTTCCTCTCTCCCTTTTGCCATCAGATAAGAGGCGTTCAAACGCGCCACAGCCCCCGCTATGATAGCACAAGGTGTCACTTATGAAAGGCGTCGTCCCCGCTGAATACGCTCACGTCGATGAAAGGGTCGGCACAACTCAGGTTCACACGTGCCGCCCTGCTTCTTGTCTCCGTGCCTTCTCTTGTCTTCTTATTTGTTTGAAGCTGACGGCTGCCTGGCTCCTTCAAGGTCTGCACCCTGTGTCATCCGGAGCCGGAGCGGAGCCGTGCAGCCTCACAGTGCTCACACGTGTTCCTGGTGAGTGCGCTACAGTGTGTGGGGACAGTTTGACTTTTTCTTTAAGTACAAGAAACAAAAGTCCCGTCGCAATTGATGTTAATATCTGCTGTGATTGACATGAAGAAAAAGAACAACTATCAGGAACACTACTTCAACCTCTAAACATGTTGATTGACTGCTGAGACTCACTGTAAATTAGCTTAGCTTATGCATTTTGTTAACAGTGGGGGATCTGTTCCAGCCTGGCTCACTGATGATGTCACAACCAAGGGCGACTTACAGTAACAACATCTTTATCCTGACATTAGCTTCATTCTACAAAGTTAATCCAGCACCAACTCTCCGGACAACTTTTTACTTTTTTGTCCCCTGAGGGTCCAAAAATGTGGAAGCATTAGGATTTTTTTTTGCACCACCACCATTAATTCTTTGAAATTATAAGAAGTGAAAATGCTATAAAACTGCCTAATCAAGCAGAAATAACTGATCCACTCTGATTGGTTAGAAGGGTGAGCCTCACTCATAAACATTTTGAAGCAAATATCTGTGCACTGCTGACACCCTGACAAACGAGTCTGAGTCACTGAAGACTTTGACAGCACCTCTCCATGATAAGATGCGTGTTGCAGTGTATTTCTACTGTTAAAAAAGGTTCCACACTGTAGCTTTAAGTTCTGTTTATGTGCGCAACACAGCCTATTAGTCAGCTCCATGCTTCATCACAACATGTGCTTTAATCACATTCGACTGACATTTTGTTTTACAGATTTCTGCAGTTCTATGCAGTATTTGAATTCACACATTGACATGTTCAGATTGGGAGGAGTTCCCATAAATGTGGCTTTGTGCATGTGTTATTCTACCATTAAGGGAATGGTGTTGATCAGCAGATTTTTGAGTTTCTTTCTTAACCAATCAGTGTAATACAGCTACATGTGAATTTTATGCCTGTCTGCCATTTGTTTTTTATTCAATTAGGATTCAGGAAGCTAAATCCTGATTGGTGCATATCCTCTCCCATTTGACACCCAGACAGAGACAGGGAAAGAGCAAAACTGTTCACATTCTAGGAGGAAACTGTGTTTATGTGGGGCTCATGTGCCCACAGAGGAAACCTGACTGAGAAGATATATCGTCAGGGTCTGTGCCTAAATACCCACATGGTCAGATCAACCCCGCTCCTCAAGGTGAACACAAGATAATAACATATTGCCAGTGCAGTGTTTTAAGCCCTCACATGATGATCAATCACATGCCAAACGGTTATAATGCTGTCACCAAATGTTCAACCACAACAGGCCTTTATCAAGAAAAGACAAATAGTGAGGTCACACAGGCTTTTATGCACTCCCATCTCCCACCTGTAATACATAATCAGTGACATCACCAGTAACCCACACAGGTGCAACACATGCAGGGAAAAACATTAAAACAACTCACACTCTTCTGTAACCCCCAAAGAACGTAGAAATATCCAAACACTTCTAGTAAAGAGCAACACATTCTTTATGATATTAATCATCCCCATTACTTCCATTCATCTCTTTTTTTTTCCTGTAGAAGGGTTGTGTGGGGCAGTTGTTTGCTTATCTGATTTGAGAGGTCTAAGGACAGTGGGTGTTGTTGGAAAACCCAGTGACGCGAAGTTCAAGTTTGATCAATTAGCTTTTATGCTTATGCACCTTGAATTTCTATTGTGACGTAAAAAAGAAGAACACACTGTAGTCTATGTGATATACCGAGCAGTTACGAATGCTACAGAAGAACAATGTGCAGTTAAAATTTCCTCTTAAACATCCGTCCGACTTGCAGATTTGTGTTGCCCCCGTCACACCTTCCCAGCAGTCTAAACGGAGGTAGCTGCTTTCTCTGGCTCTAGTGTCATATGAATGTTTCTATTCGTGTCGACTTGTCTGAGCAGCTCAGATAAATTAAGAAACCAACTTGAAGTGTCAGTCTGAAGAATCATTTCTCTGTTCTCCATTAAAATAGCCAGACTACAGATCCTCCCTTTCCATTTTGCTGCCTGTCTCCTTCCATCCACATCCCACAACTCATCTGTCACTCCTGCTATTTTTCACGTGCCTCAGAGCAACAACACAACCCACCACCCCCTCCTTCAACCCCCCACCCACCCCTCCTGCCTTTTAAAGGAGTAAACCAAACCGGTGAGCTTAACGCATTTCTAATGAGCCGACAGCGTTTGGAGTGTGGTAGATTAGTCATCGTGCGACCACAGCGAGGATCACGTTCGCCGAGATGAACCATGTATCATCTCTTCTGGGCCATCAACGTCTCAGCAGAAGCACCAAAAATGAAAAAGCTCCTCCATTCCGAATGATTAACTTAGTTTTGCTGATGTCATAAAAATCAGAAAATCAGTGTTTGTTTGGCTGCCGGGTTCATAAAGGAGCAGTTCAAAGGATTTAGGAGGAAATCTCTCTTTGTTTGAGGAAGCAGTTCTTCAATTACTGTTTGACAGATGGCATTGTCTTTAGATATGCCGTCATATTCATAAAAACAAGCCTGGATGGTGTCATCCATTCAGCAGTGACAGATCCGAGAAGTGCCTGGCAGGTGCTAAGAAGCCCTTTCTAAGCCACTGCTGAATACAGAGGAGATCTTCCCTCTTATTATATCTGCTGTCTCGTTAGCAGGTAGCTTTTGATCTGCAGAGCTGCCATGTCCAAGTTAGGGTCAACGTGTTTGCAGTAAACGGTCGAGGCATCACTCCTCTCTCTGTACCAACTCATTACATAATCTGATTACTGGAGAGATGAAAGCGACTCAAGTGAGGAAGTGAAAGCACGTCTTTATTGCTACGGAGAGGCTACTAATTTCCTTTCCTGCAGCAAAACTCCTCAGAAGTTACAAGCTATTAGTCAGGCTCCCTCTCTGCATGCCATATTCCAACTGCTAACTGTGATTTTTCTTTTGTTCTTTAAAATAGCTGTTCGCACACTTTTTGCCTCATAACCAAGCAGTGTCCAGAACACTGGGATCATGGTCTTAGTATTTCTAGGTTTTAACAGACCGTCGTCATTCCCAGGGCACAGAGGAAGGAAGATTTCTCCAGTCTTTTGACACAGGGATGAGGTGGTATGATGGGTCAACAAGAGTCCAGTGTGAGACATAGTGTGGTGTAAAGAAGCAGTTTTTATTTTATCTTTCACTTTACATAATCTACACTCTTATTATAATTCCTGCATAAAATACTGACGTTTGTGTTCCTTACCTTCTGCTTTTTGTACTTTATTTCCACTTTATCTAACTAAGTCGTACCAGGTGTCTTGTCTTAAAACTACAATATGCAGCTTCTGGGAATCAAGCCAACTCAAAGCTTGAGACTCAAAGTCAACTCACCCAGGGCGTCAAATACTGACGCTGTGTCAAAACTGTACATCCATAGTCAAACCCGTGGCTTCTCATACATAAACACAAGGTCCCCTGACTCCTCGGATTCTCTCTCTCTGCTTTGAGAGTAGGTATCACTACAGAGGTGACAAAACACTTGATTAAAGCAGAATTGACCTACTTTGTGTTTTTTGTCCACCCACTAAATAACTGTCTCCAATACAAACCAACACGAGTCAGACAACAGATTCATTCCTGATGCTGCACTTTATTTGTGGCTGAATATTCACAGCCATGTCCCAGCCAATATGTTTATTCTGCACACCGGCCCTCCAAACCTGTCTCCAAATGAGCCAAGTGACCTCTAAAATGAGGTATGGCCATTCGGATAAAGCGGATCACTCTTGCCACTGTCCAAACTGACATGCCACTCTTAATTTGATTGGCATATTCCATTTATTACCATGTAGCCGAGTGTTTCTCTGCTGTTCGCTTCCAGATTAGCCAGTAAGAATAAGGAGGAGTGATGTCACAGATGTTGATTGAATACCCAAAATGCTTGATGTTGAAGTGGAAGAGACCGAGAGGATGTGTGGAAAGAGACAATTTAAGGGCTGAAATTTCTAATTTGGGGGCTCCTCTGCTTATTTTGATAAGTAAATTTGTTTGGTGTGAAGAGGAGATCAGGTCAGACGGGCGCTGGACAGGTGAACCTCGACTCGTTGGCCAGGGAATTGCACATTTAAAACTGACATTATAGAGATTTCTCTCTATATATTAAATGTCAACGAAGGATTTAAAAGCAATTACATGTCAATAGGCAACGATTATATTTAGAAGTATTCTGCAAATGTTACACAAATCAAGTTTTTTTATATTAAACCACAGCTTGTATTTTACGTACAATAAAGTTTTTTTATTGACTGATAAAGTCAGCTACGTTTTCTCCTTCTGAACTGATTTCTGCAGTTGTCTCTGCTGTCTGAAAGATGGATGCAGTTTATTTTGATTTGATTTTACTTTTTTGTAGCCAGCAGCACTGACATGGCTTCTCTCAGTGGCAGCGTATCACTATCTGAATCTTTCTATCCACATCAGGGGAGCAGAGCTGTGACTACTGGGATTAGGCTAATCACACATTCACCCAGGAGGCTGCGCACACAAACACACACACGGAGGAGATCCTGCATGAGATGAGGCATGACCTTTGTTCAGGTGTCTCCCCACACGCTGTAGTTGTGTTGTTGTTTGTACACTGATTCAAATATCATTTTAGGAAAAGCACTGATAAAGAGGTGATTCTGGGCTATTAATATTATTATTATTATTTATATTAATATTAACATTATTATTTTTATTTTACTTATACGTTTACTTAACCCTCCTGTTGTCTTCGGGTCATTCGGGTTAAACATCAACGTGGATCACAAAGGAAGAGATGTAAATAGATGCAGACGAGGTTTTCACATGCTGACAACTGAAGTGAGACTATATACGTATGTGCAAAAGCATCACTATGAGTAAATTAAAAACACGCACACAGTGGTTTTTAAAGGCTCATTCCAGCACATGTACTGAAATAATATAATATTTATAATAAACAGCAATAAAATGTTACAGTTGTGTCCCCAGAATCATATTTGTTTCTATATTCATTTATTAGGATAGAAAACATCAAATCTAAATAAAAAAAAAAAAGTTATGAATGATTTAGTGCATGCTCAGAAAGAACATGGTTGGTATTTTACATGCTGATTGCAGTATTTTACATGTTGATTGCAGTATTTTGCTGTTGATTGCAGTATTTTACATGTAGATTGCAGTATTTTACATGCTGATTGCAGTATTTTACATGTAGATTGCAGTATTTTATGTTGATTGTAGTATTTTGTATGTTGATTGCAGTATTTTACATGTTGATTGTAGTATTTTATATGTTGATTGTAGTATTTTAGAACAAAAAAATGCATTCAAAATATAGCATTATTAATCCGGTAAATTAGTTCAGTAGTGCAGAGTTTAATTTAAAGCATTATAAAGAAAATGTTAATTATCAAATAAATTTTTCTGAAGGTTTATGGGATGGGCTGGGGAAACAATCTACCCCAATATTTCTAAAATCCTGTTCTATGTCAGCGCTTAACAAAGGGAAGCATCACTTCTTTGTTTCCCAAAGGTATCTTGAAAATGTAAAAAACACTTCAACCCTACAAATAAAAACTACGCTGCTGTGTGCTTCATTTGTGCGTTTTCTGCCCGTTTGGCACCAGAGTCTAACCCCGGTATAGAAACCTCCTCCTCCCTCCCTTCCTCCTTCCTTCCTTCCTCCAGCATTCTAATCAACACTCAGCGCTCCTAATTTATGAAATGTAATTCTGCCCTCCACTGGTATGAAGAAGGTGCACACACACACACACACACACACACACACACACACAGACAGACACACACACACACAGACACACACACACACACACACACACACACACAGACAGACACACACACACACACACACACAGACAGACACACACACACACTCACTCAGGAGCACAGGTTTCTTTCTTTCTTGTGCGAGACAAAGTGTGTGTTTTGGGAAAACAAGTAGAAGAAGCAGGTGATTTGTAATACGGGCCTACCTAAAATTACAATTATAATACTGACTTTTTTTCCCATTAAGCATAATTAGCTGGCTTTAATTTAGTTGTGATTCAGCGTCATAATAAGCTTTTATTTTACACACAAATTAAATGGAGTCAATGAATATTTTGCATGTTAGGGGAAATACAGTTAATACTAATACTTTCCTGTCAGAGACTGAATAGAAATGTGGAGGCTGACTGAAGGTGCAAAATCATGTGTGTGTGTGTGATTATGAGAAATACATAGATATTGGTGTAATAAAGCATCACTCAGTATTGTTCATAGAATATTTGTTGGATTGTAATTGTGTAAATATTGATGACATATCGGAGAATAATTTGAGTTTATTTGGTGCCGTGTGAAGGTGAGTATTTGCATTGTTTTTTTGTGTGTGTGTGTGTTTGTGATCCCCCCTGAGATGTCAACAGGGCCTTTGTCATTTATGCGTGTGCCTGCCAGAGTGCGTGTGCCTGTGTGCATTTACCCCCCACCCACCTACCCACCATCATCATCACCCTAGGGTGTCAATAGAGCCTTTGTCACCCCGGGTGATGCCAGGAGCGACAATGGGATGGGTGCAGGATGGGGAGGGGTAGTAGTACTTCTGAGAGTTGGAGCAGAGTGAAACAGCATCTCCCCTCCACAACCCCCCCCCACACACACACACACTTTCGACTGCAATCAAACATCTGCCTCACACCCACTTCCACTCACTTTTGGGGTAGGGGTGGGGGGTGTCAGGGGGTTATAGGTTGATTAAAAGAACACTGAAGTGTCATGAGAGGGTGGAACTGAACCTGATGAGACTCAACAGAACCCATTGGTACCTGAGGGTCAGGGTGGGGTTTGAACATGAATTACTCAGCTCAGTTTAGGAGATGGACAGAAGTCGTTTCTGCAAAATGATGTGCTGAGTTTACAGTAATATGAGACTTCAGGCTCTAAGTTTGTCAAATCAACTCATTATCCTCTGGATTTCTTTTACAACAGAACCCACTCTTTCTGTATCCTTCCCTCCAGTGGAGGTAAACAGGAAAACAGAAAAAAGGAGTTTTCTAGTAGATTTGTAAGATATTTAAAATTCTGTAACCTTCGGATTTATTCGGTTGATTTGTCTAATTCATACTGCTGAAGTGTCATAGTAGCTTCTGATAAACTTTGAAATACAAATGAGCAAAAACTAGCTGTGGGCATCCTTTTATTAGACTTGAAATGATTCTGTTGTGCTTCTTTGCTCAGGATGGCAGCTGTCAATCACTTTTGGGTTGAAAATAGAATCTCATCATTACAAAAATAAAAAAAAAACAGTTGGAAACAGTTGTTCACTGACAAACAGCCCTCGCATTGTTAATAAATCTTAAAAAAAACTACTCACAGTGGTACTTTGCATTGAACAGGAGGTGATAAGAAGTGGTGCGTTTGTGTTGCAAATACAGTGATGGAGACCATAGACATGTGATGTGCTCCTGTAAAACACACTGTTTGTGTCAGTACGTTATTATGAGAACAGTATCATGTTGTAGGCATCTGTAGTGGCCATACAGACAAAGGAGAAAGTAAAGTTACTCTGTATTTAAAGGCATAAGGTCCTTGTTGGGTGGACTTTCCTACATGAGATCAGTGTTTGACTCCGGTGTCATTCAACAAAGAACACATGGTATTTATTGTAACTATTATGACAATGGTCCTGTAACATTAAGACAGTAAACCATAAACTATTTACTAATTGAAACCATGTCATTTTAAGTTTTTCAAATCAAATTCAAGTCACCAGACGATGTGTTTATGATGGTTTCCATGAGGAAGGTTTTCAAAAGGCTCCTGCTGCGATCAGGTGCCATTTCATGAGATGCCCCTATGGACCTTACGAGAGTGTAGAGAAAGATAACCTTTATGTGCATTTAGGCTGGACAACTTTGAGAGTTATAATCCTCTTGCTTCCCCTGACTTAGGATCGTTGTGTCTAGCTGCTTGCTTGTTTAACTGACAGGAAGTTTGTTGACGATTGATGTTTGATGATGAATTCCAGGGGGTAATTTAACATGGTTAAAAAAAGTTTATATAACACACAGAATATAGTAGCATTGGAAGTATTGTGAAATGTCTGTTTACTTAATGTATGTCTCTGTTTTATGTAGATACTTTACTTTTAGCATAAAATACGCTTTGGGTGTGTTTTTGTTTATGTTTGACAGCGAGAATGATTTAAATATAACTTTATGCCATGATGTGTGTGTAATGTGTAACAAAGACGAGGCTGGTTTTGGTGTAGACACAGTGTGAGATTAAACACATTATACTTTAAACTGGTTGTTCACAACAGCCAGTGTCTCTGACCAACTCATAAGTTAAGCTACATTTGATTTATACAAAAAAACCTCTAGGAAATGTATAATTTTCACCCTTCCTGTACTACAGAGTGCCACCCAGATTATCCATTGTTCTGGAATGTGGGCATAAAACCTGCCAGCAACTGGCAGGTAATTACATGAAGGAGGCTGCTTTTGCTAACCCCGGTACATCTGCAACAAAGACACCTGCATCTCCTGCTGAAAAAAGTGCAGTCAAAGTGTTTGTCATTTTTAATCTAATGCTCCTGCTGGGAGAGATGGGCATCTGCAGAACACAGCTAAGGTGGTGTGTTTGGGTGGAAAAACAGCTGGTCAGCCCACCCAGTCTGTGTGTTTCAGCTGATGACTGGGCTGGTCATTCCTCCCACTGTCTACAGGCCTCATTTTATTACATAGATGTATTTGAGGTATTCAGTTCTATTAATCTGTTTACTTTGTCTTCAGCACTTATGCAAAAGAAGGTGAACAATATTAAATAATGATGTCATAAATCGTTGTGTGATCTGCATGTTCACCCTCAGCTTAAAGCTTCTACTTGCACGGTTCGGAAATTAAGCCAGAGTTAGTATGAGCCTAAAAGGCCCGGCCCAGATGTGCATTTTAGGATGTCAAAGTCAAAGTAAACTTTATTGTCATCTCTGCTATATTCTGTACAGGTACATAGAGAGACGAGACGAGACTCCAGCTTTATCAGCACAGATTGAATAAGCATGCAGAATGAGCAAAAACATATATATAAATAGAATATAAAAATCTAAACTGGCAAAGTTACAATATAAATATATACACTTTAAACTGGGAATAAACTAAAAAACAGACAGGAAACAATTTTCAATGTGGTATGTCACCCTCCATGTAAAACACTGGTGCAAAGAGTTTATAGTATAGGTGTGTGGGGGGGCAGTGGGAGGACAGGTAGAATGTTTAAAAGTCTGATGGCTTGTGGGAAAAAGCTATCACACAGTCTGGTGGATCGGGCCTGGATGCTGCGATAGCCTCTGCCGGATGGGAGAAGTGTTAACAGTCCATGTGAGAGGTGTGAGGGGTTAAGCACAATGCAGGAGGCCTTACTGATGTGCTTTGGAGCATATGGCTACTAAATAATATTAAATATTAAATAAACCCTGAAAACTGCCATTGGGGTTTTTCATGAGCTATACTGATTGGTGAACTCATCATTGTTTCAGAACTGAGCCCCCCCCTTCAAATCAATGACTAGAGCACAGAACCTAAATTGAATGCAGCAATATCCCGGCTTATGACAGAAATCTGACATTTCTGTTTCTTTCTTGTGTTATTGTGAAGAAGGTCACAGTCTCCTCATCATTTGCTGCTTTTTTTTTGCCTAACCAGCAAAGCAAAAGCTTCAGTGCTCATTAAAGCCACATGCTACATGTGCATCATCATTTATTCATCGAGTGTGCTTCCACTTTGTTTTCATTGATACAGCTTCTCCACCTTTACCAACCATAAAACTTTCTTTGTCATGTTTTAAGGACTATTTTGGATACCCTCTGTATCTGCTGTACAATAGCATGTAATTGTACGCTAGCATGATAAAGTATTTGCTACATTTAAGATGCCAGAGGTTTGGGGTTCATAGTCATGTTCAGGGTAGGGGGGTGGAGGTAGAATGAAGAAAAACTGTTGGAGGAACTAGGAGTTGCACCATTGATAAAATAAACAAATAAATTATCCAACACGAACTGGCCCTGCAAGAACCCATCCAGGAAGTCCTGGTTATATATAGCATGGATAAAGTTGTGGAGGAAATCCGAAGGAACAATGTGAAGCTCAAACCTTTTAGGAGAAGGTTCTATGGACTGATTGAGTCCAAAGGAAAACTGTTTGGAACACAGGGGTCCTGTAAAGTTGAAATCTGCTCTGTACCCAGAAATTCTGAAGGACTAAGTCTGGTCATGCAGGGTTTACACAGCAAGACCAAAGAAACTAAACGTTCTAGCTTAAATCACATTGACGTACCAAAGCTGAACCTTAAACAGGTGGTTTGTGCTTGAAAACTGTCCAGTGTGGCTGAGTTCAGCATGAGCTGCAATTCCACCAGTTACTAACTATAACTATAACTATAAACATATTATCTTAAAAAAGAATAGAAGTAAAAGTACTCCTGAATATCATTATGCTCATTACACAATCAAGAAATATGATATAATTAGATTATGATTATTGATTTGTGAACATACTAATAAGTACAGCTTAATCCATAATAACAGAATCTTAAGAATCTGCATATGTAAAGTACATATAGTGGAGTAAAGGTAAAAGTAACTAAAAGGACTCAATCAAATACTTTACTCTCTGAGTAAATGTACTTTACTTTCCACCACTATATATTCATTTACTTATACTGTTTAAAAGCTGAAGAAAAGGTGGGCAAATTCTTTTTCACATAGCTGAAGTTTGTGAACTCATATTCATAAGCCATGTTCTTCATACTATTTCTGGGAATTTAAAAGACCCATCTTCTCAATGGCAGCCGTGGCCCTGTCTTTTCAAAAAGAACAAAAAAAAAGCTGTTTTAGTGCTACCCTGGAAAAATCCGAGTGTCAGAATTGCATCAGCCAACTCTTAGTTTCCACTGCATCCCCATCACGTTTCAAATTTCCAAACCTTTTCACTTTCTCTGTCAGCTGAAAAGTTGAAAACCCCTCTAATGTGGCGTCTTGAAAGGTGAGGTGAGGACAGGGTCAAAACAGACAAACACCTGCCACAGCAGCAGGAAAAGTGGAACCGCATGGCACATCTCACATCTGCGCAAATCCACGGCCTACTTTTGTGCACAGGCAAACACCGCTCCGCCCTGCACCCCCCTCCCCCCCCCGTTCGCCTCTTATCTTTTGTTAGCTCTGAAGTTCGACATATAGACTGAAGCCCTATCAAAAATCACAACCAGACAAGAACTTCAGGGAGGGGGGTGAGAGGGCTGTGGGTTGCAGGTGGAATGAAGGAAAAACTAAAAGTGTTTCAAGCTATTGCTGAAACAATCCAATTACAATGCCTATCAAACTTAGCTTCACAGGTTATAGCTTCTAATTGCCTGACAAAAATTGACACTTCAGTCGCAACAGTGTAATATAATAGGGGGCCAAATTAAATTTGATCGAGGGGCAGAAAACGATGCTATCACTCAGCAGTGCGGAAAAGAGGAGATCAACAAGCATGATATAATAGATCAAAAATGAAAATTATTCATTAATCGCGTTGGGTTTTCCAATAATGGAAATGACACAGTTCAGACGTCTTCCTAAAAACACTATTAATTAAAAGGATGATAGATCTAACAAGGCATGGAGCCCAGAGAAATCACTCCACCACTTTTCCCCCCTCCTTTATTCCTGTCAGCTTCTTTCTGTTCTTTCTTTTCTCCTTCAACTCATCCTGCTCTCTTTGACTCTCATTTTTACCTCCAGCATGACATCTTTCTGTGTTCTCTGTTTCCTTTTCTCTGTCTCTCTATTTCTCTCTGAGTGATGTGGGTCACATTTAAGTGAAGCACACAAGGCACAATGTGCTGCATTAGCTTGGAATGGTCAGTACAGGATTTAAAGTTATTTATTTTGTAAATCAAAAGGAATGGACCAGTTTGTCTTTACCTAGGAAGGAATACAATAGAGAATTTCATCATTGAATACATTTAGAATCTAACAAAGGGATGGGCTGGAATACACACCCAAAGAAGGGGGGTAAAATAATAAATGTATGAGTAAAATGTAAAAATGTAAAACCATGTAGATATTTAAGTGTGTATTATTAATAACAAAACTGTGTACTGTAAAAGACCTACCACAGATATAAAGTAATAAACATTTGGGAAGAGGTAACATCCATCCAATGTAATGTAATCTTCCTGGCTGCACCTGCTGAAAAAATTGTAGTGTGACACAAAATATGTCTAAACTTTGTACTTTTTAAAGGTACAGTATGTAACTTCTTTTTTTCACAATAAAAATGTTCCAGAATTTAACGTAGAAAGATTCTATCGAAGCCTCAAGTGATTCAAATTCACTAAACAGCTGGCAGTTTGTTTTTTCTTTCAGCTTATGCTGTGCTGGTCACCACAGCGGATCATGATCTGCTGAATGCCCTTCCTCATGCAACTCTGCCCAATTTGCACCTGCCTTGGGACCAGCACCCAGAGTGTATTGGCTTGTGGCTTGTGGATGGGATTTTTTTGGGCAGTCAGCTTGGGGGTCCAGAGTCTTGTCCAAGTGGACATGGACATATCCCCAGGAAGAGCCAGGACTGAAATCACCGAAGCTAGAGTTGATGGGCGACAAATTCAGATTCCAAATAAAAGCCAGAATCAGCCATTTTAGGAACATGTCGAATTTCTGAATCTTCTGTGGTCCCGTCTAGTTAAAGAAGACTGATGAAGCACTGCCAGTCACCTGTCAGCAGTGCCTCTGAGCTGGGCAGCTCCCTCTGTTCTCCACGCCCTCTGTGATTGGCTGAGAGATGCGTCGCTTTCATCCTGTGACCTTTGCGTGACCTCGTCGTGCATCTTGACACACACACACACACACACACACACACAGTCACACTGGATGTCCAGGAGTAAGGCAGCAGACTTTATTTAATCTGTTTTCCTCAGCGTTAATTGGGTCAAAGCTTCCTTCTCTGCCTTCTTGATGTGCAAATGAATGTGGCATCGAGGGACGCCCGCCCATCACTCCACAGGCACATTTACAGGACACCTCAGGGTGCCGGGCCGCCGTCTGTGACCTGTATATGGCAGATGAAGGAGAGGCGGGGGGGTGTAAGGTTGTCAGTACCGACCTGGATCAGAGAGACTCGAGCTAAGGAAAAAAAAATCCCTGAGTTAATTATTGCAGTGGAAGCCCGGAGGCCGTACATGTCACTCCCACTCCTAATGAAGTTTACCTTTGCCATCCTGCAATACTGGAGTTTATGTGATATTTAATAATGTATGTGGCAGATCAGAGATGTGTACAAGAAAAGGTCACAAAGAATAACCTCATGTATGCACTGCAGCAACATGGTCGGTAAATCTAATCTGCATCTGTGATAGACAAATTATCTCCTCTTCATTGCTGTAAAATAGTAATACATTTCATAATGTTACAACAAGGCTACTTAGCTATTGCTAATTAGGCGACATTAATAAACTAAGATGCATACCAAGTAAAAATGAGGCCTGAGACATTTATTCTTCTCTCTGTGTCTCGTCTGTCTCGTATAATAATAAAGTGTACTTTGATTAGCTGTAGGTACAGCTTTAATAATCCTTTTATGACAACACATTTACACATAGTTGGGGGTAACACATTTACATGCCATGGGACTAGAAACACTGTTGTGATAACTAATAGTTACTGTTGAACTGATCACATTAGCCAGCACCTGTACTAGGTCTTTAACAGATCAGCTAGATGATTTAGCCTTTTATACTATGATTTACATGCAACTTACTGCTTGTTACTGGATTGTTAAATACCAGGGGACCTCATGTGAAGCACACACGGTTTTACCTCCATGTTTGTTTTCTGTACAGTGAAACTGCAGATGATTTGATTAACACCAGCTTAACTGGCTAAAATCTAGGTGCAGCTGAAATGTCACGATCTCATTTTGTACACTTGTTTAAATATACTTAATCATGTGCATTGGTTTATGAATTTCATTTCATTATTTGATATATGCTTTGAATGCCTCAGGCACCAGAAATAAGAGGAGGAAAAGGAGCAGGGACAGGAAACATCATGGAAGGACCCCTGCATGGTATGTACCATTGGCAGATTGGCTGTTCAAAGATACACCTGAGACAATCCAGCACATAATAGCAGTGTGCAAGATGCCAGCAGGCAGGGTGTATATGGAACGCCATAAGTGGCTGGCATAATGTACAAGAACACAAGGTTAAAACGAGATCCACCTCCACAGGTGGTTGACAATGACCAAGCTAAGATCCTATTGGGCTTCCAGATACAGACTGACAAACTGATAATGGCTAACCAGCTGGATTAAGTGGTGGACAAACAGAGGAAACAGGTATAGTGATAGATGTAGCTACAACTCTTGTAGAGGACCTAAGAGTGAAGGACAAAGATTGCCCACAGGGGCAAGTGGGGTTGGACACATGGACATATGTAGATATATATATATGGTGTAATTTAGTTTAGTTTATTTAGTATTTGACCTATTATTTAATGATTTCTATATATTAGTAGCATATTATACATTTTGTTTTTATATTTATTTTATGTTTTTTTCTATATATTTAACAATTACGTATATGATGACAGATTTTAGCTATACATTTTAGATCAGTCTATACATTTAATAAATGATTGAGTTTAGATTGACCATAGATATTTTTTATCAGATTCTATTTCATAGTCTACATGCTGCATAGGTTTTTAGTGAAGTTAGCATGTGGATTTATAGCAATCAAGGCACATAAATTGAGTCCAGTTCTTCAATAAGAACCTCACAGCTTGACTCTGAAAATCAGACTGTGGCTCACCATCATTGGACATAATTACATTGACCATAATCTTCCAGCAAAAACAATTTATCATCACACATAAAGCAAAGAGGGGATCCACATACCAGAGGTTGGGCCATTGTTGAGAGCTAATGGCACCCCCCTTCTAGTCACATAATTGGGTATTGATGATCCCCTCCATTTCGTCTCTTTCCACTTGGGCGCACTGCTGGAACGCCCAGACAACCCAATCACACCTCCCGCTGGCAGGGCGGGGTCCCAGTACCCGAGAGAGAACTAGCATGGATTGCCTCTACCTATCCTTAGTTAATTAGATAAACTTCCCTGTGAAGGTGAAGGAGAGAAAAGTGAAAAAAGAGAGATCGAATAAATTGAGGATTCTTATAACTTGGGCCTTTTTTTCATAGTTTTGTCATAAATTCCATTGATTATGATAAGATAATGTCATGATGGTCAACAACTGATCAAGATCATTTTTAATACTCCTTCATTCCCTACTTGATTTCCAGACCTCCAGGATATACTTGTGTCAGGTGAAAAAACAGCATTTTAATTTGACCATGTTTAACATGCACATTGTAAATGTGTAAATGTTGTGTGCCTCCTTTAAATCTGGAAGTTGCAGTATATTCTTATACAATATAAAGTTATGAGAAAATCCACGGCCCTTCCTTCCTGGTTCATCGAACGCCTAGAGGCTACAGGCCATCAAGTCATCACGACTGGCCAGATCCACCTCTCCATTTCTCGTTTTGCATCATCTCTCGCTCTCTTTCTGACTCTCCATGTTCTAACTCACAGCACAGTAATGATCAATGGCCTGGAGCCGCTGACTTCGCCTCCTGCCCCTTAACCCCTTCTCCTGCTGTCTCTGCTCTTCTTCCAGCACTTGGCGGCCACTGAGGCCAAAATGAATAGTGAAAGGGGAGAGGGTGGTGGTGGTTAAGGGGGCTGGTTGGATGGAGGACAGGTGGAATCCAGCCCGGGGTCAGCTACAGGGCCAGACATCACATAAATCAACCTGACGTGTTCACCCAGGCCTGCCTGCCTGAGCCTGGGCACTTTAGCCAGCGCCAGGCCTTCTAGCTCTGCACCCGCCCATCCCTTTCCCCTCCACCACCCGCCTAACCACCACCACCATTCCCCCACCCCTCGGGTGCCAAGGCTCAGTTTAAGGGCTCAGTTTGGAATGGGTCAGCGGACAGGCTTCCAGGCTTCCAGGGGCCTCAGTCTGCAAGTCTTCAGGTGCCTTCTGGTTTGTTGGGTTGGATGCCAGGAATAGAGCAAGATGGGGAGTTTGGCAGCTCAAGTACAAAAGCTGACACATCTCTAGGGGACAGGATGGTTGTCACTGGAAGATGAGATTTCATTGACAGTGGCTGTTTAAATCGTTTGAGTCTTCCTTGCAAAATACTGTTTACCACATGGTGAAGGTTTCTGATATTGAGCTTTATAATGCAAATTCATGGTGTAAATCATTGGCTGAAGTTGAAAGTTGTGCTTGTTACTCTTATCTCTTCTGTTAGAGATAGTGAACTGGGAAAATGAGTAAGTACTAATAGTATCGCAGTATTTCTAAAAATATTACTAATTACAAAAAAGTGATCAGAAGTAGTCCAATGTAATAATCCTGTTTCATTTGACACAGGCTTTCAAAATGATCAGAATGTAATATGAAGTCTGTTACTACAGTGTAGAATGTATGGATAATGGTAGGAAAGTTTTAGTGTTTGAGGAATGCACATAGCGCCTCTTTCATGAAGCATTCTTAAGAAGAAATTTCATCACAATTACACAGTTTGCACCAAGATTCTGAGATTCACCAATGTTTTCTTATTAGGTTCTGACTAAGTAAGAACAAATCTATACACACTAAAGACTACACATGCACACATTTCAGTGCTGACATGACTGTACAAAGTAACTGGTTATTGCATTTTGTTGAATGGTTGTATAATGTTATAGGATTGAAATTCATGTGTATCATTAATTATATTTTAAAATAATTAAATGCATTATTTTACAAAGCATTATGGTCTTTTGAAAAGAATAAACAGTAAATTTTTTTGTCATGGCCTCAACTCCAGTTTTTAACTCCATTTTTATTTCTCTTCTTCCCCCCCCCCCCACCCCCCCAGAGAGCTATTATATATTACAATTTATTTTGACTCTTAGAGATCTCCTAAATCACATGCAAATGTGTCACTGGATTTAGAATCAAATCAGCATTAGTGCCTGTGTTAAGAATTATATTCCCACAGTTGACGTACAGTGCTGTACAAACACTTTACATTCTTGTTTAAAGCTGCAGGAAAATTTAAAGGGCCAGCTGCTCTGTGTTGAAAAGCTACATCCTCTCCTCCAAAATAATGACGCATTAAAGTTTGCATTCTCCGGGGCCTTTTATCAGTTTCTGAAGTTATCTTCCTGAAGTTCTCGTTAATGCCTTTTCCCACTTTTGCACTCAAATTCATTATTTTTCCTACTAATCTCCAGAGTGGATAAAAACAGCTTAAATCCTTCAAAAACCATTTCTCTCCAAGTGTCTGAAAAAAAAATATTATTGCCCCTGTTAAATTAATACTCAGTGCCAATAAACTATTGATATCTTCACTCCTTCAAAGTTGGTCTGGCACCTGGGAGTGCAGGGAGGGAAATTGAAAAAAAAAGATTTTGAGAAAAAGAAAAGAAACAGTTGAGGGCAAATTAAATTGCCATCTTGAACTCGTCTGTTAAGGATTAGCGGTTAATTGTAATTTGCGTACTGTGTCCCCGGCCATCACTGCAGTGTTGCTGCAAGTTGTCTGCCAGCCGGTGATAGAATACTCACAGCTCCTGCTCTCATAAAAAGAAGAAGAAGAAGAGACTCAGATTACCATCCGCGGGAGAAGCCGGGGGCGGCAGGAGAGGAATTTTGTTTTCTTCAACAGGTTTGACACTTCACAACATAACCTGCTTCAAAGAGTCTTTGTTTGCCGCCAACTGTCACCACGTCCTCCGTCTTGGCCTTTAGCAGGCAGTGAGACAGGAAAGTGTATCAATTAAACAGATTTAGTATTGTTAAGTCGCTCGTCACAGGACGCCACATCTGACAGGAGATGTGTAGGAGTCATGTTTATACACACAGGGATGAAATACAGTATGCTATATGTGTGTGTGTGTTTGTAGGTAAGAAGGTAAAGTAATTACAGCATCTTCACTGCCCAAAGGAAAACAACATCCTCACCATCAAAAGCTCAACATTTTAAGAACTGGTGAGGAAATTTGCCATTGGTACATTTCCCATTGAAATATATGTTTAAACTCATACGTGGAAATACCATGTGATGATAAAGTGATGTAAAAAGAAAAGAGAGGGAAAGAAAGTGTGTGAGTCAATGAGTGGGTGCCTGATGTTATCAAATCTATCCATTCATTTTCAGCATCTTAACTAAAGTAGGTTGCATTCTGCAGTCGCTGGTCCTACCTACTTGCCCAGTCCCTCGTCTGCTGCTCTTTGTTGCTGTATTGATCTCTGTTGCCTGCTGTTCTTTTCTACCTCCTCTGTCCAGTCACCCCAATTGGTCAAGGCAGATGACCGCTCACCCTGAGTCTGGCTCTGCTGGAGATTTCTTCTGTTAAAGGGAGTGGGACTGTTGGAGCTGGCCATGGTCTTGATTTGCAGTGGTTTTTAATTTTTTCCAGAACTGTATGTTTGCAAGGTCCTAAACCTTGATACGTTAAGTAGCTTGAGAAGACAAATGTTATGATTTGGCGCTATACAAAAGGTGAATTGAAAAATAGAATTGAATTAGCCAGTTTATTAAAGTATCCCAGACATGACTTTCCCCAGCCATGTTCACCAACTCCTTCTGGAAGATCCCAAGGCTAGATGAGACATAATCTCTCCTGCCTGTTCTAGGTCTGTCATGGGGTCTCCTCCCTGTTGGACGTGCTCGGAAAACCTCAAATGGAAGGCAGCAAAATATGGATTATCACAGTATTTTAAAAAACCTGTGCACATGTCTCTGCATGTCAGTCTTGTGATAGACCGGTGACCTGTGTAGGCTGTACCCCACCTTTGTACTCCACCTGCAACTTTGCAGGAACTATAATGATGAAAGGATATGCAACTTTTTGGAATCAAGCTAGCTGTAGCATGACACTTAAAATCAATCTCACCAGCCACCCATAAGTCTGATGGGCAGTTGGGCCATGGAGAGGACTAAGGCTTCCCTTCACACAGTAGCTTTACAAAGCTCTTGTGCAAAATACTCAATAGGACTCAGCACATCGTCCACCCAACACAGGATGCTTAAATTGAGGAAAGAGGAAAAGAGAAAGTAGATGAGTAATAGGAGGTCAACATTCGTTACAATTGTAGATAGACAAGAGTAGATGGAGATTATGTGATTCCACAGCTCAAGCCAGTGAAGAACTTATTAACTAACATAGTTTTAGATGTTAAAACTCAAATTGATTGTAAATTGATTAGTACCTACATATATTCTTTAAATGGTTGATGAGGAGGGTTCATGAAGGTCATGACGTTCTTTAAATCGTTATGTGATGAGGTATTTTGTCTGTAAAGATTAAACAATTTCCAGAGAAAAGCTCATAGTGTGTCCAAAATAAAAAAGTTTCATCATCTGGGTCTGAATGTGCTCAGAAAAATGTTTTATTCGTTGCTGTGCAAAGACACAAATGCATAGGCATGTACAGGCATGTGTGTGTGTGTGTGTGTGTGTGTGTGTGTGTGTGTGTGTGTGTGCGATAGAGAGAGAAGCTGTTGGGCATTCAATTCCATGCCGCTAACCTTACTATGGCCTCTGTGCTGCCATTAGCACCACAGAGAGGAGCTTTTAAAGGAAATCTAATCTGCTCTGAATCAGATCTGTGCACTTCAGAGTGCTGCAAGATACACATTTGAGATTCCCCTACACTGACACACACATACACACAGATAAAGATAGACTCACATAGCTGCACACAAATGCAGGTACAACAAAACACATATAGGCAGCTGCAAACATACAACTACTCATGCACAATGTACAATGGCACATACAAGTACAAACACACTGTGAAGAAGCAGTCACACATCCAGAAACTGGAAAAGGCATACCCTTACATACTGGAGCAATACAATCAGAATTTGGTCAAGAGGAAGAAGTTAGATAAAGAAAAATCTACTAACATGCTGAAACATGTGCTTTAAAGTATGCACTAGTAAATGACTCAAAATCAATTCACTCTGCTACAACCGGCCCTCTCAATCCCTTCTCTTGCTCTGCTACGCTCAGCCACGCTTAGCCCAGTGCTTCAGTTAGTTGTTATTATGAAATGCAAAAACTCGTCAAAGTTGAACTGCTGGAAGTGTTTTCAATGACTGGATCACAGAAGGCTTCCACAGCACCTTTCCGTATTAAAATATCTTTTGGAGCATATTTCTAGTAAAAATATATAATAATATCATAATAATATAATAATTGTATCTTTAATGATACTACTCATACTGTATGTTGATGAGAAATCAAACAATAAATATTTGCATAACCTAAAATTACAGTCACATTCACATCACAGTCCATTAATTGATATTTTTGCATTTTCTCTTATCTCTCGTCCTATCAGAGACCCCATTTAAAATCAAATGACTTGATAAAATGAATCTAAAAACAAATAAATGAAGTCTGTGTAACCAGTGGCTAAATATTATGATAACATCAATAGTATATATTCTCTCTGTTCTTTTTCAATATATTTCTTTGTCATAGCAAGCTCAAAGGAATTAAGAGGGCTACAAAATTCCCCCTCTGACCTTTCCTCATTAATTTTAATGGCATCTCATGAAAGGGAAACAGGACTCGTCCCATATCTTCTCTTCGTAAATCTCCTGAGATAACAGCGCTGAAGTGAAATGATATTGCAAAGACCTTTGCCAAACACCAATTTCATTATCTTACCATCTTGAATAAAACAAACAACACAGATCTCCAGTTAAACACAGGCTCAGAGCTCAGCTTATGGGATGTGGGAAGCTCCAACGAGGAAGTGAACTCCAGATGACTTTGGCCGGTAGTTTTGTCCGAAACTAGATGAGAAAGGGGCAGGAGACCAGAATCAATAGCTAGTGGAGGAAGACAGTTGGTGTGAAGTGTGGAAAACATGGGCATGAGTGGGGTTTTGAGTAATATTAATTGCCAAATGAATCTAAAAAAGATTTCTTTGGCGAATAAAACAAGTATTTAGATATGTCTTCGTTCTGAACTGAACCTGTAGCCTTGGGGCGCTGTTCCACAAGCATGTGTGATTGACAGAAATATGACTGTCAGTGTATTTCAGTCGCGTCATCACCAACAGTAGACATGGTAATTCTCTCGCAGAGGCAAAGTAAGTCCATGCAGAAATGAAACAGTTTATAGCTAATTTTATATGAGAATATGTCTGATAAGAAGTCATGATTGTGCAGTGATTAGATGAGCAGCCATTCAGAGTGGTGTCTCTCACAGACAGGTCCACCACCAATTCAACAGGGTTTCAATCAGTACCAACACTGCAGGACACCCCTTAAAAACTAGGATTGGTGTTTCATGGTCTTTGGGAGAGACCAGACAGCCTGTGAAGCAAACTTACTGTAAACTGTCTAAATCTAAAATCTAAATTGAACCACAAATTTAAAAAGGTTTAGGCAATACCCATAGCTCATGACCATACTTCTCATCAGCCTTTGTCTTCAGTTCAGCCTTCGTTTAGCTGAACGAGACCCTGAGATACATTTACTGAGCACAGTCAGCCTCTTCCAACCCTAAGGAACTGTTTTCCAGCAGAGTGCCATAGCTTCAGTCATTCAGTTCCAAACTATCTGCATGCAAATTGAACATCACAGTATCAAAAAGCCACCAAAACCATGTCATTTGCAAAATATGTAAACTTAACATATGCCTTTGAAAACAGAATTTGGTAATGAAATGGTGCCTGGTTTCTGGTCTAACCAAGCACTTCACTGTTGAACCTAGAGATGGCATCTTACCAGCTCCCCCTCTGGTGTCCAAGAATGACTGCAGACCTTCCCTCTCTTCCCTTAAAAATAATCTTCACCTCTCTCCACTTCTACCCCTCCCCCTCCACTGTCTCATTTCCAAATCATTACACTGTTCTGCTCAGCTGAAGCGCATCCATATATTCTTAAAGGGCTGGTTAAACTTAATCATTAGGCTAACAAGCTCTTTGCCCTCCAAATGATCATCCTCAGAATTAGAGGGATTTGTTCTGAAAGGGGAGTCAGTAACTGGGACGGGAGACAGAGAAAAGGGAGAACAACTGTATTTTCACTGTTTTCCTTCCAACAAATTAACAGAACGTTTATTGTCCTACAACACTTACACCTGCCAGTGAAGGCCTCACCTTACAAACTTTAGCCATCTTATTTTGTTGAAGGTATTTATAGATGTGTGCCTCACAAAGAAATTATATCAAAATCTATATTCTGTAGAGCAAACCAAACATTTGTTATATTTTTTGCCATGCATGGCAGAATGAGAACTAGAAATATATACTATCTACACCATGCTCAACAGTTAACCTGAGCTCCAAGAGGGTTTTTATCGTCTTGCAGCACATGAACCTTGTTTTCAACAACAGCAGGCAGCTGATTTCAAACAGAAAACCCGATAAACAGAGGTGCTCTACTTGTTCAACAGCAAACGGCATGAAGGTAGAGTTAAAGACTAGCTGAAGTCTTCTTTTTTGGAAGAGACCCTTAAACTGTGGGAATTCCAATCAGATACAACTAAACATGTCAGCTTTTTAGACGTACCTCTGGATTAGTACTGTCAGTGACACACATTACATACACACTGCACAGCATGCCCATTTGATGAATTCCAAATGGTTGAAGATTGTATTTTCCCTTAGGGCAACATGATGGTGTTACTAACTGCAGCTGACCTGACTGGAACGCAGTTGTCAGAAGAATGACTACAGCTAAGTGGTGGATGAGCCGGGACAAGGGGCCACACAAACAGGTGCTTGCTAACAGTAGTTGGACTTCTACCATCAAAAATCTTTTTTAGTCAGCTCGTCAATGTAACAATCTGTTCTTGTCATTGTAAGTTCAAGCAGCAATACAGTTCCCATGCTTAGATGCTAGTTTGGACATAATGCAGGTGATTCTTGCACTTGCAAAGCAAATTAATTATCAACCTTTGCAAGCTCCTTCAGTGGAGCTAAGAGGGAGATACTCGCATAGAGGTGGAGTGTGATTCTAATGTGCACGGGGAGGCAAATCTGAACCAGATTTATGTGCACAAATGCTGAGAAGCTGAGTTTTGTATCATGCGTCCCTTTTAAATACTAACATACAAAATATTTTCATATGGGTGCAGACACATTCATAATCTGAGCCCTACTGTAACCCTAATATTCATCTTAAATCTAAATCTAATCTAATCTAATCTAATCTAAATCTCCCAGACTCTAGTCCCTGGAAGAAGAGAGGAGCAGATAATCTCCCTGAAGGTGAGACCCACCTAACTCTGTTTCTCTCTCACACACACACACACGCACACACACACACGCAAGAGGCTGATGGACAATAAAAGTAGCTAATGGAGAACAGCGAGCCATCATTGTTGAAAGTGGAAAGTGTGCCAGAGTTTCCATTCCACTCTGTGGTCCCTGCTCTCAGGAAGTGTCCCAGCTATCACACAGTTAATTGTCTTTATTGTCTGCAATGCTCCAACCAATATATTATGCTAATGTCAGCAGCTCCGCCTGCTATGTACTATTTATTCGCTCCCTGATAACACTCCACGCACATACATGTTTTCTTTTAGACCATCTGGCTCGGCATGTATGACCCGTTCGGAAATGCATGTATGTGCTAATTAATTAGCATAGCTCAGGAAGCAATTATACTGTGATGTAGTCCCTCCTGACACCCCCCTACACACACACACACACACACACACTCCTTCTCTCTTACTAATCTTTCCATGGCACTTGAACACACTTCATTAGCTTTGATGTGTGGAAAAGTGAGCGACAGTCCGAAATGCTGTCACTCGGCATCTGTCCTCGACCGTTGCCCAGGCTGAAGCTGGATGGGCCAAAAAGGGTTGCGTTTCATCGCCATCTGGTGTCAAACACCACTGCGCTTGAATCGAACATGCACACGTACACACAAGCAAAATATATCCTTATACTGTATGAGTATACAGAGTAACACTTGGTATAAACACACAGACCAGTTAGCACGCCACGCACGTCATTCACGGCCCGCTCACAGCTTCCTGGCACTGGGTGTTTGCAGGCTGTTTTTAGATCTCACTCCCTTTGCTGGTCTACATGACTGTGCGAAGATAGATTATGTGAATTAAGGCTGCTATAGTGAATACTGTATGTTCATGATTTATGGAATTTTTGAAAATAAAATGGCAAAAACTAAAATGTATATGGATTAATTACAAAGTGAAACAAAGTGAGAAATCCTGCCATTTGAGTCAAAGTTAATTAATCGCTACACACTATCATAAAACCTAAAAAGTCTATTTTGGGGGTTTATGTGTATAAAACCAACCACAGAACGCACCAAAACACAATACTTCCACAGAACACAGAGAAATATATCAAGTCAAGTAGCTTGCATCTAATGCTACTAAGACACCAATACTCATAGAAGCAGGGGTTACTGTAACCAGCACTGTGTGTGTTCTTTAAACAGAAACAGAAACACATAGCTATAGTATTGTTTGTTTTTGAAGTACAGTTTTCTCTTCTCCCACATGTTCCTGTAGCTTCCTCTCTCTATACTATTTGTAAATACAAATATGAACATGAGGCTTCTGATGTACAGTCAGGCATTAGTCCATTCTCACTTACACTCACACTCACATTTGTCCACCGATGGACTGCAAAGTTCAAATCCACATCTACTACCATAATAACATTAACAAGTTAATATGTCCACTTTTTCCACCGTAGAGCTCCACTGTAGTCCAAAGTCCCATACACGTGCACAATTAAAACTGTTCATTCAAGTAAGTAGTGAACATTTTTGATACTTTTTTAATTTTAATTATAAATCATACAAATTAATTTATATAATACAATAATAAATAAAAGTGTTATATAACATTTTTATGTTCAGTAGAATATTCACGATCACTCTGTGTCACAATATGCTAGTAACATATTCTGCTGTGTGTGCTTTCAGATGTGATCTTGCTCTTACTTATTTCTGACATGTATTTGCTGTGTGTATATAGATTCTCCACAGTATAATAAAATGTATATTATATATACAATGTATGAACTTGAATCCAAATGAGGACCACATGTCATGTCCAACGTGTGTAATTTACCATTAACCAGCAGCGGGAGCATACAGTAGCAGCATCTACTAACATGAACCTATGACTGAGAACATGAATCCCATTAACACGTGATAAAGAGGACGTGTGTGAAGGAATGTGGAAGAACCGCATCTGCTGCACAAATCAATCCTGAGGAATGAACGAAAGCTCATTCACTTTCTCTCTTGCTATAGTTTCTATTTGAAATTATGTATTGTGTTCATGCAGGCATGACTTTGGATTAGGAGTATATTTATGGTATATTTGCATGTGTTTGTAACAAGGCAAGAGTACATGAAGCAAACTTGGATGTTTTTCTTCCTCCTCAGCTGAATACACAACAGTCCATTTTAATGTGGTTTCTATGTCTTGGTTGGTCCATGCATATTCATGGCAAGTCCAGAGCAGGGAGTTGGTGGCGGTGACACAGGGGGTTGGGGATATTGGGGGTGAGGGGTGTTGGTGGTGGAGGAGGAGGAGGAGGAGGAGGAGGAGGAGGAGGAGGAGGAGGGACAGGGAGGGTGGTGTTGGCGGGGTGGGGATCAGGCGTGCTTGTCAGAGTGTGTCACGTTTCCAGACCAGCGAATTTTTTTGATTAAAGTCCCTTATCCGTTTTATCATGCATATCCTCGCTCTGATTAAAGTGATCGGAGTCTGACACTCACAATGTCAGAGCAGAAAACCCGGGAGCACCTCCCTCCCTCTCTCTCTCTCTCTCTCTCATACACTCTGTCGCTCTCCCCATCTCTATGTGTCTTTATGCCCCCACATCCTACCCCCCTCACCCTAATGTATGCTTGGAATGTGTAAATCCTAGGTTGGAGACACTGGAAACGCTGATGTCTCACTGACATCTATAGGAGACACTGACACTGATATGTATACATACACTTCATACTGCAAACAAACACCACTGTTAAAACACTTTCATCATTTTAAATGTTCTTTGCTTATTGTCTAACACTCTGATCTATGGCTGAAATAGATGTTTACTAATTAACAAATGAATTCAAAATCACATTGTTCACTATGTTCATGGGTCTTTGTGCAACCAGCACCTCAGTGATAAAGCATCAGTCCTTATCTGTGCTCCTGCTGACCTTGTCCTACAGCTACCTCATCTGATAAAGCCACACTCAGCTCTTGACCAGCATGTGTGCAGGTATTTGATGTGTTCCTGAGGAATATTCCTCTCAGTGCAGCCTCATCCACACATAAGCAGCAGCAGCAGCAGTATTGCACATCACCCACACCTTTTTTCATCCTGTTTAGATTATAGTGAATCTTATTTTTTTAACTTGTCTTATCAACACAACCCAGCATTGTTTATACAGTGCTATGAAAAAGTTTGCATTTATCTCACATTTACATGATCCAGATTCTGAAACAAATTTTTAAATCCACAAGCACTGGACCTGCTCTAGTACTGTATACTGGACACTGACACAGATCTGTTCAGTGGCTGTAATCTTGGTCGTATTGGCATCTTCTAATAGTCATACTTTTTTACTGTTTTTGGTTTCTACCAGAAAACCACCTGATACAGCATCCTTAGTACAGAGTGCTGATAAAGCCGTGTGAGTTCATCACTGTGAGTGACTCCTTCCACATATACATAGCAGCTGTATATTAAATATTAAATCATTAAAAACAAAGTGGAAAGTGACTGTGGTGGAAGAAATAGAAATTTGACATTTTTGGAAATGAGGAGTCTTCTGGCTTGTTGTCAGTGTTCAGTTTAAAAGCCTCCATCTCTGAAGGTATGAAGGTGCAAAAACCCAACATATTCACAGTATATTATAACTCACATCAACATAATACATTTCAAATTAGCAAACACAAAATAGCACTTGACAAACTAAACTGTAACATCTGTGTTTCAGTCAATACAACCAGTCTAAACTCCAGCTGACCCAGAATGCTTCAGTGAGACTTGTGTGACTCCAAAGCACAAGCGCAGTGCAGAGTGAGGTGAACTAAAAGATCAAGTAAAGCAAAAAACTAGGAAGAATTGCATGCTGGGAAGTCACACCAACAAAACTAAGCCAACAGTGTGGCAAAGTGTTTGGTGACTTAAAGACTGGCCTTTGATTGAGGCTCGTGCAACACACAACACAAATCCACATGACCCACATTTTAGCATCTTGTTACCTGGATGTTTTACAGTAGAACACATTTTTTAATCTTATTCATTTCTTATGCATTTTATCTGCATTATGTTCCAATGGCAATCCTATAATGGTCTTTTAGGTATCCCAAGTTCTGTAGACTGAGACCCTAACTCTCCCCTTTTAAACCTCTCACACGCTTAAGAAACACCCCTTTCTAAAATATGATTACACTGTCATTAAACTGTGCGAACAGAATGTGTCGGCCTGAATATTATGTCTGCTGTCATGGATTCTTCTACTCATCATTTACCAGTTTATAAATATAGATGTTTTCTGAGTGTCCATTCAACCAAGGTGTAAGATCATAAGATTTAGACTTTTAAGAATGGCAACATCTTTGAAATAACCAAACATGACTGTGTGAAGAAATGAAAGTAGTACTATACTTTCATTTTTTGACACATGCTCACATGCTACCCTGCAATGCTGGGCTGAATTACAGCAGGAGTCTTTTAGAATGTCACCCCATGACGAAAGGATGCTTGTGGGGTGCACTGGGAGTAGGCGTTTCTCTCTCTCTCTCTCTCACACACACACACACACACTGCTGCCACGCACACAGGCTTGATGAAACAGCTGGTCCAGACAGAGCCGAGACCATCCAATCGGAAATAGTAATTAATGGCATTAGAATATCGCACAGTTTGGTGCCATTGAGGGACTGGATGACTTTAAAATGTGTAAATCCACAAACTTATCTGACCTAGCGATGGGTGGCTTTCCACCCCCTCAGCTAAATAGATTAATTATCTGCAGGGCCTGGTGTTGTCATTGGGAGCCACATGGATATCAGATGAGTCCAGATACCGCTGGAAAGCATTCCGTCTGCTAATGACTACAGCACTGCTGCTGCTTACGGATATGTTTACCCAGAGATTCATGGTGAGAGATGGGGCTCATATGCATGTGGCTGAGACAGCCGAGAAAGGCCATAAAGAACACTGAGCTATTATACTACACCTTACATTTAGTTGGAGTTATGTTATGTGCTTGCAATGTTTTGTGTAACTATTGATACCCATGGTACACATCTAAATGTTTTTCAGTTTAACTGCACATGATGCTGCTCATGTGAATGCTGTGTGCAACATTGTGAGCCCTTAGGTGCATAGCAGTATCTTAAAATGCTACAGCAGCACAGAGTATGTTCACGACACATTACATCCTGGGGACGGAGAAATCATCAGAGATTTTGACAACCAATATGGGGGAAAAAAAGAAACAGAAAAGTAACAAGGTGAAAGAAAAAATGGGGTCCAGAGTCCCAGAAAATGGAGAGAGCAAAGGATCTCAGGGGTAAGTATTAGTTGTCACCCCATGATCAAATAGTACAGGCCGGGAAGCGACCAGAGAGAGCCTGCGCCCAGGCAAAAAGAAATATAAAGTCCAGATTTAATTCTGATACAGAGAAATAGAATTTCAAAGCTGGATGTCTTATCGTTGGCATGTCCCTTTGCCGGACTGATTTCCCTAGCAAAAGCCTGTCAGAGCTATTATGTTGAACATGGAACCAATTTACTGCGCTGGCTAAACAGGGTTACCAGTGCTCCTGCACCCCCTAAATGTTTGAAGTTATCACACAGGGGGAAAAATGGCATTTTGAATGTTTGGGCAGAGGGGGCAACTGCGGGGCTGACTTGGACGAGAGTGGACTGTAATTGAAAAGTATCAATCAAAAACAAGGCAAGGCCAGGGAGGGGAAGCTATTATGTTAACTCACTCCGCCAGAACAGTGGAAGAGCCCAAATACATTTCTTTTGTATCAGTAATGCTCCCCTGCTTTCCAAGCCTCTAAGCCCTGCGACCGGCGGCCGCGTATCTGCGGACGGACGGCAGCAAGGAGGGGATTATCAAGTGAAGCATGTGGCCATTACAGGCCTGTTTCGTGATGCTATCTGCCCTCCAAGATAAGCAACCCCCGGCTGGTCAGACGTTTCCAATTTCTATACGATATGAGATATGAAGACCTTGTGCTTTTGCTCGCCTTCACCTTTTTTATGTTATTATATTTGTGCCCGGCCCCGAACACTGGCCTCACTGTATATTACAAGTGTCCTTTCGTGTGCCTGCAGCAGGCTAGTTGACCTGCTGCATCTGAAATTCTCAGAATGTCTGTGCATAGCACGAGATAAACTAAAGAGAAAGAGCAAGATGAAGACGAAGAGATGCAGAGAATAAACAATACGGACAAATGAAGGGCCTGTATGACAAGAGGAAGTAGCTTCACCAAAGTTGTGTAAAATACATCTTAAGTATTTCCAGCCGCTTGCTGTAGAATCACTTCCTTTTCTTTTGTATAGCCACTTTAACTGTCTGCTTCAATTATACAATATTCCCACTTCACACACATTTCTTTTTTTTTTATTCTTGTTCTTTGAAAATTCTGAAATGCTAACTAGTTGGCAGGCATAGCTTGTTGAATGTGTATTTCTATCAAGAGGCCCAGAACAAATGCATTCCATTTTATTGAACCGCCCTTGTTGTGTTTTGGCCATGACTCAATCTGTTCTGATTAGGCTAGAGACAGGGACAACACACATATTTAAATGGGCTAGACCTCAAAGGGTCACTGAACAATTTCCTCTGTTCATGGAAAAGGGATAGTGCTCAGCCATTGGTATTCCCTTGTGGCTCCCCTCCTTTTTTCTCCAAGGGTCTTAGAATAAATTCCCGGATGCATTAACATATAAGAAAGTACAAATGACATAGCATATAGCCAATGGTTTTTCACCAAATAGCCCTTAGTTAAGGACACCCTTAAGTCGAGGTCAAGCTTAGAGCCAGAGAAATTATGCATTCTCTCCTGCTTTGAAGCAAACTGTGGGTTCTCCATGTATTAAAATGAATTGTTTTACAAGTTTTATCCCCCACAAATGGGACACCACTGAGATCCAGTGAGCCAGTTTCTGGGGTGCTGTCATGGCTTGTGAAAAGAGCAAGGAATATATTTCGGTATGTTTATGTCATTTATATTGGAGAAAGATTACTAGTGTTTTCTAACTGTTGCTTTCTGTGTTTGTTATTTATTCTCACTAGTTTTCATTGAATGAATTGTTTTATATATATACTGATCTAAGGTTAAAATGAATTGTATCATTCTCCACTCTGCACCAGAAAGAGCTTGTACATGTGTAGTTTTCCTCAGTCTTGAAAGTTATGGATCATAAACAGTGAGGCCTCTAACATGCATGAATCCATCAAAGCATCCAACTACAAGCGAGATATGTTTTAATGCTCAGAGTGCCAAGAAAATATACATACATGCTGTGCAGTAAATCTATTTAAACAACTGTAAGAATGTATTATCTGATTATGAGGCAGAAGAGTCTCCAACACTGTCTTAAACTGAAGTCAGGAATATGTGATTATTTGTATAGCGTGGAAATAAATGAATAAATAGCAATAACACTGAAAATATGTAGTCCCTCATTATCAATTCCACAGATATAAGCAGATGTTTGCAGTGAAATTCCCTCCAGGTGTTTCTGACATATAGCGTTGATGAGAATGGGACATTTATCAGGTCACAGTGACCTTGACATTTGACCACCAAAATCGAATCCATTCACCCTTGTGTCTAGGTTGACTCTTGTGGCAGAAGCTTTTATCCAAAGCGTCTTACAAAGGGAAGACACCAGCAATTAACATTCTGCTTTTGTAAATTCTGACTTACTACAAACTAAGAGCCCTGATAAGACTTAACTTGTCAAGATGAAGAACATGCTAGGAATTGTTACGTTTTTGTGAATGTGTGTGTGTGTGTGTGTGTGTGTGTGTGTGTGTGTGTGTGTTAGACTCATTTGAAATACTTTTTAAACAAGAAGAAATTCCCTCAAGGCATGACTGAGCTATCACCTTCACAGATAAGACATCACGGTGACCATGACTTAGAACTTTTTGAAGACGCTTTAGTCTATCCGCACTGGATAGCTTGACAGTGAGAGAGGCAAACAGGAACATGGAGGTGTGATACGCAACAAAGGTTCCCAGCCCAACTTGGAACCGAACCAGGGATGTTGCGGTTATGTGGCAAATGCACAAATCATTGGGCTACCAGTGCACCCAGTGACTTTTAAACTTTGACCACCAAATCTAATCAGTTCGTCCTTGAAGTCAAGTTGACATTTGACTCATATTTGAAGAAATTCCCTCAAGGCGTCCTTGAGATATCGAATTGACAAGAATGGGATGGACAAACTGACAATCTCTTACTAAAGTGCTTTTCTTACCTCACACTAACTCTGGTGTGACAGCAATGTGCTTTCTATGCCTCCTATCCACTCTGACCACCTCCCCGTGTTTCCATTAATAAATGTAGCAGTATCTATGCGGAACATAGTCATATTTCCTACAGAAGGTATTTGCAATTGCAGTTCAGTTGCATAAGAAGGTAAATTTGGGTAGACTGGTTTGTTTGTGGGAGATAGAAATCTGATCATTGGGAGCTTAAGCCTAATCAAGCTTAAGCTTGATTTTCCGGCCCAGTTTTAAATGGTCAAATATACAACAGGCAGGTAGGCAGTGGAATAGTATAGGGTGATAGCTTAGTAAGTGGAGGGTATGTTTGAACATGGGTTATAGGTTGTGTAAGGGGAAAGGAAGTGTTTGGGGCCAAGGAAACATGAGAAATATGCATTGGTAGAGATGGAGGTAGTCTTCCAGGTAGAAAGGCAGAATTATATGTAGGAAGGGAGAAAAGGAGGGAGCTAAAGTAGGTATGTAGATGGGCAGGGAAGCAGGAGGGTGTCAGACGGGCAGGTGGAGGGTTTTTAATTCAGATTTCATGTGGGCTCACTCAGCAGTCACTGGAGTCTAAAGTGACTCTGGGGAGCCTCACAGTTCTATATGCAAATAGAGCAACGCACCTGGCCAGTGGAGCAGGCCTGCTGAGAGGTTACTTATGCAAATCTGATTGAGTGAGAGCATATTGCCAGAGCACGAGCAGGCGAGCAAGCATGCGTGCATGAGCGTACACACACACACACATACTGACAGTTATTTTTCACAGAGGCTCTGGGACGCCATGTTCCCCCAGAATAGAGGTGGCAGACAGAAAGGGAAAAGGATAAAGAAGAGGACAACTGAGAGGAAGAGGGAAAGAAAGACGGAGAGAGTGAGAGTGAATATGGAGAGAGTGAAGGAGAGTGACAAGACAGATATATAAAGACTGGAGGTGGGAAGGAGGAGGACAGGTGGAAGGAGACAGAGAGAGAGGGAAAATGTCAGGTGGGGTAGAGAGGGAGAAAGAGCGGTGAAAGAAGCATAATTCTTCTGGACATAATAGCATTTCACTCTGTCGTCATCCTTTTTCCCCCACCATGCCCTGCTAGCTTCAACAGCACACTGAGGGCACAGAGGGGGAGGCAAATGACATGTAGGCACTAGGTAATTTCCTATGCACGCTTTGTAAATGGGCTGAAATCCCAATATGTCCAACACCTCTCCCCCCGCCTCTCTCCCTCAGAGGCTGGCATTAACCTACTGATTAAGTGGTAGAGCTTGGCTGGAGCTCAATCTCAGCCTCATGCATGGGCCCATGATGTAGACAAATGACTAGAAATCACATTGGCATGAACAGGGCTCTCAGTCAGAGTGCCCCCCGACTCAGGCCTCAGGCACACCACATTAATAAAGAGAGATTTAGTCTGGTGATGATTATTGATAACACTGTGCATAATGTAAAATGCCAGCATGGATGAGAGAGGAACTTGTGATGCTGCACAAAAGTATTTTTAATGGTTATGGGAGTTCCTCTGGATCTTTGCTTTCTTAAACCAGAGAAAGTTAAGTAACACAAAACATCACATTGTTGACGGGTAGAATTATGTATCTACTCAATAAGAGTATGGTTCAAATTTGCCAACTATAACAATTGGTTAAGGTTTAACTATGGTTATGGCTTTAGCAATGCATGCTATCAGCTCTGTGAGGACTGTACTGACACAGCAGTGCTTTGAATTAAATCCTAATATTAGCTTGCTTAGATGCTCACAGTAAAAATACCATCATGCTGACTCATGATGCAGATAGAGGGTTCATTTTCACATAATTGCTCTTAAAACCAACATATTGAACACATTGGAATTTCAACCCACTGTTTATCTAACCCCGTGGTGTTAGATAAACATTTAACTTAGTACAATACATCTTGAGGAGAGCATAATTATGTAGTATAAAGTTCCGTGTCAGTTTAATTCAAAATTGGCTTTACTCTAAAGCACAAATGTGAACTTCAAAGTGGTACAATAGCAATAGTCAGAGGTTCACTGAAGACATTAACATTTATCATCCATGAATGTTTCTGCTAATCCATCGAGTAAATGTTTAGCCATATTACTGAATGAATGAAAACTTACTCAGTAATAAGTTATTTTCTATTTTGCTTGCAGCAAGAGGACAGAGGGTTGCCAAATTTTCCAAAATGAATAAGCGAGTGATCTTGAACATCTATAGCAAATACCACAGCAATTCAACCAGTAGTCATGAAGACATTCAGATAAACCTCAATCTCATGGTGGTGCTAGAGGAAATATCAGCACTACTACTGGAGACTATGGATGTCTGTCTGGCAATCACTAGTCATCACTGCCATCCATAGAGCTATGCCACTAACTGCTAACTGTGAATATTCCGTCAAGTCAAAGATGCTACACCACCCTGCCCTCTATACGTGTAGGATATACTACTTTCTACATTGGCTTTGAGTATAAATTGTGTTGCAGAATCATCCAGTACCAATCTAACTCTTGTGTGTATATTGGTATATTGTGTATATTGGCCATTTGACATTTGTATTGGGGAAATATTTTTAAATGTCATTCCAAAATACTCTATAGTCATAATCTGTGCTCAAACAGAGCACATCCCAAGCAGATTGTGATCCCTCCGCTTAAACCCTCTGCCACGTCCACATGCAGGCCTGTCACAGAATATTGCCAGTATGTTTGCCTTCTGATTGATGGGATGTTGTGTAAGTGCAGAGGACATACCATTTACTTTTACTGCCATGCCTCAGGTGTTTAGTGCACATTCCTCAATGGCTGTTTATCACCAAAGTAATATTATTTGTTGCAAACAGGAATATATGTCAAAATGTCATAAGTCTGTTTGGAAGTCTATGAAACATATGCTTCAACTGAGTGTGTAATTTTAACACAGAGAAAGATAACCCAGTTCACACTCCTACACACTGACATACTGTAAGTCTAAATCTATGGCTGACATACATTATTTAACATTCATTATATTATTTGCTTTGTAATAACCTATTGGCCTTATGATAATAACTACACTGCTACAACATAGAACAGCAGCATCTAAACAACCATTTAAGTGATTATCATACTCATGTTGTACACTTGTCTTCAAAAGTTCTAACAAAATCAAGTTGCTGCCAAAACCTTAGCAAAACAGCAAAGTTCTGGCATCTGTGGCAGCTGAATAGGTGCAGAATGGAGGAAAAGTGTGTAAAAGAGTGGCCAACTGAAACATGTCCCTCATTGTCACATGGTGCTTTGCTTTTGGTCTTGCTTGAGTTCATTTGTCTTCCATCACGCCTGGCATCAGTCACTCCGTATGACATCAATTGTGTTTAATTAGTTGTATCAAATGTTGAAGGAGATACCTGTCCTCGGTGTGTGTGCTAACATGTCAATTTCCTCTTTAGCGTGTCTTGTGGAGTGGAGAATTTGCTCTGACAAATTACTTTGATAAATCATCATTACTGTATATCAAACATGGAAAAGTAGGGTGGTGAGGGTGGAGAAGACAAAAATCTCCATGTTAAGACTTAAAGTAGCAATAATGTTATTAAGATAATGATGAACGAATGAATGAACCTTTTTCAAATAGGCAACCGATTGAGTTTATATGTAGAGCTGTGTGTCATCAGCAAATCATCAGATTTTTCTTGTAACTACAAACTAATCCCTAATGGTGTACACTGCCACTTGAGCTAAGATCGTCCCCGAAAGTGTTTTTTTGTTTCTTAACTGAAGGGTGCAAAACCAGCCAATGAAGCCAGTGGAGGGGAGGGTAATGCAGTGCCTAGCTAATAATAACACAGCCCCTTCCTTGTTAGTCAATGCCTCTTGCTCCTGTAATGGCCCAATTAAGGGAAATCAACCCTGGTCTTCTTTAGGTATGTCGCAAATTGATTATCTCACCATGAGCAGACAGTCCATTGCTTCCAGATCACAGATAACAGGGAAGGTTTTTGTGCACATGTGGAAAGTCTGCCCAGGCCCAAACTGGTCTAATAAGCGACCATTTTCACACTTGTTTAGCCTTTAGAGAGTTCATGCAAAACAGTGGATGGGAGACAAGACAAGTGTGGATGGGGTCGGGGTGAAATGGATGAACATCATGGATTGGTGATTTGCTCAGTGTGCACCATTTTTTCCACTATCTGCACACTCAAAGCTCCCTCATCATGTTGTTTCCCTTTACATGGGTTTTAGTGCTACAGGCTTTCCTTCATCTTCCTTCTGTGTTCATCGTCTAGTTTTTTTTGTTTGTTTTCTATGTGTCTGTCTCTGTGCTTTGTTTTAAACTCAATTAGATCAGGAGACTTCAACCTCACCTCCCTTTCTTACACATAGAGACTTGCTTCATTGGTAGTTAATGCTTCTTCACCTCTGCAAACACTAACACAGAAAGAAAGGAAATACTCCAATAATGTTGAGATGTGTTGAGAGTAGTCGGTCAGCATTGTCCCACACTGCTGGTGAACCTGACAAGATGCTGTCTTACTTCCTGTGTCCTCCCAATCTTATCCAGGGCCGATCCTTCACTCACCCCACCCTCCTCAGCCTCCTCACCAGCTGAACAACAACTGGGTCCCTGCTTTGGTGACTGACAGCCTCCCTAATTGTATCCACTCACTCATGACAATTTGATTAAAATATTACGCCAAAGTCTCACCCTCTGTTTGTTCCTCCCCTCTAAATCTAATTTTGATTTTAAAAAGAGAGATTACCTCCACAAGCATGACTGAGGATGCCATTAACTTCTACTTAATCTTTATTACTGCTGTGATTTCAACATGTGTATGGCTTTCGTTTCACTACCGTTTTTTCTTTGTTTGTGCTGTCCACTTTTTCATCTCTTTCAGCTGTCCCGTTAGGAGTTCGGACTGGAATTCAGAAGGTGTGCTATCCAGAGGTTTCATCTTCATTACCCATGAGATGGAAAGTGAGTAAACACAAGGGGTTTTGGGTGAACATCTCCAAGCAGAGTTGGTACTACCATTTCTCTTGTCTCTGTAATATGAAACACTCCTCTTTCTAGAATATGTAATTTTTTACAAAAGGAAAGGGGTCTATGACTAGCACTCTGTAAGTGTAACGTTCCTGGTTTGAGTGCAGAAACGAACAAGCTGTGATCATCAAATGAAAGCAAAAAATACACTCATGTGACGCCATTGAAGTGAGTTGTCGAGGCTTTGCTGGCTACTACCTTGGCAAAACCTTTTCCAAGCTGAGAATGAGGCTGAAGCTGCAGAAAGAGCCACAAGGTGGCTTTGGTTAAAGAGGGGAGAAGCTTGATGTGCTGCTAGGATGCAAGCCGAGTCTTTCCACCCGCTGCAGACTTGTGTAAGTGCATGCTAAACCAATGCCGTAAAGCATTTTGAGCATTGTGCTCCATATAGCACCACTAAGGGTTGGCCATGATCACAACCAACCCCCAACTCTGATTTTGTTCTGCCCACTAGTAATATTACTGTGATTGTAAAGCTAATTTTCTTTAGCATGTCAATGCTCAGTCCTATTATATATTAGCCTCAAGCTAACAAAATTGTTAGCAGTCAGGACGCACTCACTCTCGCAGCAGTCACTTTGTTTTAGCTCCTGTTGTGTTAAATCTGACTAAGTTTTGGGCCACAATTCAATCAGTTGTTCAGTAGATGTCATTCAGGAGTTCTTCAGTTCTTCTTAAAAAATAAACAGGCAGACAGGCAAAAATCAAATTGTAAAAGGTTTATTATCAGAAAAAAAGGGAGACCCATAAACAGGTTAATGGTACCTCCCCAGGGGTTGTCTTAATACCTATCTTACCACCCTGCATCTTGCCCCCATAGTTCTAGGACCCCTCCTACTGTCCCCCATGTGATATCTAAAAATGCATCAGTAAACCCTTTCCCTTGCCCCACTTGGCCTCATCATCATCATTTTAACCTTATTTTTAACGGAAACATTCAGTATTTTATTGCATTCAAATCAAAAGAAGCCTTATGGATGCAATAGAACACTTCACATGCACTTGCTTTGCTGTGGATGAGGTAACATAGAATAATTTTACATAACAGAATAATATAGTATAGAATGGTATTTGAAAACTATGAAAAAGAGGATTTAAAACACAACACTGCCAATGTAAAAAAAAGTAGTGGCATTGTAGTTGCAGTTTCCTGGTTTTCTACATAAATTGATCATGAAATTTGATCTGATTTTCACTAGTAAGTAAGTTTATTCCAGCTACTCCCTTTTGGGATCACAACAGCGGATCATCTTCGCATATTTGATTTGGCAAGGATTTTACACCGGATATCCTTCCTGATGTAACCCACCCCATTTATCTGGACTTAACCACCAACCCTGCCCTGCCTGCTGTGCCACAGTTCTCAGTCAAAGTCAAAAATATCAACAAAAATAATATTTCTAAGCTGATAAAATGCAGTTATGATCTTTCATGTCTTTACTTTAGAGGGATCTATTTGTAGAAATGGAATAAAGTATTTATAATAATGTTTTCATTAGTGTCTAATCACCTGAAAATAAAAATCCTTTTCCTTTCATGTGCTAAGAATGAGCACACTTCATAAGGAGCAGGGGCCTTTTAATGGAGGTAGCAATGTTGAGCTGCCTCTACCCAGTATGGACACCGGCTCTAGAGAGGGAATTCTCATCTTGAATTTAGTGATGCTATAGCACCACTAAATACTCTTTTCACAAATTCACTTGATGTAGTCATAGATGAAGACATGGAACCTGGTTGCAATCTACAACCTTACCACTAGATGTCATTAAATCTTACACCCAGCACCTTTAAGTATGCAACAGGTGTAAAACAGCTGTACACATTTAATAAAATTTTGATGTAGGTAAATAAGAATTGGATCAGAATATTAAAGGATTTTAATCTGTGCCAAAAAAAGCAATGGGGATATCCTGCATAAAATGTTTCAAGTTATATGCAGAAAAGATCCATCAGTTTATAAGACCTACCAAGCATTACACAGTTTTCATGTACAATGAGAAGAAAGTGGTGACATTTGTGTAAGTGATATAGGTTCAACCACAGAATAAAAGGTTGGAGAGTTGGATTGATCACTACACTAATCATGTTTTTGACCCCTCTGAGCTAGCAGATCTCAGCAGTTAACTTGCGGAGTACGGTTTTATTATAGTCCAAAACTACTACAATGAACCAAGCTGTAATACACCAGGTTTGTCATTTATTTCCAAGCATGCTTTTGGGCTATGTCAGAAAATAAAGGGGTTTTTTTATGGTGATCTGTAGAAACTATGCTCCATCACACTGCTTTCTTCTTATTTCCAAATTCATACCCAACCCCAGTTTTAAAAGGAAAAACAACCACATATACTGTGGAGGTGTGTAACTTCTGCCTGTGGCTAACACTTGTTTGTTTCAGGTCATCAGTCCAATTAGCTCACTCGCCTTTGAGGTGCCCGTGAATATGCAGCAAGTGAACCAACTGAACCATTTTGCCACTGCACATATATCTGTTGTCGCTCTCTGTACACAGGAAACATGCACACAATCAGCACAGGTATGTATATCCACACGTATGTAAACATGCATGAATACTCACACAGAAACACATATTTTACCTAGAGTTGCCCCCTCCCATGCATGCCCTGCCTTTGAAAGAAGAATAAATCCAGTGTAATATGATCGTTGAAAGCACGGTGGTGATAAGGTGGTGGGAGGTTTTCGGTGGGGGTGGTGGGCAGCTCAATCGTTTGCTGAAAAAAAATTGCCATGTATCATTCACCTGATTTGAATTGTAGCTCCCCCTTTTTTTGAACCCCTGCCAATTCATTTTGTACATTAAAAATTGGTCAGGGTTGATAAGATTCCATTTTCACGGTTGGCAATGCAGAACTGGCGAAAGAATACAATTACAGACCCCAGAGTAAACTCTCCGAATGTCAACTTGATGTAAATGATCAGAAAGCAGGGCACAAAAGAACAGGCTTCAACTTCAACAGCCCCCACCACCCTAGCACCCCCCACCCCCACAACCCCAGCTCTACCTTCTCTCTCTTTGTATAGGTCTGTCTCCCTCCACCTCTTGCTCTCCATCTCCACTCGACAGCCTCTCACCCTGGCAGTGGCAGACAGACAGAGCTGCTGAAGTGCAGTTTGTCCTGGTGGAGCACAGGGGAAAAGGGAAGTTTGGAATCACAGTAGCAGCTTGATAGCACACTGGAAGTGTATGAAAATCAGATGGCTCTTGGCTTCCCAAGTAACAATTAATAATGTTGTTTGATGATATACACGCAGACTGAAGCAGGAGTGTGTAGCCAGGCCAGCAGATACAGAGTACATACTAGATGTACACAAAACTAGTACATGAAACAAGCAAAGATAAAGCGAGTGTTTCGCCGTAGTTACACAGGGGATTCAAGTCCTTGACAATACCAATGTTCATCTCTTGAAATGCTGAAATGTGATAAAAATTCTAAGTCAGAGAGCTGAGATAGGGATTATAAAAGCAAACTGCACAGGTTTTGCACATTGGTATGTGTTTCCAGGTGTTAAGGAATATTACTGTATGCATGAGCCTTTAGAGTCTCCACAGGGAAGTGATACCTCTTTTGAGAGCTGGTGTTTTCACTTTTGAACCAGTGTTTTAACAGCCAAACTGTTAAGTTGGTTGCAGAGTGGCACCAACTCTTTGCTAGTGTAGAACCAAGAACCATTTGCATTGGAGGCTGGAGGCAGAATTATTATGACCCAGTCAAGAACAACTAACCTCTTGTTGTAAAGATAAAAATCTGCAGAGTTGATGTTAGGTAGATAGCTAAGGTTTAAAATTAACAATGTTCAACATTTAGATCCTATGTTCAGTTTTAGATTGTCTCCACAGCATTGCTGTGGAGACATATGCAGACATATATAATGATGCAGGGATGTGGGTCTGTGGATGCTGTGGAGAAGGTTTGGAAAGAGGAATGAGAGTGATGAATGTCCTCAGGTGATTTCACATGAGTCAGCATCATTTTCATTTCATAGAATAGAGTTAGAATAGTAGTTACATATAACTACTACTGCTACTACAGTAGAAGTACTACAACACAAAACCTCTTAACAGACAGGAATCTGTAGATACCATATGTGGGGTATTTGAATATAGGTGTCACATACAATTTGTACATTAACAGTCTAATATCTGAAGTTCTCCATGAGGAAAAAGCTGTAAAAATCTTGGTGCTTCTGCTTCCTGTGTTTGATTCAGATGTTACCTTTTGACTCTGAGGTGTCATCCAGTTTGACCTGAACCCCGACTCCTCCACCCTTGTGGTGTCACAAGGTGTCACCCAAATACGGAGCCAGCCCTCTCTGGTGGCAGCAGGATGCTCTGATACCTCGCAATTACAAGGGTTGTGTCCCCGCCACCCGATCGCACATTATCAGTCGCCAACGTGCCCGATGACTCCCCACCACTCGCCCTTCCTTTTCCTTAATGACTCTTTCCCACAATGTCTCTATCTCTGTCTCTCTGTTCTCCCCTCTCTCCTCCGTGATTATTCAGAGGTTTGCGCATTAGTAAAGCTGGCTGTGATGGACAGCGTTATGCATAAATTGTTTGCAGTGGCTGAACTTTGACACTCTGCAAATAGATGGAGAACATGCACGAGCCATGACGTCTAATCAAAAACAAGGCCGGTGTTCACAGAGGTCAGCGGTCAAAGAGATTGCTCGCATCAACACCAGGTTGCCTAATAGGGGTGACAAAACGTCTGCTTGTATACAGCAGAAAGACAGTGGTTCTACTCCAGCGCATCTGATCCAACAATATGCTTCAGTTTAATCTATGACATTTGCGTGGGCTTTGAGACCATGGAGCCTGTTGGCAGCAGCAGGGAAGATAGAAGGATGTCAGTCATACAGCAGAGAGCAAGTCAGTGCTTTGAATGGAGACTCCTATCTTCAGAGAGAACAAATAAAAGTTTCACGATAACAAAACCTGTCACATACCAGACTGGAAACAGTCATACAAAAAGGTGCTGCAACTTTCAAAGAAGAAAGTCTTGATTAAAATGACTTTATTTTGGAATCATGGGATTTTACAATTTAAGAATGAAAAAATAATGCACATGCTCATCATGCCAGTTTTTTACAAGTGCTGGAACAATAACAGGAGACATACCAATAATGTTACTAATTGTGTATTTAAGGTATTTATTGAAGAGTATCTCCCTGGACTCTAATTAGCCAACACCACCACTGCTTATACCGAGGTAAATATCCACTTCACTGAAATGTTGCACTGCTCTGAGCTGATATTTAAATACTAAAGTCCTCACATGATGTGTTTGCAGTTGGTGAACATTAAGCTTACTGTGCACTTAATACACTAAATTTACATTTATAGCTCTATTAATCATAGTCATAGGGATGACTGTGACAGTGAATGGGGTCCTGCTGGCTTCCTTCTTTGAAACTGGTATTATATTATTATTATTATTATTATAGCGTTTTCCGTGCCATTTAAAGTTAGGTTTTAATCAGTCTTATGTTTAACCAAACACTTTAACTGTCAAATGTTTTAGCAAATAGTAGAAGAGAAGATTACATGGGGTGAAACCAGTAATATAATGCCAGAATATAATTTAACACGTTAAAATGCCTAAAATGAACATGTAAACACTTATTATGTATGTAGACACAATATTGTAGCATTATTAGTATGCCATGCACTTGGTCAGCAATATAGAAAATCATTGTTCTGTGTGTATAACAAAGGTGGCCTGGATTTCAACCCCAGTGTACAAGGAAGATTTTGAAGCAGCTCTTTAGAAAGTGCTCTCCACCATCAGTTCTGTTACTATGTTATTGAATGGTCAGTTATTGCATCATGAATTTTCAAATCCACACTGTCATATTATTTACGCCACCCACAATGAAACAAACCAAACCTCTTGTCATCTTGTCTATTCCATTTTTTCCTCATCAGTACTCCAGAATATCCTACAGGAACAGCACCAAAGAAAATGTGATTCATGGAGTTTCACCCAGCTCACACAATCTATGCTCCCACTGGACAACTTCCAGAGCCAAGAAATGACTGATACATGTGGTCGTTTAGCAACAGTTAAACCAAACCATTATATTTCCTGAAACTTAATATTAATATACGTTTGTGCCATAAACATCTAATTTTTGTACCTACATAAAACAAAGTTGTAGTTAAACGTTTAGTAATGTAACCATGAGGATATGACCCAGCACATGATAAACACCTACTGTACTTTCATGCAGGTAGCGCATCAAACTAGTAAGTATACACTGTATGTATGGACTGATTAGAATAATATCTGAATCAGGTGCATCAAAACAATAAATGGATGGAATGAGTTTAACATACACTGAAAGTCTGTGACAAAAAAGCTGCAGCTGTTCTGCAGGATACTGGTAACTTTCATTTGTTACTCATCAATACATCATGTGTCTCACAGTATTATAACACATTAGGTTTTTTGTGTTATGTCAGACTTATAACAGATACCATGTCACTTTGTTCTTGTTTGTGGATGTTCAGCTGAATAATTTAACCAAGTAGCTGCATTAGTGGCATTAATTCACAGTGTATTTATCAGCAGACTAGGTTAAAGGTGACTCCATAGTTAATATTGGTGGCTAAGTGTCACATTGTGTTTGCGTGTGTGACAGTGCATTTAGTCTAAATGGCTGCAGGGCTGTATTTTTAAGCATGTCACCCAGCATGCATCACGGGGCCTGAGATCATCAATATTCATTTCCTTATGACAGCGGCAGTCAGCGTTGTGTAGCGCTTAGCACTTAACAAACGCTGCACTCCCACCACTTAAACATATGTCAGAGTACCCCAAAGATGTTTTCATCAAGGACACATACAAACATGCCATAAACACAGGGACGATGACAGGGAAGGGCATGCGCACACTCACATATTCACACACAAATAACACTGTGTAGGGAACCAGGATGAAGAGTGGTAGATAAGATGGAAAAGAAAGATAAGGAGAGAAGGGGGAGAGGAGAACAAATGGAAGAAAAAAGAGAGAAACTAAAAAAATAAAGGGGGGACAAGGGAAGGTGGATGACGAGGAGGAAAAGAAGGGAAGAGGATTAGGAATGGAAAGAAAAGAGAGTAGAGGAAAGGAAAGAGGGCCAGGGCACAGAGAGTCAGAGCAGGGGGCTTGGATGGGATGCCACATTGGCCGACGACTGCTGATATCCTCTCTGTCGCCCAGCAGACAGCCTCTGACACCAACGAAACGTGGCTTCTCTGTCCCTAATGACCACATGGCTGAAGGTGGTGGTGGTGGCAGAGGGAGAGAGGGAGGGACCGAGGTGGCAGAGTGGGGTGGGGGGTGGGGGTGGTTGTTTGATGAGGCCGGAGAGGAAGGATCAGTGATCAGTGAGACAGAGAGGAAGCGGATGGGAAGGAGTTACTTCATTATGCATCAAATTAGAAAAATTCATAATTTATCATTACACCCAGCCCCAAATGCCACCCAACAGAGCCTCACCCCCGCAAAAAATATCACGGCGAGCGTGGAGAGGGGAGAAAAAAAAAAAGTAAAAAAACTGTCAGAGCCCCAGCAGCAGCCGATGGGCAAAATTAATATGCAAATATATGCAAGAAATTAAAAAGCAGAATTACACAGGCAAATGAGGTAGCTACACTTGAATTGTTAGGATTATGAATAATTACTGCGAATTTCCTGCTCCTAATATAACTTGTTTTTTGATAAACAAAGACTTAATTATCGAGATGCGCTGGAGAATTTCCGCGGCACTCATTAATCTTGCACAAAAAACAAGTCCCCGGTGGCCGCCGGTAATGAAGAGAGCGTGCCCTGAATCGGCACGAGGATCAGAGCCACGGGGCGCCGGGCAAGCCACCACCAGACGCCGCCCTGCCACTGTCCCTCGCTGTACCCAGGAGGGTCATAACTTCTTAGGCTAACTATCAAAGGGACTTATTTATGCTGGCAACACAGCCATAAGTCCAATTTTATGAGGCCTGGGGCTGGAGAGGGAGGGGAGAGGGTGATGGAGAGAGGATGGGGGAGGTAGAGAATGGGGTTGGAGGGGTGGGGGGTATCTGTTGATGTGCTCTGGAAATGCCACTTTTGTTGCTGCGACCTCTTCCACCCTCCCTCACTCCCTTCTTCTCTCTTTCCCTCACTGTTTGCTCTCCTCTGATACAGACATGGAGCCTAAGGTGTTTTGGCAGAGTGCTGCCCTCTAGAGGGGCAGGAGGCCACTCAGGGGCACTCCAGTGCTGTGTGTGTGTGTGTGTGTCTGCTTGTGTTGGTGTGTGTTAGCACTATCCTTTTAACGACAGTTTGAGGCGTAGACATCCAAAGTAAGTGCCTGCTGGCTGGCGGGTCAGTTCAGAAAGGGGCCAGTTATCACTGTTTTGTTTGAGTGGTGGTGGGAAAGGATCCAGCAGCAGTGGAAGGAGTGTTTACTTTGGTAAACATCACATTATAAAGATACTTCACTGTGGGTAAAAGGCCTGCATTAACATTGTAAGTGTACAAGTATCATATACTAAATTCACTTAACCATCAAAAGTGAAAGTACTCATTGCCTTGTAGTCGGTTTTTTTAATACAGTTAAGTTTTATTGTTGCAGTTCAATTTTTTATGTAAAAATGTAATGCAGTTGAGAGTAACTGTCTCTGTAGCTTTCAGTTAAACAAAAAAAGCTGACACAAGATAAATTCATTGTGACTACTTTTATTTTGAATGCTGCAACAATAAAAACTTGTTTTTCCCTTAATCTAACAAATTTTTGTTTTTACCTAAAAAAAAAAACAATTTCTGCATAAACTCAACCAAACCAAGAAGTTTGTTGAGTTTATGTAACTATAACTGAGCATTTATGATTGTTGTCATGACAACAGATCACATCGGTATGCAGAACATTGCAACCACAGGTGCTGCATGATAAGTTTCTCTGCTGTCAGAAACAAGGTCAACGAAAGTGAAGAGGAGATTTTGGAGTTTGGAAAATGAAAACAAGCTAAAAGAGGCTAAAAGGCTCCATAGTGTCAGCGTGTTCAGCAGTTTGTTGCTGAGGAGGATGAATAGTGCTGATCTCACCAAAGCATGATGTCAGTGGGCTAGTTTGTGTAAGTTAATCAGTTAAAAAGCAACAAGGGAACAAATTAGTGGATATTTTAATTATTAAGGTTGCATATCCTGCAACCTTAATAATTAAAGTTGTTATGAATAATGACGTTATATGGGCAGATTTGTAATCTATACAAACATACAGATGCTATATGTTTGTGAAGTTAAAATGCAACACAGTTGGTGGTTTTATTTACTGTCACTGGAAGAAGAAGAGGAGGATCAAGGTACAGATGGCAACAGCTCGGCCTGGAAGAAGCAGTTATTCTTTAAAGAAAATCAATCGTCCCGCTTACGGCTTCATCCATGGACCACCAGTATACACACACACAGACTAACAAACAGGAGCATGTTGGATCAGAGAAATTACATGACAAACTTAAACCAGCTGAAAGAACATTAACAGTAAAAAGAATCAGTTTAAAATGTTTAAATTAACCACTTAGGGTGAAGTTAAAGCACAGAAAAGAAACGTGCCTCTAATTTGGCACGTGGTCTGAATTTAACCATAAACACACATAAAGGGGGCTCAGAAATAGGCAAAGGAAACAGGTAAGCAGGGCCTAAAAAGTTGACACCACAAGAAAATGCATGGCCCACCAAGCACAGCGTTATCTGAATCCAGGATTTAATGTAATTAGGAATTTAAGTTGTTTGATTTCTCCAAGTGGGTGAGGTATCCTTGTGATTTTATCTGTTTGATTGTGACAGCGTGGTTAAAAAAAAAAACAGCATGAGTGTAGGCGTATTAGTAGCATTGGAAGTTATATTGTTTGTTTGAGCTGTGAGGACTGAGCTGTGCATGTAGACCCAAAAAATACACTAGAAACGTTAAAAAATATTCATCGGCTCGTGCAGAAAGAAAACCTGATGGGGCAATGATGAAGGCAATGTAGACAGCTCAATTGATTAATATAGAGGAATATTAGTTCTGTGTTCAGAGGTTTTGTGTTGAAGCAGTTTCCCTAATGACTTTCTGAGATCACACAAACTACCATAAGGCAAACTGTTGTGGGTTAGAAGTAAAGTGACTTTTCTAGAGACATGATGATTACAATTTTAGTTTGTCCAGTGCTTTAGTTTATGCTGAAAAAGCAGGTTTTAATTTAGCTTTTATTTAATCAGGTAGGTCTATTGTTTTTCCTCTTTGCATGCCTTAGCTCTGCGTTTCTGTGAAACAGCAGTGTTAACTGTTTTCCTAAATCTGACCCTGAAATTGATTTTACAAGAGCTGCAGAGCTCAAATAAAAACAGCAGCATTATGAGCTGTTGACTCTGGCTCAATAAGATCCAAGCAATGTAAACCATGAAGTGTCTGCACTCCACACAGCAAGTAAACCAGACTTTTATTACATCACTCCACAGCAAGGGCCTGCAATATTTAACTCATTTATAGAGTTAGGAGCTGTATGGGTGTAGCTGATGCAGTGCATCTTGTCAATATTTCATGTTGGGACCAATTTAATATATTAAATTCTCCCTGTGTACTCTTTGAGCCAGCGCCGTCATCAGCCTCCTCTCTGTTTTTCTTCAAAATGTATTTGTGTGGAATATATTTGTACCAGTGCTGCCACCTCTGTCCCTGTTTAGGTTATCCACATGTGTCAACCTTCAGAAACCGACGAGGCAGCAGAGAAGCACCCTACATACAACATAGAAATATGACTACTAATTAAACTGCTAAAAGTACTTGACGTTAAACACAGAAGGTAGAGGAAGCTGAGTCGGAAGGCACATCTTTCAATTCGTCAATGTACATTTTAAGCCTCATGACATGTGGTGATGAGATTTGGGTAGAAATCGAAAGGATGAGATCGCATATACAACTGACAAAAATGAGTTTCTTCAATAGGCTGGTTGGGCGTAGCCTTCGACACAGGGTTCAGACATTGAAAGGAGAGTTGAAGTAGAGCCACTGATAATTTGCGTCAAAAGGAGCCAGTTTAGGTGGTCTTATCAGGATGCCTCCTCGGTGCTGGACATTTTCCAGGCAGCTGGTAGGACACCCAAAACATCCTGGTGCCACCTCTTCCTCAGTAAAGAACATACATGCACCCAAACACCCATGTGATGTAAACACGTGTGACATTCGTTGTCCCCAGAGGAAGAATCTTTCCATGTAGTGGCATTTTATTTAGGTGTAGATCAAACTTTGAATCTGTCCAGTAATTATGTTTCTGATGAAATAACAGTGAAACTAATGTTGCTAATGCAACAACAAGCTGCAATCTGAAATGCAAAGCTGATTTTACACGACAGTACAAACACTAGCAGCTGACGTGACGGCACACAGACAAGCTACTACATAGTGTAGGACAGACAGATATCACAGCGTTTGTTGCCATGCTCACGGCTAGTTAAAGACTATTTTTCTGCAGCGCCGCAGGGTCAACTACAACATATCATTACCTTTGTGAAGGATTACGATAGTGAGGATGTGAAGAGGAGGGAGCCTGACAACCTTCATATTAAAACGTGATGGGAGTGACATTCAACGATGAGCGATGATAACTTTTTTAGGTCAACTCCACACACACACACACACACACACACACACACACACACACACAGTCATTAATTAGACAACACCCTGCCATCGGCTCAAGACGTCTGTTTGAAAAACAAAAGAAAGGATGGAAGAAAAGAAGGACGACTATCTGTCTCCTGATGAGGCCCGTACCTACGAGCTGACAGGCCTGCTTTGATGCCGCCATCCCTCTCTCTCCCTCTCTCTCTTGTTCCACTTTTTTCTGATATGTCTGTAGAGAGAGAGAAAGAGAGAGGAAGGCCTTTGTCAACATGAAATGGAGGCGTTAAGTGAGCAGAGTCATGCCACATATTGTGATTGAAAATATCATAAGGAAAGACCCCCTCCTCTCTACATGTCAGAAAGAAGGGCTTTATGTTTTTTTATTTTTTACTGGTGCTGGGGAATAAAATAGCTGCTGCATGACAAGCTGCCTCAGTAAACCTGAGGTACACTACAGTTTTGTGTGTGGCTGCGTTTGGTACAGCAGAGGTGTGTACTAGGCCTACTGTACATATACTGAGTGAATAGACAACACACTGGACCCTGAACCCCTATTGCCTTAAGAAGGCAGCCTGTCTACAAGAAAGTCAATCAAACAGAAATCCCTGATTTAACCCAGATTTAGGATAAGTTCAAGGCTCTGTCCTTGGCCCCCTTCTTTTCTCACTATACGCTCTTGGTCACATCATCCAATCCCATGGCTTTTCCTATCACTCATATGCTGATGACACTCAGCTCTATCTGTATATACCACAATGTCAACAAAAATTTCAGCCTGTCTCTCAGACATATCAGCATGGATGTCTGAGCGACACCTTCAACTGAACTTATCCTAAACTGAGATCCTGATCTTTCCAAGCAACAACTTCCCTCAGCAAAACATCTGAATTCAAATTGGCTCGCTACTGCTACCATCTACGGAATCTGCAAAAAGACTTGGAGTTTGGATAGACGACAAACTGAGTCTGAACGATCATGTAGCTGCAACCCCTAGTACCTGCAGGTTTACTCTCTATAACATTCATAAGATTAGGCCTTTTCTCTCACAACAGGCTACACAGCTCCTCGTCCAGGCAATGGTCATCTCCAAACTCGACTATTGTAACTCTCTCCTGGCTGGAGCTTCTGCAGTCACCATCAAACCCCTCCAGATGGTCCAGATCAGTCGATATACCTCCATGTCACACCTCTTCTCACCTCTCTCCACTGGCTCCCAGTAGCTGGTCGCATTGAGTTTAAATCCTTGATGTTTGCCTACAGAGCTGTAAATGAAATTGCACCCTCTTATATCAACATGCTTCTAGTAAGCTACACTCCTGCACGTTCTCTCAGATCTGCAAATTAAATGAGACTAAAACTTCCTTCTTCGCAGGGTCTCCGATCCCAATCGAGTCTATTCTCCTTTGTTGTCCCTGGCTGGAGGAGACTATCACCACCTTTAAAAAACATATGAAAACTCACTTGTTCAAAAAGTATTTCAAATGAGTCTAACACACACACATATTCACAAAAATTGTCTAGCACTAAACAATTCCTAGCATGTTCTTCATCTTGAAGAGTTGAGCCTTAGCAGGGCTCTTAGTTTGTAGTAACTCAGAATTTACAGAAACTGAATGTTAATTGCTGGTGTCTTCTCCTTGTAAGTCGCTTTGGATAAAAGCGTCTACCAAGTAAAGTAAAGTAAAGTAAATTTAGACAAAAACAACATATTTCTCTAACCCTAAACAAAGTACTTTCCTTTGCCCAACCTCAAACCCAAAGTCCTGTATCGTATTTGAGCACCAGGTACTCCAAGACTGAAATAAACAAAAGTTAAAAGAGCATAGCTAAACATCAGAATTATTTTCATTCTTAATCAGTTTGTTTTTTTTCTGTCAATTAGTCGATTATAAAACATGAGAAATTAGTGAAACCACATGTATGAAAAACTGACCTGAGAGTCAGCTTATCTGTTCAGATACATTTGGGTTTATGGTCCCGCACAGAGACAACAACGCATTGTTTTCATGTAAAAGTCTAAATTTCCCCTGAGATCAGGCTTGTGTGTATCTGTGTGTGTGTACATCCACCTTCCTGCCCCTGATGATGAGCCTATTGCCATGCTAACTAATGGCCGCTGTGTCATCAGGGCAGTTAGTGTGTATGTTGTAGTGGTGTTTGCCACTAGACTGATCTACTTGCAGGCTGGTTGTGGCCCAGCGCACCCTTGTCACTTTAGTGATTGTAAAGTGGCCACAGGAGGTGACGAGGCTCAGCCAGTGCCATGCCAGCCAGCAGCATTAACCAGATACTCAGAGCCAATTAAAAAACTCGCCTTGACCCCAAGGGGGCCAGGACAGTGCCCCCACCCCTTCCACCTCCCTCTCATGCCTCTCTCTCCATCTTTCTTTGGGGCTTTCATTAAAGACGGGATGCAGAGGATTGATCTCCAAGGACACCTCGGACAAAATGAACAATGCATGCAAAACAGGCCCAGAGTGCGCACACATGGTTCCATTACGAGCAATAATGCAAGTGCACAGTCGAACATGTACACAGTGCCCCCATCTCCCCCACGCCCGCAAACGGACACACACACACACACACACACACACACACACACACACACAGGATGTAATTAAGTGGAGCAGCAATAACAGCAGCACGTTCTACGGCCAACAACATTGCATCAGCAGGAGTGGTGCTGAAAGGAGAAAGCAGGGTTGCATCACAACAACAGTAATGATGGTGGTGAAGTGGGGGAGGGGGTGTTCTGCGACCAGCCTGCTCACTGTACCTGCAAGCACCAACATAAATATGCATTGTAAGCATTCTTGAGTGTGATGCAAGCTCATATAATCAGTTAGAAAGTAGAGCAGTGATGCAGGTCATGGTACAAGGTTTGATCATTTATGGTTTTCTTCTGTCACACTTTACAGGACATCATGAAAAACACAACCTATCCTGTGGATATAATCTGATGTCTTTTGTCTTACCTCTGTCTTATTGTTACGTAACAACGTAACGTATACGTAAATGACCCTAGAGGTCACACTAAAGTATTTTTTTTAACTCAAACTGTGATCTTTGTCTAAACCTAACACAATTAACAAGTCAGCGATTTTTTCCTAAACATAATCAATCTGTGATCATTTTAAAACTTTGAATACATCTCTATTATTGCAACCAGGACAGTGTAGGTCAGATATGCTGTTGAGGCACTCTTAAGAGTCATATCAACGGGTACAATCCAAAAATGAGAAAGATCTGAAAAGCTCCTCCAGCTGACTTCATTAAACTAAAGTCATAGGAAACAAGTTGAAAACATGTGAAGTTGCCCTTTTATGATCCACCCGACTGCAATTAGAAAAAGGTCCATTTTGTCTCCCTACAATTGCTGCTCATAGCATTTACAGTAAAACATGATTAACTTAAACATGTGTAATGGTCATTAGTCATTGTATGTGTGATTTTTTTTTTTTATTTTCAGTTCAGTGTGATGATTTCTGAAGTTTTCCAATGTGTGCAGCAGACAAACATACAGTCAGATCAATACAGGCAGCCAGGACATTTTGTGTCCCTTGTTCCCCATTGGCAAACATGCCTCAATAAAGAGAGCCCTGCGGCCATGCCTGGAGGAGGCACTGGCTCAGCAGCACTCTGCCTGTCTGACCGGGACTCAGGGACCTGAGCCATAATGTGCTTTTAATTGGGGACTGGAAAGCCTGGTGCGAGGCCAGGTTTCAGAACACATGTTCAGGGTTACTGCTTAATACGTAATAAATGGGATTTATGACAAGTTGCTCAAATGTTCCCACCCTCGCTGGTAGTTTCAGAGGGAGTGATATAGGGTGCTGCACAGATGTGCTGATGTCTTGTTTTGCAGTGGGACTCAAAGTAGGGTCACACAATATTTACTGCTGTTTGATGTGACTTTTTTTCCTACAGCATTTGGTGTTTTACAGTTAACAGAGAAGAAATAAATGAAAGACAGAGAGAGAGATGGGTGGTTTGAGACAAAGGTGACAAACTGGAGTCTAGGGAATGATGTCATTTATATAGTCACAGGTTGTGAACAAAATCCCAGATCAGATACATATAATACATTCAGACACATTGGAAGAGAAATTAATGTGAAATGGTCAACTCATCACCCTGTGATGTTCAGGGTGATGAGGACTGTTCAGTGCTGTTTGTTTTACTTTACCTCTCATCTGCTGTACAATGAGGGGTTATTAGCACAATTACAGATGCACTTGCTTTGGCAACATCAACAATCCAACATGAAACATACACATACAAATGACCAGTCAACAATATGGAAAGGTTTTACTTAAGCTGAGCACAAAATTAGTTACACAAGGCACAAATATGTCCATAACAACATCTTATGGATATATTTGTGATATTATTGCCTAAATACAGCTTTAGGAACTGATCAGTCAGGGTTGGACTAGTTGGGAGTGGGGAGGCAGTTGGGACACATACCCTAAAACAGTGGGATGTGCCCCCCTGCCCCCCTCTAGATTCTTCCCTGGTTTCCAAATAAAATGATGTGATCATCTTGAAGTAGTTTGTTTGCAACCTGTCTGATTATATTTATTGACCTGTCAGATCCAGTTGTTGCAACATCGCCATGTTTCCTGATTTCAGCATTTTATGAGCTGATGACTAAAACTGAAAGTCAATCAATGTAAATCTATTTCCTTTAAGTCAGCATCATCTTCAACACGAATCTGTAATAACTAAGGTACACACTAAACAGACTAAACAAAAGAGAATACAAAAGTTTAAAAATGTACTCAAAGTAAAAGTACTCAGCATTCAGCATGAACCAGGTTAATGTTTTTAAGTTTTATTAGGAGTGTAACAGTTTTATGCAGTATCAACAGCATGTGTGCTGTCATCTATGTTGTGAGGCATTCAGGGACAGTAGAGAGTGTACATCATTTGTGATTTAAAAGCCTGAAAAGGAAAAAATATATAACATATATTAGCAATAACAAATATTGAGATCTGAACTGAGCCATAAATCTGATTAATCATTTCCCCCTTAGTTACTTTACTTTTATTATTACTAATTTGTCATTACTGATCTACATGTGAATTTGAAGTAATGCATTTAGTTTAGACAGCTAGTTTGTATGTAAATTTACATGTACATTTTTAAAATTCCAGTACCCACAGCCCACACAGGTGTTCACATTTCTGTTGCCTAGTTCATCTCAGGAGAGTGTGGGCCTGTACAAACAATTTTTGCTCATTTTCTTATCTAATAATCTATGTATATGGAATCACCTTGGTGAAATTCCAAAAAGATCACAAATTCAAATTGGTTTTCAGTTTCCAGTATGTGTGGATGTGTGAATTTGAAAATTGGATCACATGGAAAAACTCACAGTACAAGTACCTCACTTCCAATACTGTTTATGACTCTGATCACAGTACTCTATATATTTGTTTAAGCTGCAGGTTGCTGGTATATCACAGATGACTGGGAACACATCACAGTGCTTCTCCTTCAGTTAACCCTGTGAGACATAGTCTGTCAGATAAACACTCTAAGAGCACTAATACTAAATTCATAACTCACCATTAAAGGTTAATGAGAGAAAAAACCCTGTCACCCATGAAACTGTTGCAAGACCAGATGATAAAAACCCACCTAGCGTATTTTTAGGTTGTTGCTGTTTACCCATCAGTCTTTTGTTCATTTCCACACAGTGAATCCTCAGGAGACATTTGACCTTTTTAAATATTAACATTTCTACTTATTTATCATTTTATACACCAGGCTCTTGTCGCAACGTAGGTTTGGAAAAAACACAAATAAGTGAAAGGCTACCAGGCGCACATGAAACACTGCCGCCTATGAGTGTTGCAGAGACTGCAAAAAGTAGCTTAAAGGTACTTTCACAACATGCTCCAACACTAGAAATCAATTTAGCCTCATTTTGTTTTAAACTTTGTCTTTTTCCCCCTTTTACCAAGTGGAATGATTTGCTTTTTGCATTAGGAATAATTATACCATCATCAAGAAAGTAAGATCACTTGTCTAGTCTAGAGAGTAGTGATGATGGTAAAATCCTGCAAACAAATACATTTGCATAGAAACATGACATCTGGACCTAAGATGAGGTTTCAGATGTAGGGCAGTGCAACCCTGTCTCCTAAAAATTATATTAATAACTGTAATAATAACTAATCCCCATATTGTTTCCTGTTAACAAAGAAAGTACAAGAATTTGCAAGTACCTCGATACTGAACGTGTGAATGAAATATTCACAGGCAATGTAATTTTGTTCACCAAAATATCCGATCTACAACTGGATTTCTGTTGGTGAAAATATCTGACGTTACATTTCAACATCCAGGTGTTGAGTGAAGCGATATTAAAGTGTTTTATGGTTGGGATCAGACATCACAGCTGTGCGTTAGGGTCAGGGAAAGACTGGGGGCTGGTTGATGGATAAAAATGTCACTTCACACACCCTAACTAACCCTAACCCTAACATCTGCATTAAAAATGAAAACCAAAACACAATCTTTTTTATAACCACAACCTAAGTACTTTTCTAGCCTAAACCCAACCTCACAGGGGACTTTGGTCTTAAACCCGGGTCTCTGGTATGTCAGTCACTCAACCACCTCCTTGCAAATTGCTTCGCATTAATAAATGTATCACATCATTCGTTCCCAAAAATGCATTTTAGTGGAACGTAACAATTACATTCTCTCCAAAAACAGAATCAGGATTGGAGTTTCGTCTTATACGAACATGACATGTTCACACATGTTCTTTGTTGTAATATAGCAGTTATCTTGAGGATTTGTGCATGTTCTGAAAAGGTGTGATAGACAATATGAAACCTTGCTCTTCTACTGCTCAGACACAAAATTTCAGCCTTATTTTACTTTCTATTTTGTGTCTTATGGTTGATAGTTGATAGTATAGTTGATATGATGATATGTTTATTCTAGAAGAGATATGTGAGACCCTTTTTCTTATATATAGAGGAAAGAATATAAAGGAGATATGAGGGAGGTGGCTCCTTCCTCAATTGGAGAAGAAACATTGTATTAGGAAAAATAGAGACAAAACATTTAGACTAGAATACGAATCACATTACTCTGGGTATTCCTTTGGCAAAATAATGTAACTCTGTGTCCACTTACTATGTTTAGGAACGTTCAACTGGCTCAAGTGTCCTTACAGGATATAAGAGTGAAATGTGAATGTGTAAAGATGAGGTTGCTGCCATCTGATAGCGACCTGCTCATATGCAGGGTTGGACAGTCATCATTCAACTTCATCTCCAGACAAGAACATTAATATTGGACATTCTCACACTATATTTGGGCGTGGAAACTAAAGTATAACTGTAGCTACGGTTCATAAAAAGGTCAGTGTTACACTAGTAGTACACGTTACTGTACCATCTACCACAGCAACCTCCATACTGTTACTTTCCTCCTTGCTACATACATGGTTTGAGGTGTGCTGGTGGCAGCAGGATAATCAGATGCATAGTCCAGATGTCAGAGCTCATCTTTTCTTTAAGGGGAAGGCACCCTACAGAGGAACATTTTTGACAGTCTAGTCTCAAGACTAGGTGTGGTCCAGTCTGCCCAATCTGCCCATTCTTTCAGTTTTCCTGTGACTCATGAACAAGATACTTGGTCCATCAACAAGAAATCAGTGAAGTTAGATTTGTCAAACCGTGCATGTGCCTGTGTTCAAAGCTCCTGCTGCAGACCACCAGTCCAACAGCCGCTATTGTCTAACATTTGTTAGTTGTTAGTATGTATGGTATTTAAACCATGTGTGTCTGTCTGTGCTGCATGTACACGAGTTGGTGTCCCTTCTCCCACAGGAGGCCCTTCTCCACGCTCTTAATGAAGTCCCATGGAAAGCATGGAGGGGAAGGAGATGAGCATGTGTGTGTTTGTGCTGTCTGCGTGTGTGTGTGTCTGCGTGTGTGTGTGTGTGTGTGTGTGTGTGTGTGTGTGTGTGTCTGCGTGTGTGTGTGTGTGTGTGTTCCTCTTGTTTTCCTCCCAAGTTGCCTTATGAGCAGTGGCCTTAATTGGGGGCCTGAGCGTCCAATTAACAGCGAGCCAGCATGGCTGTTTGGTACAGCGAACTTGCAGTTGCCAAAAATAATGTTTTTGTCCCAAGCCAGCACTACCTACCTCCTTCCCTTAACCTCCCGATAGCCCCCACCCAGGGGATCTTCTCCTAGCTTGTGAGACCACACGGGTTAACAAGTTTCTTCCTGGTGCCTCGTCCACTTCACACTTCACACCACGAGAGAGGTGAGTTTCTCTTCCAACCTGTGTCCTTTGTCAACCGTCCCCCATCTAGGTCACAAACAAGGAAAAAGCGGTGGGCGTGTGGAAGGGGGGGGGGGGGGTAGCAGGGCGGATGATGGTGGAGGAAGAGGACAGGCAGGGAGAGAGAAGGGGATGCTGGGGAGTCCCTTGGTCCCTACTTCATTAAAACCAAATAAAAACGGGAGGTCATTTATCTCTTTCCCTGCAAAGCCATAAACACAAATAGGTTCACTGGTCCTCCTTCTCTCAGCCTGTGAGTATATATCACAGCAGATAAAGCCAGCCTGTGATGATAGGCTGTATTCAATTGGAATGTAAGCGAAATTTTAGATTGCTGATATGACTAGGAGGGGTTTGGAGCTGGTGTTTGGATGTTTGCTGTTTTGTGTGTGCATGAGAGAAAGAGATTAACCTGCACTTTCCTTTCCTTTATTTCCTCATCAGGGACAACATTAAATCACTGCTTCCAGTCTGAATGATGAGCGCTCCTGCTTTTCATTTTGCATTCAGGTGTTCTGAGCTTTAAGCTATTAAGGTGAGTAGTGGAGCATATTGTTGTAACTCAACCTGTACTTGGATGTGTGACGATGTGTTTCAAGATCAGGTTTCTAATGGACCTAACCTGAAACACTGAATACCATCAAACAACCAGAAGTATTCAGTCAGTGCATACACATGATGAAGTTAGTGGTGCAACTGTGTGTACAGGAATGCAGGCTGCTTTATGGTGGTCTGCAGCAAGTGGTCAAAAATAATGTGCTGTATAAAAATATCACAAGATAAGATAAGATGCTTTATTTATTGTTTCACAGGAGCAAAAGAAGAATAAGAACTATAAGTCAAAGTGAAGTGTTGTATGAACAAAGCTTGTATTGATGTATAATGAATATGAATTTAAGATTGTAACACGCAATATGAGGGAAGAAGCAGATCTGACATATACATGTTTTTTTTTCAGTGCAAAAACTATAGAAAGCAAACAGAAAGATATTTACATGATGCTTTCATTTTGTCATTTCAGTCAGATTATTCTACTCAATTAATTATTGCTATAGAATCATACCTGAAAAATATAGATACTGTATTCTGCCTTTACATTTTTAATTGATAAAATAAGACTGAAATCTTTGATCTCTGTGATGGTATGAGGTACAAATCCCCTATCCACAGTGCAGGGCAGGGCCACAACATTGAGGCAGGACTGGACATAGCAATTACACCAAGACTCTTTACAGGATGTGGTCTCAGGCTGATCCAATGAACTCTGGAGGAGTTAATTTGCAGTGGAACGTGATGTGATTTAGTTGACAGCCTGTCGTATTTACCAAGTGGGAAGTGATGTTTCCATTTTCCATTTCCAAGTCTAAGCAAATTTCTTTGTAGTGATGTTGTCCTCAAACATCATGGAGGCTCTCCATCATTATGCTTTATACTAATCTGATTAGAATTAACCAGATGTAACCCTTATTAATGAATCATTTGATCGGTGTGACAGGCAACCCCATTCCCTGCCCACCTAACCCTCGCTTGCACCCCTCTCCAGCTCCACCTCCAGACAAAGTGAGAACCAGGTGGGACGTGACAGTGAAAAATCATCACTAAACTACATATATTAACTCCTGGCTGGGAGACAAGAGTAGAGAGAGAAAGTGCAGAAGAGGACAAAATCACAAGAAAGAAACAAAGATAATTTTTATGGCATTTGCGTTTCCAAAGTCCCCAAACTCCACTACAAGCATCAGCCACTGGGGAATACTGTCTTTGATATCCAGGAAAGCTGTTCCTATGTGGCGCTGTGTTGGCGTCGAGTCCAGTGGAAGTGTCCAAGCTCAACAATCACTGAGATTTAACACTATCGCTGTTGGACTCATCCGAAAATAGTTCCTTTTACTTTTTTACTTCAAAAGCAAACCATTGTAACAGTGTCTGTAGTTTTGTTTCTGCTCTGCTTTTTTCTTCACATCTGTGCATGTGGTGAGAAAAATCAAAGCTGCACTAATGCATAATGATGGATCTGTCATCATGTCACACTCTGCTGCTCAGAGCTTCTCTTCTTTAAAAGAAAGTGTGTTTTAATCACTGTTAAGCTTTTGTCACAAATTCAATGGCAACAGCTCTTTTTTTAAGTCCAAAGATAATTATTTTTTTATTCTTTCGTTTTATAATCCGCACACAATGAAACTACAGTATGGTTCAAGTCAGGGTAAGATCGTGATTCTGGCTAGTGAGGTTCCTGTGAGGAAGTGAGGAAGTCACCAAAGTAACGCCGCTTCAGACAGAGGTTGCATGGTTAGTTGAATAAGGGGTGTTCATAGAAACAAATGTGAGACTAGTTTTTAAAATACAACTTTATTGAGAAATACCAAAGAAGAAGAAGAAGGATAAGGGTTCAGTGTCTTGTCCAGGGACACTTCAACATGTGGCCAGGAATCAGGGGAACTGGCAGCTGAACCACCAACCCTGGGGTTCGGAGATAGCCCTACCAACTGACCCACAGTTCCCACAACAGCAGTAAGAGGACTCTTCTAAATGTTAAATAGTCTGCATCAATATAGTCCTTTTCTACCTAATCAGTACCAAAAGTGCTTGCTCAATGACAACTGGGAAAGACTCTGTCCTTAAAGAGGACATAGACAAACTGTATTAAGATCTTTCATTCAGTGGAATTATTGAAAAAAACCTGTGTCTGTTTCCACACATGGAACTAGTGGTGTAGAAACTGAATCCCTCAGTGTTTGTAAGACTTTATGGTAAAAGATGAAAGACAAAACATGACATGACCCGGCTTTTAACCTGCTACAGTTATGAAAACAATACTTGCTAGTAGCTGTACTCAGCACTGAAACTAGATTTTGGACAAGTACTTTGAGTCTAATTAGTGAGGATGGCTCATGTTCCTCAGTTGCGGCCCCATGCTGTGATTTTGGCTGATGAGACGGATGGATTTTTACATGAGCTATTATTCCAATCCATCTTCCTCCTTATCTGCTGTCTGGAGCAGCAGAGGAGAGCAGGTTAGCTGGAGAGAGGCCTGCTGCTTCCTGTCTTCTGAGAGCCAGAGACAGACTGAAAGCGCGGACTGAACCGCAGCACTTGTTAAATGGACTGATGAGTGATAATTCAGAGATGAACACACACATAAATACGCTTGTAGCTCATTTTACTGTACATCCTCACCATACATCATAGTGAAACACTTCGTAAAATTCCTACCCAAACACAAACACACACACACAAAATTGCATTTCCCAAGACACTGACTTGCAGGTCTTCAGGTGCTGTAAAACAATTACACACACCATCATTTCTCTTGTAAAATGTCAGTAGTAATTTGTGTATTAATCACGACCTACATCATTTAATAAGGCAAAAGGTGCCTTTCTGTAATTACAGCCATAAAACTGTGCGTGTGAGCGGATGGGATTTGGTGTGACTCCACACCAGAGGACTCGTTCAACCAGGGTCTTATTGAAGTTCATCTGTCTTCATCTTCAAATGCTTTTCTTGTGTTGTCATCAAACTCTAAGCTGCAAATGCCTGTATTAACAGTTAAAAAACCATTCTATATACAGTACATCAAACTTTTATAACACATTATTTTTGCTTGCAAAAAGAAAATGCCTCTAATCCTTTAAATGGAATTTGGCCCAGACAACTGAGCATGTGGTCAAGTGTTCTTTAGTAATCGAGTAAAAGGTGCATTTAAAAATGACTGTGGTGTCAGAAAGAGGTAGAATTCTACAACCTTTCTTTTGGCTGAAGTGATGTTGTGTGATCATTTGGGAAAAGAGAACAGCAAAAGGACCTTTTTAGGTTTTTGTTTCAACTACAACCTCAAGAAACTGTTACAGTAAATTAAAATATATTTTGTTATTTTAAAAATATGAGCAGATTTATTCATATTGAAAATATTAGTAGCAGTACTACTGCTGTGGTACATGTAAAGAATGTACTACAGCATACATATACTACACCAGAGGTGGGGTAATAGTATTCAATAGAACTTAACATTCAATACTCCATTACTACTACAAGTAGAAGTACCACTTCAAATTCTTAATTCAAGTTGAAGTATTAAGTACAAGACTCCATTAAGAAAACAATTCAAAACAAATCATTCTAACCAAAAAGGTTTTTTTTCATTAATTAGTAAACCTACTACAGCGAATGGAATGAAACAACAACAGCAGCTGGTAAAGGTGGAGCTGAATAAAATGATTCAATTTTATGTACTGACAGCTGCTTCATCCATAATAATACATCATCATGTAATAGTTAAATTTAAGGGTTCAACATCTCTGCACCACTCCACACTGATACGAACATATTCTAATCCATGCAGGAGGAGTCAGGCTGCACAGTGCAGAGATCACAAGCAGGAGAGCCATTCAAATACGTGTTATAGTCATGGTTTGTCTGAGAGTGAGAGTGATGAGTGATGAGCACCGTGCTGATTGTAGTTTAATTTAGAAAGTGTCCTCTTATCATATCTAACTCTACCATCACACTGCATGTTGATGTGTTACATACAGTCCTTCCTACACCTATAGTGAGAGGCAGATGAAGTAATATCACAGCCTGTGTTACCTGGACCCAGTTCTCCTTCTTTTAAACTAAATACTGTCAACAAATCAGTTTCCCCTCAGGCACTGTCCTCACTCCTGTCCTGTGTCACTTGCATCCATCAGCACGCCCTCATCCTGTGCTCTCGGACAAACAGGAATTCTAAAACATGTCCGTAACAGACATTTGAATGGCCCTTTTCCATAACCCTTCCAGCAGCTTGTGACCTCTGCGGTACACATCCTGATGACTGAATCTATTGCCTCGTCCACACTCCACACTCTCAACCTCCCACTTTCACCTTTGCCCAAAACCTCCAACACCTTTGCATGGTGCTCAGCGTGTATGTACAGTAAGTGGGTTAGTGGTAAGGCTGCCTGCCTCTCACTTCCAACAGGCTGTTCACACTTCACACCACAGGGGGGGGGGGTCGACTGGAGCACAGGTCTCAGGGAATGTCCTTTTTTAAATGACATCCATATTCTCCACAGCGTGGGAGAGGAAGAAAAAGAGGAGGGGGACTAAGGGATCATTGGGGGTGGTTTAAAGGATGGAGAGAAACAGCACTCCTTTGGATATGAACTTCAACTTGACCCCTGACACCCCTCTCCCTGGCTCGGATATCAAAACACAGAACCATCTGCCCCTTACTGCAGGGTTAGCCGAGAGCGTGGGGTTAATATCATACACTTAGGGAGCAGAATACAGACTGCAATTATCTTCTATTCTTTGACAGAATCCTATTATTTGATCCTGGAGTTGCGACAGATGGAAGGGGGGCGGTCACATCCTCTCTCTCTGTCTGCCATTCCTGTGCAACACCAATCTGGAGGGCAGGGCGAGTGAGGTGGAAGACATAATGGTGAGAGAGGGCAAAGGGAGGGTGAGAGAGGGCACGGGGGTGAGGCGAGGCTGCAGGGTTGTGGTAGGAGGAGGGAGGAGAGAAACCTGAGCCTGGATGGATCAGCTTCCTCCTCGCTGAAAGAAGGAGAGATAGATTAAGAAGGGGAGGAGGAGGGAGAGCAGAGCTGATGAAGTTAAGTTTTTTTTTTGATAATCTTTTTTTAAACTACATCTCCTGAAATTAGTTTAACATATTTAACAAAACAACATTAAACATTATTTTATGTTTTAGTTTCTTTCAGCATCTTGTTTTGGTTTTACAGCAGCAGACAGAAAGACCAAAGTCATACACACTTCCTACTAAAGACCAAAAACAGAGCGAAAAGAGTGCGAAAAATAGACTTGAAGCAGAAACTTGTGTTTCTGCAGCACCAGCCCAGCACAGTAGAGGTCACTGAGGACATTACCTTTGTTAAAATGATCTAAAGCCAATATGAGCAATCAACAGTGCAGGCTAATAAAACAATGTTTTTAGTGTTTTTAGTTTTGCACTAAAAGATTGTGACTTTGGAAGCTATTCATTTAATTAATATGACTTAACTGAAAGGTAAAATACTGACAATTTTATAGTGATCAAGGAACAGTGTCTCAGGTAAAACCTGACTTAACATCAATCTCCACTTCCTGGCACCAAGAAGGCACTGGCCACTACACATTTCAGCCCTCACAATTGAATGACTCCCAATTATCTTTAGACACGGGAGAGCCTGGCTTCATGGTGGGTCCAGAAAAACAACACAAAAAATGCTGCCATGACCTGGATGTTCAGATGTAGAGTTGATACAATTTACAATATGCTGAACAACAGCCACCCGGTAATTAGTTATGCCACCCGGTAATAACTAGAAAACAGGCGCTCGAGCTGAAGCTGCGAGGAGCTGGACTTGTGGCAGGAGACTGCAACCAATCAGCTCCAAAAAAGCCTGCACACTCACTGATGATCAACCAATAAGACAGCTCACCTGCAGCCACAGAGGCACACAAAGGCACACACACGTGCACACACACATGCACAAACACACACACACACACTGTTTAAAGAACAATATACTGATAATATACACCAAAGTACCACTAATGCTCATCTTATTTATTATAACTTTAAGATAATTATAATTAATATAATGAATCGTGAATATTTACTGTGTGTCATGAAATAATTTTTTAAAAAGATCTTTTTGAAGCCACAAGTCATTTGTGAGTGTCAGACTTTTCCCACATGAATGTCTGGATTTTTTTTCTTCTTCTTCTTATCAAATACAGTAAATAAATCATGACTATCAGTCCCACATCTTAAACACAGATCATACATACAGATAGATATTCATACATTTGTGGGAGAAAATATTGAGGTTAAACATTCATTAAATGTGTTCCCCAAATCCATTGCTAACATGTACACACACACACACACACAGAGTGAGGGCTGCGAGCGGGCGTATTTTCCAGACAGACATCTGAAAGTGGACCCTCACAGCTGAATTTCCATGTAGTATCGGGCCCAGGAGAGCTGGTTTACAGGGCAAAGAACCAGGCTCGCTCATTTAATTACCGCCTATCAGTGGCATCAGAGCGTGCAGCTACCAGTTTCAACAGAAAGTGGGATGAAGCGAGCGCCTGCATCGAGGGCAGTCAGTGAACACAGCAAGCTGCTGGAACAGCTTTCATGCAGAGATTTAAAAGTTTCCTATCTGGTTGCTGTTGTTTATCTCGTAGTCCTCAATGCAAATGTGAAATATGCAGTGAAATAAGGCAAATCTCCACTCTGATGTTGTCCTCAAATAACACAGCTTAATGCTGTCTTATGTACTCGTACTGTAACTATAATTCTTGCTAGTTTGAAAGCAACGTGAATTAAAGATCATGATATAAATTTGATATATTCCCCAAAGGAATATCTTCTTGCTATCCCTTGATATTAGAAAACACATTTGTTTCCCACACCATTGATTTCCTACTATTTATGTGTAAGAAAATGTGAGACACTGTAGCATAATGCTACTGTAACTCTCACTCCTAACAGTTCAGCGGAGAGATTTACAAGAAATGGCTACTCTGATTCACACAAGGTACCACAGACTAGGAATAACATGGATAGTTAACAATTTGACTCGGTCTAAAAGGTAACAAAATGCAATATACATAGGTGCAATTTTTCAATAATGGGATTGCATCTCTTTTAATCCAAGTAAACTACATGCCTACACTAGGTGTTTCAAGTCATTTATGCACTGTGGGTAATCTACTAAGAGAACTGTAGGTGCAAATGTGGTGAAGGTGGTCGCATTTAAATGTGGAATTTGTTTGTTTCACTAGTGTATGTCATGGAGAGTTTAGAGAAGAATTAAAGCTGTTAATGAGAGAGGCTATAGTAGCACATAGCTCATAGTCATACCTGGTTTCAACAACTTTGATCTGATGTTATTGTGCTCTTGTTAGTGTCAAAAAAGTCAGAGAGCAACACTTCATGTGTTCAGGCAAAATTGTGCACTTTACACTGTACAATACTCTAATACAGGATAATACAGTGTCAGGAACCAAGAATGTTAAATAAAGAAGTTTGAGTCACAGGTAAATATCCTGCTTTCCCTTTTCTTTATTGTCCCTTACGCCCTCATAAGGTCACAGTACTTTCCCTGGGGTGTTCACAATTGTCCATGGGTGCTGGAGTCCTCTTGTAATTGGCACATATGGAATTATGGAGGCAAATTCAGATGGACAAAACACAATAGATGAACAGCAAAAAGGTGGATTAAAGTGCAGGACTAGATTAAATTGGCCTGTAATACGATTTCCACTTTTTAGAGTTTGGATACAAGCAGAATCCAGCGTAGGACAGTGGAAGACTAAACCAAGCTGACCACAGGTCAACTTGACATCATGAACATGGAAGCCTTTAACAGCAGTTAGCAAGGTCTTAATCTCTTGGTTGGATTTGTCAAGGCCTCACAGTGAAGGGTCATTGCTTTCAAGCTTTGAAGAGCTAGAAATATAGCTGAAGACCAGCTGCTGCAATGTTGTCAATGCTTGAAAATGTTTCAAATCAAAGAAAGAGAAATGTGAACTGCTGGATTTGTGTGTCCTGTGTAGAATTATAAGAAGCTCAAAGGAAAATGTGACATACAGCTCAATCTGAAGACAAAAGGTTTTGGCAGGATCTGGTCTCCAGCTGACCACAACTCTCTTGTAGCTGAATCAAGAGATTTTCACCACAACATTGTTCTGTGGCCCTGGGTTGGGACATTGCCTGGGGCTCCCCACCGGCCCTCAGTGTTTGCTGAATGAGCATGACCTCCCTCTGGAATCGGTGACGACCTCCTCCTCCCAGGTACAGCACTCCAGCCTCAGTCAGAGAGAACGCTGCCTGGGGCAAGTCTACCAGTGGGACCCTGCCGCTACTTCCAGACACCTGGATGAACAAAATGGTCTCCCCCAGGACTGACTGCCCCATCTTGATACACAAATTGTCTATGGGTCTTAAGTGTTAGAAGAAAGGGATGTTGTGTCAGAAGGCAGCTACACCATATGAAAAGCTTGTGTGAAGTCAAGAATGAAAAGAACATGACAGCAGATTAATTAAATGAACCTTGGTTCCGCTCTAGCTATAGGTCATTTCTTTGTAGCTGACTCTACAAGGTGACTTCAAGAGAATTTGTCTCTTTTGCTAAAATATTTCTAACAAGCTCACAATGTAAATCAACAATAATGAACTGTCTGACGTAAAGCAAACATTATGCAACTAGTTTGATCAGCCAGGACAGAATACGGAGCTGTTAATTCCATTGATTTATATTTATCACATTAGTTATCCCTGGAATGTAAATACATGCTGCCACAACACGTAGGTGCTGCCACCGAGTGGACTAACAGTTATTGCGGTGGTCATACAGACCATGTCCACTGACGTCTTCTCTATTTTCTGGGTTGCAGTAATTTCACTAAAAGTCACTGCTGTTCAACACCTATTAGCTCCAGCTCCAAAATGACCGGCTGAGGTTCAGCTTGAGATTCATTGTTGGTGGTACTCTAAAAAAAATGTGAAGGTGAAGAACCTCAACATAGTGCCATAGAAACAGCACTGCCAACTAGTGTTTTGGTGGTGTAATTGCAGAGTAATGCAGACAGTACGTTAAGTTCTGTGTTTACTAGTGCAAATATAACCTAAATGTACTGTGTTATTATATACTGTAAAATTAAAGCTTATTTGTAAATTTGTAAGAGGCCTAACTTATTGCTACTTATGTTTCTGAAGTATCTACACAGCTACAGTGCAGACAATGTGCAGAGTTACAGTATAGTCTTGTGATCTGATCAGTGTGAATGTTCACAGCGTAGTCAGACAGTGCAGAAAACAAGCTCCCCTAAATTAGCCTCTAATAGATGGTCCATGGCCTTAGGTGCAAATTGCTTAATAAATATGTCCACATAGGTTTATTTCCTCTTAATGGCACTCCCAGCATGGTAGCCATTAGTTGCTGTGACCCAATTTAAGAGGCATCACTCACACAGCCAAATCAGAGCAGAGGAATGTCCCCGCTGTCTGTATTATTTTACCATCCTGTTGAATACGTCAACACAAAGCCCTCCATGATCAGGCTCGTGAGGATGGGTCAGGGTTTTGAGAAGTTTTGTCAGGTTATGAGGTAGGTAATGGGGAGTGAAGGAAGGTTTGAGTAGTAATATAAAGCTGTCACTTCAGTGGTAGCTTGCCTGAGGGTGAAAAGGTTTGTACCAATGACAGCATGAGACTGAAGCAGTTTTACCACAATTAAGTGTTGTCTTTTTACATTTTACTATGATTTGGTTTTACTACATTTGTGACATCATTTATTGATCAGGTCCATTGGTTGCCTTGGAACCAATCTTCTCCATATCTGGCCTAAGTCACATAATAAAGTGTCACAACTAAATTAATTTACACATTCTTGCAAGACAGGTAGAGTGTTTAATGTTAGCTATTCTAGCTTTCTAAGCTCCTAAAGTTTATAGTCATTCACTGAGTGAGTTAGTTAGTTAGTTAGCTTGATCGCTAACTGAATAATATTTTTCATATATTAGAGCCATGTCCTCTTATATTGGGGATGTTTAATTCAGACCCATGTGAGAAGATAATCCCAAAAATACATGTCGATAATAACGTTTAACTAATTAAAGTTCGGTGCTCGCTAACATACAGAAAGCAGACAGCTGTACAGCTGAGTGCACACTTCACCAGTTAGATCACTCTGGATATAGGTGTGATTTACCATTACATTCTGATCAGCCAACCAACACACTTCAGCAGCTAGACTTCAGCGTGTCTGTGAATAAGGATGTTTCTGCCCATGTGAACGTGCGTAAAAACAGTCTGAAAGTCTGAGACATCTAATGGGTGAAGTGTCCACCCTGTCCAACCTGATGTGATCTACTCACGTGTCTGAATTAAACGTCCCCAACAAAACTGGACATGGTTCTAATTTATGACAGACATTCAGATACCAGATTTAATCTACAACATCATGTGAATGAAAATACTGTATAGTTTAAACAAAAACTTAATCTCATGTTGTTTATGGAGATGTAAAGTGTAGAAAAGTCAGACGTAGAACACCCTTCTAGTTGTATTCTAATAGAGAATTAAATATACAGTATATGGTCATAATAGCATTGCATAAACAAAAAATCTAATGTTGATCTAACATTTTTGCACAGTACTGTATGCATTTATTTGGTTTTATTTTTTATTTTATAGAGTGTCTAAAGATAATTGGGATATAGTTGTAGGATAATAAAGGTTCATCTTATCATATCATACGTAAATTATTATTCAGTAAAGACATGACTAAACTCAGATACAGTTGTTTGATAGGGTTTGGTGTCTTACAGCGTCAAAAAAGACCTGTTACAAATGTTGTCAACATTAATTCAACATGAACCCCAGAAAGAATTTGGTCATGTGTGGCATCTAACTCCACAGGCTACAGTAGTACATGTAATACAGTACACTGACTGTGTGTGGACAGGACTGAGAGCTGATGAACATGTCTTGTCGGTCTTGATGATGACCGCTGCGCCTCTGCCAGCCAGAAATCAAATTAAAGCTCCATTTGGGCCCTGCGGTTGACCTGGCACTTGGCTTCTCTTGGAAGTCTCCATCGCCCCTGAGGATGTAAAGCTGACCCGTTCTTCCTCCATCATGACATCAGGGAACACAACGATTCACACATGCTTTCACGATGGAGAAGAAACAGTGAGGCAGGAAAGAAACAGTTCACTCTTACCCCCAAGTTCCCATTCCTCTCTCTCTCTCTCTCCCTCTCCCTCCACTAAAGAAAAAAACAGATAAAAATTAAATGTGTGTGTGTACATTTTATCATGTCTGCTATCGTCTTTTGAAAATAGCAGGTAGCGGAGTGTTTAACATTCTCTTGTCAAGCGTCCTCCTGCTGGGACAATAAATGCCTGTCCAGTTTTGCTCACAGCGGCGGCTGCAGATTACAAACAGCAGGAGCACGCCGGAGTCTGAACACAATACCGATAAGGACGCCTGTCTTAGTGCCGCCGCTTTGGCTGGCTTCTCCTCACGCCAAGAACCCGCTGCTTTCTAATATTTACACACAACTAGAGTGGCAAATGTACCGTAACTTCAGCCACACACATACACACACACACCTGGAACCGGTGTGCATACTTTTCAGTGTTTTTGTCTTTCAGGAGAGGAGGGAGAGGGAGGGCTAAATTATAGCACAAACAGAGTGAAATTTCCATTGCATCTTTTCATCCAGGAGTTTCAGGAGGAGGTAGGTGTGGATGATTGCAACTGCCGAAGAGTTGTTATTGTACTTTTTTTGGGGGGAGGGGGTGGAAAGTGGGTGAAACAGTTCAGTTTTACTTTTTTTTTCCAGGCAAGGGCAGAGGGTGAAATGCAGATTTGCTGTCTAAGCTGTGACAATTGGAGAGCCAGGGAATGTAGAGAGAAGACACAGGAGGCCACTGACACAGCACATTATTCACAACCGTAAGACAAAGAAGTCCATATGATTTAGAATATAACACAATAAAAAGAAGAACAAAAATTTACTTTTTATAGCCAATTCAGTTTCAGAACAAAATGCCCAAAATATATGTACTTCTTCTTGACAAGATGTCCACAGCTTAACATCCTAGAAAATTACTTTTTTTTGTCATTTTATTCCTTCTGTAATGAGGTATTAGGTTATGCCTTTCACCAGTAAGGGATGTGCCATACCCCTATAATGATTGAGATTGTTGGATCAGCTCACAAGAACACCTGCAGACAATACTCAAGGCAGACAAAAGGTCCTGTGACTGTGGCACTGGAACAACCCTCAGTTCAGAGCTAGTGTTTTAAAGGCAGTCTCTCCTGCAATCCGGTGTCATAGGTGTGAATTTGCACATGATTCGAAACCCCTTTTTGTGATGTAAATAGTAGTCCTTCTCTTGTATGTCTTGTTTGGTCTCTACCAGCTCCTGAGACATTTTTCTCTGCTAAAAGTTCCCCAGCTATTCTCTGCTATTCACTTTTTGTTACAACCACACTGAGTTTTGGAGGTAAGGCACCATGAAGTTGCTTTCTTCTTGTCACTTTAATTCTTCTGCAGAGTAAACAGGCAAATCTGTGGAAATATGCTTATATTTTACATCAGGTGACATGCTCGCTCTTGTGTTGTGATCTAAAAAGGAGGATTGGACGGGACCTACAGCAGGTACATAAACAAGGCCCAGTGGGAACATGTGGGCTCGCTTGGTGACTCAGTACACCCACATATCCTGTGCATCAACAGAAAAACAACCAAAGAACAAACAAAAGGAAAAAGAGAAGACCAGTTGGATGGCTGCTGAGTTGCAAGGCAAGGACACACCCCAACAGATGTCCAGACTATACGTGACAACACAAGAAATCTTAACACAATGCAGTGTGTCAAAGTTGTTGTAGATCTGCATCTCTTTCAAACGCCTCCACTTTCTTTAATGGGCAGACTTTCTCCTGTACATGGTTTCAATTGTAAACTTTCTACCCAACTTCGCTTCTAGCTTTAGTGATTTTGAGTTTTCACTATGATATATAACACTAACCACCACTGCTTAAGAAGTAATCCAGGCATGTTTGTGAAAATGACATGCTATCTAGTAGCCTTATAACCAAGTTTTATGCGAAAGGTTCTCACGTCGTAAAGAAGTATAACTTGCATAAGCAGTGATAAATCTATTGGGGGCAAAAGGAGGCAGTTACGGCAACTTTGCTGGAACTCAAAAAACAGTCAAACTGGTGAGCCAAAGTCTCTGATGTAATGTGTTCCCACATTATTATGATAATTGCTGTAATACTGGTGAAGTTGCGCTGCCACTGCAAGTGTGTAAGTATGCCCACTTGCAGATGATCTAAACAAAAAAACGTAACCTGGGGCAGTCATATTTTTCTGTGAACACAAAAAGAAATTGAAGACAGTGAAAAGGCAGGTTAAAAATGAGCAGTTCAACAGTTTCAATACTTTCTAGAAGCCATCCTTGTGTGATGCCTGACCCAGCTGTACCTTACACCTTAGTTTGAACACTTTGGATCCCCTCTTACCCCACCCCATCAAAATAGTGACAATTGTCACAAACACTAGAAACCCACTGATTGGGGGATGTTATCGAGTAACCGGCGTCTGGTCCTGGGGAGGGATGACATCCGTATCATGAGTGGTGGTTAGGCCTCTGCTGCGAGAGTTTTCACGCTCGGCTGGCTCGCCAATCAGAGGCAGCAAACATGTAGGCACGAGCTGCCTGCCAGGCCGGCCAGTGGTTACACATCCAAGCTAGATGAAAAAAAGGCACCTCTCTCTGCAAACACAAAAGACTTTAGTGTTGCATTTAAGTGGTGTCCCTTTCCCCTCCATCTCTCCAGCCACCTCACCTCCCACACCCATCTACATCCATCTGCTACCATTATGTACCACTGCCACCTACTGTGGCACTGTGGCTCCCCTAAAGTCAGAGGTAGTGGGGCTGCAAGCAGGGGGGCTTCTTTACTCTTCAAGAGGTTGAAACAATCGATGGCAAGCCACCATCCACCACAGGAGCCCCTGAGGGCCCTCACAACACTAACATTAGTGGAGATGTCTTCCTCCACGTAGGAGGAAAGGAAGGGGGGGGCAGCCTGTTAATAGAGTTAATGAGGAAGGTGGTGCTGGTGGTGGTTAGTCCCAATGGGGACGGTCCATAAGCTTGAGGAAAGGGTTGGATAGAGGGAAAATGGACAGCATGTCAGCAGCTTCTCATGTGTGAAATGTTCCCCTGTACACTGGCTGAGAGAAATGCAGCTCTGATCGTTTGACACAACAATTTCTGTCTGGAATGTGACATTTCAGCAGCAGGACAGAGATGAAAAGGGAGGACAAAGAGCTGTGTGTTGAAATGCAGGCCAGTGATTTAGGTTTGAACCAGCCTATTCAGAGAATGTGGTTATCTTAATGTTGCTTCCTAAATGTAGCTAAATGCATCACATCTGCTGTTAGTGTTTCCTCACCAAGACAAATCTGTTCTTATAATTACTCAATTCTTATAATTCTAGTCTTCTTAACATATTTACTTCATTCAGAGTAGCTGCAGCTTGACACACTTCAAATTTATTCAGTTTCTGATGGACTTCTCAATGGCTTTCACACCTTGGTCTGAGATGATTTTACAATGGTTATAAAATCGTGATTAACCTCAAATATAAATTTCATTCTTTAAACATGAACAAAAGGACAATTTAATTTCCTCTTTATTACAATGGATCTGGCTTCGCCAAATACAATCGTACATCATCATCTATCAGTGTGTAACAGACAGAACATCATACAATATAAAACTTAAAAAACCATAGGAAGGAAGGGTGGCAGAGACGGTAGATGAAGTAAGTGTTTAGGTGCTAATTTTCTTGGGTCTGCCTCTGGATTTCTGGGCAAGTCCAGGTGAGGTCTGGGTGCCCATCTCCACCAGCCTAGATTTTGGATCACCCTGTTTGCCAGTGCTGCGCACCTTTCTTGGTTTAGGAGTGTTTTTGGGACTCTTCTTCAGCCCATTCACTTCTGCAGGGACAAATTTAAAAGGTTTAAGCAGGGCAATCATTCTGCCATAAAAGTAAAGCCAACAATTCTTACTATACATTCTATCAAATCCTCTAGCTCTAAATATGGGGCTCCGATGATAGAAAGATGAGACACTGAATTTTTCTGAGGGATAGATTGGATTAACAGCTTGCAAATGCCCCGCTTCTCCCATATAAGGCTTATATTAGCATTGTCATCAAGAGCATGCTAGCATTTGGCTAGTTGAGCTTTCCTCTGTTGCGTTGCTGTGGTCCTTTTGTCTGTCTCACAATTCAATTCAATTCAATTCAATTTTATTTATATAGCGCCAATTCACAACATAAGTCATCTCAGGGCACTTTACAGTGTAA
>JAUYWH010000004.1:17837156-17849297 GCA_034779795.1 Ctenopoma multispine
TATGTATGTATACTGTATATATACATATATATATATATATATATATTGTCTCTTTATTAAAATACAACTAGAAGATATAGAAAATATGTACACGACATAAAAAACAAATATTAACAAGAACTTATTTAGGCTAAAGTGACAAATATTGAGTATGATCTCTGTAGAAGAATCTGGATAGGTTGAGGACGAAAATAGGAGAGGAAAGAAATCAATATATTTGATATATATAGTTTCCTCTTTGAGACACCGGAAGGAGTCCAGCAAGGACCTGACTTTGCATTTGGCAGCTTCATCTGGATGACAAGCTGAAAGTACTGAATATCTTTATTTTTCCTTTAATAATTATGACTTGATTGATCCCCTTGGAGAAATTGTTGTTAAACAGCTTCCAGACTGTATACAGTATGTCAGTGCTATGGTGTTTCAGTGTGTTGTTCAAGGATACCTCAACATGTAGCCAGAAGGCACCGGAAATCGAACCACTGACTCTGGGTTTTATAGATTTCTTTTCTACCAACTGAGTTGTTCTGTTCTGGCATCCAGCAGGATTTAAACAAAAACATATTTGCCACATTCAGTGGTGCGCACTGCTGCTGAAATCATATCATACAGGTATTATTAAGTTTAGCATGTTTGATGTAATTTCACTTTAATTGCATGACACCTGGATAATGGTGCTGACACATCCAACTGACAACTAAATTATCTCAATAGAGGTCTTTCATTTCTCCACAGCAAGATTAAGACCTAAACTCAATATCTGTTAACATATATGGAGTAAGTTAGTAGGACCTGGGCTCTGGCTCCTGAGTTCCACGTCAGCTCTGTCTAGTATCAAAATGGCTTGCAAACACCAGCTCACTTTGACCAAACAAATGCAGAATTCTGCTCATGTCTTTGACTTCATTAAACAGTTTAATAGACCAACATGCATCTCTAAACTGAGAGAGGCAGTGTGCACAATGTACGCATGTGGTACAGCAATGGCAATTTCATTAATTATGTAAATGTTCTGTATCTACTAACCACTTTTCTACACAGCACGTAGGCAGACTCTAAGTTTATGCAATGGAATCCTGTTGTGCTCGGGATGAGTCCAGCAGCATTAAAGTGTCACAAGATTTTTAATTTCGAGTCTAATACATCCAAAAGTTTCATGGCAAATCAGTATCAATTTTAAAAGTACATTTTTTTTCTTTATTGCTAATGTAATGCTTGCAGTAAAATATTGCAATTTACTCTAAATGGCCACTCTATTAGGTATAGCTGTTTAAGCTAATGCTATCCAGTAGAACTCGACTTTTAAGTTGATACTTTTACTAAATGTTTGTGGTGGTGGATCATACTGCACTGTATCACATTAAGATATGGTTATTTGTTCTTCTCATTTATTTGTATAGGCTGAGAAATTCTAACCTTGTTAAAGTTGACTTCCCGGCATATCTGCTGCATTGGATTGCATTCGACTGAATAAGTGTACTTTTAATTGTAGTGTATAAAATGTGCACTGAAAAAAATACTGGAACACACATTAAACCTGACTCTAAACCCCAGATACTTCAAACTTGAATTGTACAATATACTGCCACTACTACATCAAACTCAAAGATGTAGACGTCAGATCCAACTTAAATGTCAAATCTATCACATTCACTGTATGTGATCTTCAGTTTGATAATTTATTATCAGCAGGCTGACATTTAGATGCAGTCAGAACTAAAAAAATAAAGGAATTCAAAAGTAATTGGCAACAGGATGTGATCATAAAGTAATATGCTGTTGGAATAAAAATGACTCTAATAAACTGATAACAGTAATTACACTGAACTTTCACAGTCCCAGAAAAAACAACTGATTCTTACCTTGATAGTTTACTTTGCTCATCTTGAAAAGTCCAGAGCCAGAAAGATCCTGCCGTCACCTATCTCGTCATGTATGACTCTTTCTGCCTGATACTTGCCATTACATCCCTTTTCATACCTCCACATGGACATCCTCTCTCTCTCTCTCTCTCTCTTTCTTTGTTAGAGTGGAATGCAGAAAGTGTAGCAGCATGAAAACACAGTGCATGTGGAATGTCACATTGAAGTACTGGTGTTTCACGTAGATATTTCACATTTTAGAAAGAGCACACACTGCCATTTCCACAGATACAGTTTCTTGATGTAACCTGATTGTGCACCCAATGAAAAGTTCATTAAAGTAGTCTGAGCATGTCTTCTCCTTCACACTATGTAACAAAACCAGTTAGCCCTGCACTCATTTGGCTAGTATGAATTAGTATTTTAGGGCCAGTTTTGAGCAGGAGTGGGGCAAATCCACAAGCACAGAGGATAACAGAGAATTTGAACACTGGACAAAGGTCTTAAGCTGCCTCTTATCATCAGAGAGGCCACATTTGAGTTTTGAGCAGGATCAGGAACTATCTGAATGCAAGGGACAATATTATAAAATTTGAAAATGAAATCAAGAAATAATGCTTTCACATTGGAAGGCCTCACAAGTGTTCCTGTGATGGAGGACCTGTTACTGAATCACATTCAAGCTTAAGGTTTCGGAATGTCATATTTGACAAGTACGTGTATACTGTATAAGTGTAACTTTTAGTTGTCCTCATAGTTTGTTCAAAGGTGTACATACAGTATTTGGTATGTGACGGATGTGCTAAGTAAGGTCTGACAGTGTTTTTCACCATTTTAGTCTGTCTTTGCCTTTTTGAAAGGCTTAAGAAACCAGATGCCAAAAAACTATCAAACATGGGTGTCTGCATACCTTGTTCCAGTGTATACAGCACTTCACATGTGACTAATCTTACAACTATGGCTTTACAAAGCAAGGTATCAGCTCAAGCCCTGACACTTTGTTGGTTTATTTCATGCCTTTGCTCAAGCCTTTTAAAATATTACATAAAGTGATCGTGAGAAGCTGAAGAAAACAGGTGCTAACAAACTTGTTTAACTTGTCTGAAAGACTTCCGGACATGTCTTGATGAGCTGACAGAAACCTCTGTCATTACACAACAACATTCCTGTTCTGTTCTCTTGTTCTATTGATGCCATGCATTTGTTCTCAGCACAGTTTTTTCTGGATCTTGTCAGGAGATCTGACTTGAACAACCACAAGCAGTCTAATTTCAGTAAGTGATGCTGCATGCTGAAGATAATGGGTGCTATGGAAACCCCACAATATGAGCCACTGATGGGAGGCAAGGCAGCTTATACAGGGTGAAGTTCCTTCGAGTGCCCAATCGGTGTCAGTATTGCCTGAGGAATATAAAAAAGGCACAAGCTCAACAATCTCACAGCGTGAAAGAGAGGGAGAGAAAGTGCCCTTTCAAGTGTCAAGTGTCCAGTATTTACATTTTGTAATTGTCTTTTTGTGAGGCTGATTGGCTCTCCATCTGGTCTCTGTTTCAACATGACATGCCCACAGGATCCCAAATTAATTTTCAGAGTCACTGATTGCTGAATTATTTACTCTCTGGATGTGCACACTGTGCACAGCACAAGAATGGCAGCCTCTTGAAACAAACTTAATACAAGCAGCGCTGGGTTCATTACCTGTCACTCACTTCAAGAGCCAGAGGATTTAAATCTGAAGGCAAAGCAAACCACATTACATATTGAGACATCTTTTTCTTTCCCCCCGTGGCCAGGGGAAGAAAAGAGGCTTCATGGCAACCTGTCAAGAAAACTGACTGACTGTCTGTAGGTTGGCTTAACTTTAGTTGTTATTTAGTTCAACATTTGTGTATTTTTAGATATTAACACAATTTGTACTTTTTGTCTCAAGCTTCCCTTTTCAAAATAAAGGCTGGTTCTTTCAGCAGGTTTTGATTCTGTCAACATTTATACATTTTTAATAATTTACATTATTCACAGTGTGTCCTATCAACTGTATCTACATCCAGTTTGCACTGAGACTGTACCTTGACACAGTCAGTAATGGGAATGGGAACACTTCTGAAATATGTTGTCTGTGTTGTCCTTCTACAAAAAAACTAAAACAAAAATTTAGAGTGACGATGGTAAATAAATAGGTAAATTTGCTATACAAATTATATATAGTACGTTACCGTTACTCCATTACAATTGATTCATTTTGAAATTTTTCCTTAAATTTTTTTACTTATTTTGTTTCCTTTCTACAAAATACATGCTCTTAAAGATATCCTAATGTGGAGAGGTGACCCACCCCCATATTCCATTCTGAAGAGTTTTGACTGAGGCTTGCCCTTTAACCAGTCAGAAAAGGCCAGTTATTTCCGCTTGACTGGTATGTTTTGTAGCAGTAGTTATTTATTGTAAATCAAAATAATCTAAAGGGCTGGATGAGTGTAGTGGACTGTCATGTTATCACTAGCTTATTACCCAAAAGTAGCATATTGCAGCTTTAATACAAAATACAATCAACTTATAAATGCTGATATGTTGTGCATAAAGTGGATCAAATCAGCTCCACCTCTACCAGCTGCTTTTTTTACAAGTCTCTATAGTAACAGTTGGTTTGTAGTTTACACCACAAATGTAAAATGAGTTCACAATAAATATTTTCTCCCTTTGAAATGGTTGAATCTATCTGGTGTGTAGCTCTAAAATTTGATTTCCTCATCACTACTGACTAAAGAGTCAGTTTGTGAAGAGAAGACATTAAACGAGAGTTAATGCTGTAAAAACTCAGATATCAGGTTTTTGAAGTGGTTCTCTTCTTTAGACTTTGCAGAAATCTTATTTATGAGGCACATGCAAAACGAACCTGGACTAGACATGTACATTCATTTTATTAACAGCGATTTATTGCTTGGACTTCAAATGTACGGTAATAAAGCACAAGCTAGAGATAGAGGTAACACAACTTCATGCTCAAACGTGAGCATAAATAGAAAAATTAAGGGTCTGACACTCAGCACACGATAGAACAACTCTGTAATTTGGGAATGAACACATAGCTATATATTAACCTTTCAAGTTCTCTTGCGTGGATTTGCTATATGTCCATGTCTTACATGCACAGTTATTGGTTTGCTTCTGACCACTTAACAAACTAAGGTCATTTTAGAGCATTTATGGAAATATATATTTTGGCTCAGGTCTTTTTAATGTCTGCAGCACCATGCTGTGGATATTTTATGAGTCTGTTTGGTCCAGTGTCATTTTCTTTGCTGTGGTTTTCTGGGGCAGCAGCTTAAAGGTGGGAGACACCAACAGACTGGAGAAATTAATCAGGAGGACTGGTTCAGTTCTGGGAATAGAGCTGGACCCTCTACATGGTGTAGCTGAGAAGAAGATGCTGTCTAAACTTCTCTCAATCCTGAAAAATCCATCACAGTGTCCTGGCTGGACAGAGGAGCACGTTCAGCCAGAGACTGATCATCAAGTGCTCCCCTGAACGCCACAGGAGATCATTTCTGCCTGTGGCCATAAAACTCTACAATTTCTCCCCCCTCTGTAAAGGGGAGGGGGAAGAACAACAATCATTATTGTTATTATTTCCATCCATTTCTAGATTAATTTCTGTGCTTTGGGTATTTTTGTATTAGTATTACGTACTGAGATTTTGTGTTGGTGCTGATCGTATGTTTTATGTTTGTGGTTCTTTTCTTTCTTTTGGAACTAAAAGTGGCTGTACTGAGGCAAAACAATTTCCCCCTGGGATTAATAAAGTTTTTTGAATCTTGAATCTGTAAATATTTCAACCAATGAATAAATTAATTTAGAAATAAATAAAGTTATCATTTAAATGCTACTTTGGCATAATGGTTTACAATGGTTTCACTGTATCATACTTAGATTGACAATAACTAGTATTCTATAATAAGAACCTATGAAATTAAGCTAGGTCCTCCAAACTCAACCAGCTGGCTGAGCTTCTGGCATCATTCCATATCTATTCAATATGAAAACTGTTCCTCTCTGCGTCATTTCAGTGTTGGATCAAAGCAACCCCTCTTCATCCTATTCACTGCGAGTTTTCATCAGATCAATGTTCCTGAGGCCCTTCGAACATGTGGAACGAGACTCATGCTTAATCCACCAGGTATTTTCAGGTATCACCATCCCATGGGTCCCACAATGGCTCTGCCTAAGTCTTCACACCATAACCTGCAGTGGATATCCCTGCTCTCTTTATGATTTGACTTCCACTTAAAACATAAAATCAAGTCTTGATGAAGACTAATCACCAGAGACTCTAATCAGCAAAGACTCCTCTCACTTCTGTTGTGCACACCATGGCTATAAATTACATTCAAGCACTTTGTGTCCTTACTTGTTTTTCTACTGATTTAAAAGACACAATCCTTTTGTGAACGCTACAGCATCTCTGTGTTGTACATACAGAGAATTTTCCACTGAATCTGCAGCATTATAGTGAGTCTCAGCTCACTTAACACCACTTCATTTTAATTTGACTGAAGCAAGCATCTGTTCTCAGAGGAAGTGATCTCAGAGATCAGGGTACCTGGCCTGCACAGTAGCAAACAGCAGACACACAGTTCAGAGACAAGCTGAGGAACATGCTTTGGCGGAGCATTTAGAAGAGAAAGAGCTCTGTTCAGTACGTGTTTCTGCTGCCACCAAGTGGCCAAAAATGTTAGTTGTTGAAGGTTTTACACAAAATATAATAAAATAATTTTTAGTGCTTAGTTTTAAAACCTTTTAGAGAAGTGTTGATTTTACAGGCATTTTGGAGGCTGGAGTTTGTAGCAGTGTTAAATTGTGCGGCACTGTTATAGAGCAACACAAAATACATGGCCATAAAAAGATCACACTATAATATGCTAACCTCCACAAGTCACTGCAAACATTTATTATTTCAGCTTGGTGCACCACATAAAAGTGTAGTAAGATGTAACTCCACTTGTGCAGGACAGACATAATGTCTTTTATTTGTGTTAAATATGCTAATAATAATTTAAAAATGTGAACCTAATATGTGTTATTAAAGTGAACCTGTGTGCCAAAGTAGCATGTAATCCATCATTCAAACCATCCAGAGCTTACAACCCCACATCCCCACCACTGAGAGAATCAGATGATTCTACATCTCATTTTTATTGTGTGACAGGACTGTGTCCATCAGCCCCAGCTGCATTGGAATGTGTGACCCCTGGATGGATAGATGTCCAAACCTAATTTTTGGGTACAAGCATGTCACATGCACCCATCAGCTTTGGTTTGGGCATCCAGAATGGTGATCCTATGACAAAATTAAAAATCCATGTCCTTCTTCAGTTTAATTTAAAGTTTATCAGAAATTAAAGAGATGAAGTGGCAACGTTGCTACCACAGGGGTTCCACAAGTCCTGTCAGGGTTCAGTTCCGGTACCAAGAATGCTGATGCTATGACAGAATTCAGAAATAGTTAGGAGTTCAGACACATACAGTTGTAGCTTAAGTAAAAACGTACTACACAAATCCACACTTCTTATTTAGTCTTTATAGTGCTAATAAAATTAAAATGATGTGGTGGCCATGTTGCTTCTGTGTAATGACTTTGATTATAGAAAACGAAAGGCAAGCTTAAACTGGAGTTTAAAAGGGTATTTGACAGAAAATTATGAACTGGAGTTTGAAGAGTAGAAAGCAGCATATACTGGAGGTGAGTAGGGGACACTGGGAACAGAACTATTACTATACTTTCGAACTTGACTTAGCTATACTAAGAGAGACGTCCTGCATAAAAGAATGACATATTACCTTCATTGCTATCCTCTGGGGGCTGGAGAAGGATGCAGCCCTCTGGAGAGGGGCAGATCTGATTTGCTGTACCCTCTGGATGTAAGTTAATATTCCCTATGGAGTGCAGGTTTTTCCTTTGCACAGCAATGTACTGTAGAATGCACAGAGCCTCCTCTACTGTAAGCATGAAATCTGAGGAAGTAGCGTCGAAGGCACAGGTGTCAAACTCAAGGCCCCCCAGAGCTTACAAATTATTTTATTATCATAAATTTTTTCTTTCTGACTCTATTTCCAATATGTTATAAGAACACACAAAACAACTATATTATCTTAACACAAAATCCCTGTTCTGTTTTTCAGAGCTTGCTCCCTTATTCTTACCCTTCTACTTTTAATACGTTTAAATATGCCGCAGTTATCATTATTCATTAGAGCAGGGGGTTGCAGAGACCCAACAATACATAACAACTCTGGAAATCTGTACAGTCAATAACTGTCATGACTTTTCACTAAGTCACAAAGAAAAATAAAATGTTCTTTTCTCAGTGTTAAATTGGACACAAAACGTCCAGATAGTTCACTGAACTCCTTCTCGCAGCGCACACAGTCTGTGAGGAACAGTTCTCAACAGAGATCGACACGCAAATAAAAATTTACAGGTTCATTCTAAGGTATGGGAGCATGAAGACACCAAACGTCTCAGCTTAAAAGAAACTATATGACCTTACCTTAAGACACACAGATAGACAGCAAGGATGGTCATTTTAAGAGGTTACCTCATTACCATTTTTAACTTCCGTATCTGGCTTCCATCCATATTCAAGTGTTGAATACAAGCAGGGAATATTGAACTTCATGTAAGTGTCAAACCCAGCAGTAGCAGAGTACTCGAACAAACATCACTGAAGATAACTACAGGTTTGGATCAATACACTCAGTTCTTCCCATATTTAGGTCAGGAGGATGATTGAACTATTTTGACCTTACAGGGCAACAAACACCTGCAACTGATCATTCTAAGCTGACAACAGTTCTAATCTTATACTTCTATTGACCTACAGTTAATGTTTAATAAATGTGTATCTAACAGCTGTATCATACTTAACTATTTGATGCAAATACTGGAGGTCCTGGTTTAAAAATATTAATCATATCACTATATGCATGTAGGTCCAGGCGCATGTAACCACAGTGCCTGTGTATAGATTCGTCAATAGCTGCAATTCAACCAACAGCTTACTCACATAATTATTGGCAATTAAGGACAACCAGTCACTTGCAAATCTCATTTTAACAAGTGAATGCAGCAGTTAGCGCTGGCTAAAAATGACAAGCTGCCAGCTGAGTGTTTCATACACTATCATTTGCTAAATAAATAGCACAGGAGTTGAGCATATTCATGAATCTCACCAAGCTCAGTGTCTGAACTCAGTCACTCTCTAGCAGTGTGTCCAAATCATGCTGCATTGGAACATTTGGTTGACATGTTAAGATTGCAGGTGCAAAAAGTAGCATATCATCAATTTTCTATACAGTCTGATGGTATGTATGTCTGGCATCTACAGTATGTGCTCCGCTTTAATGGAAAATACTTCGGTCCTATGTGATAATGACTTTAATGTGATAATGACACATAAATGAAACAGGAAATAAAGAATAAAGCTAAACAGTAAATGTCTACATTTTCACCCCTGAAAAGAAAGCACAAGCATCTAAATGCAGCAGTAGGTGGACAAATGATTGAACCACAGCGAAGAGATGCTGTGAGTCACTTTGCTGAGCCACAGCTCAGTGCTTCTATCTCCCCTATCTTTAAATTGTCTGGGCTCGTACACAGGGACTCTAAGTCTTGTTTCAATGCTAATGTTTATTCACTGTCTCAATGTGGAATCTTAATGTGTTTCGGTTAAATCTAGACTTACGTTAAGTATGTTTTGTATCTTAGACTGAATAAATGTGGATAATGGACAGTTTATAAACAGCCTACATTTGGGAGAGAAGGTGATGATTGGTCTTTGTGGAATATGGCACACTAGTTTCAAGTTTGATAACTCTCAAATGATATCATTTAACACAGATCATGTATCACTTGTGTGTCATCCCATCATTGATAAAGTCAGAGAGGATACTTTCAAAGAAGCATAGTGGGTGCAAAAAACTGAAGAAAACACAGCTCCAAATGAAGATGGATGAACTACGACCCAAACCGGACTGTGTCACAAGATGGAACTCAACACATTACATGTTGTAGACTTTCCTGACCAATAAGAATCCTATCATCTCCACCCTGCCCATCACCAATAAACCTGACAACCCTTTTTGCCAACTACAGTGCAGGAGATGTACACCATCTTGAAGGCATTTGAAGGTGAACTCAGTGCAGAAAGGTATGTAGTTAGTCAGCTACTCAGCAGTAGATTTCTATGGCATGCATGCAAATGATATGTCAGCTAGATTTACTTTACTTTAGTTCATTTGGTAGACGCTTTTATCCAAAGCGACTTACAAGGAGAAACAAGCAATTACAATTCGGGTTCTGTAAATTATGAGTTACTTCCAACTAAGAGCCCTGATAAGATACAACTTGTCAAGAAGAAAAAAAACATGCTAAGGTGTTAAGCGCTAGATTAAGGTTTTCTTTTTGTTTTTTATGTGTGTGTGTGTGTATGTCAGTGTGTGTGTATGTGTGAATGGGTGAGTGACAGAGAATCATTTGAAATACTTTCTAAACAAGTGAGTTTTCAAATGTTTTTTAAAGGTGGTGATAGTCTCGGCTAGTCAAATGGAACAGGCAAGTCAAGTCATTCCACCAGCCAGGGACAACAAAGGAAAATACACTTGACTGGGATTGGAGACCCAGTGAAGAGGGAATTTTCAGTCTCCTGTCATTAGCGGACCTGAGTGAGCGTGCAGGAGTGTAGCTTACCATTAGCGTGTTGATATAGGAAGTTGCACTTCCATTAACAGCCCTGTAAGCAAGCGTCAAGGATTTGAACTCAGTGCGACTTGAAAATGAAGTGGGCTGCTGCATTTTGGACCATCTGGAGGGGTTTGATGGTGAGTGCAGGAGCCCCAGACAAGAGAGAGTTACAATAGTCTAGTTTAGAGATGGCCTTTGCCTGGACGAGGAGCTGCGCGGCCTGTTGGGAGAGGAAAGGTCTAATCTTCTGAATGTTGAAGAGAGTGAATCTGCAGGACCGGGAGATCGCTGCTACATGATCATTCAGACTCAGTTTGTCATCAATCCAAACCCCAAGGCTTTTTGCAGACTTTGTAGGTGTTAGCAGTAGCGAGCCAATTTGAATTGAGATATTTTGCTGAGGGGAGTGGTTGCCCGGAAAGAACAGAATCTCAGTTTTAGATAAGTTCAATTGGAGGTGTCGCTCAAGATGCACGCAGATATGTCTGAGAGACAGGCCGAGATTTTAGTTGAAATAGTGCTATCTTCCGGTGGGAACAACAGATAGAGTTGAGTGTCGTCAGCATAGGAGTGGTAGGAAAAGCCATGGAAATGGATGACGTGACCAAGTGAGCGAGTGTATAGTGAGAAAAGAAGGGGGCCAAGGACAGAGCCTTGTGGAACCCCTGAATAATTTTATATTATATATTTCTATTAAAGTAAATTATGTAAAATATTTACTTTTTAACAAAAGTGTGAAACCAATGAACTGTCCATTTATTTGTCATGTGGCAAAAACATGATGACAACAATATTGATGACAAGAGTGAAAGCAATCTTTTAGCAGATAATAAGTGAATTGAATTCCCAAAATGGATGGCATGGTGCCATCGTGAATCATTTCCCTCAGATCATCGTTTAATCAACAAAACCTCAGACAGTCAAAAAGCGTTTCCCTAAGTTTCTCTTCTACTGAGAATTTCTTAAATCCTGATGATGACTAAAGCCTCACAGTCAATGATCAAAGAGAAAAAAACATGCCATTTGAACACTTTGAAAGTTCCTGCTTTGTCTGTGTGACTGTCTACACCTTCAGAGTTCACGGACCCAGAGCTAACAGGCTCCTCTGACATGAACACATCCAGGCTCATTTTAATGTGATGATAGAAAGTGTCAAAATCAACTCATTCAAACAGATGACAATATGTAGAAAACATTCAATAATAAGGGTGGATCAGTGGGTAGGGCCGTCGTCCTCAAACCCGAGTGGTTCGATTCTCAGTTCCAGCAGTCTACATGTCAAGGTGTCCTTGGACAAGACACCGATACCCGGACCCTTGGCGCCTCACAGGGGCAGCCTGTCTACAAAAGAATTTCCCCAAGGGGATCAAAAAAATTTTAATTACTATTCATTTTAAATTTTCAATTCAATTCAACTTTATTTATATAGTGCCAATTCACAACACAGGTCATCTCAAGGCACTTAACAGTGTAAGGTTTAAGACCTTACACATTATATAAATATATACAGAATAATGTAGAAAACCCAACAGTCCCACTTGA
>JAUYWH010000004.1:17860826-17872840 GCA_034779795.1 Ctenopoma multispine
CAGCTGACTAAACCTATAGCAGCATAACTAAGAGATGGTTCAGAGTCACCTGAGCCATCTCTAACTATAAGCTTTATAAAAAAAAAAAAAAAGAAAAGTTTTAAGTCTGGTCTTAGAGGCAGAGAGGGTGTCTGCCTCCCGAACCTGGATTGGGAGCTGGTTCCACAGGAGAGGAGCTTGATAGCTAAAGGCTCTATTTCCAGTCTACATTTGGAAACTCTAGGAACCACAAGTAGACCAGCACTCTGAAAGCAAAGTGCTCTGCTGGGATAATATGTTCTGGTTCCTGTTCATGTTTCTATCCCCAGGTTGGGCTGCGTCACGGATGACGTGGCCGCTGCTTGTCTGGCTCCTGTTCCTGATCTCGGATGGGGCAGTGTCAAGGGTGTCGCGGATGCCGTCCCTCTGGTCCCTGCTGCTGATCTTTGGTGAGGCTGCGTCAAGGATAACGTGGCCGTCCCTCTGGTTCCGGTTTCTGTTCCTGCCTCCAGGCAGGGAAATTTAAAAAAAGGGCCTTCCTGCAGGTGAAGGTGGTGCAGAGACAGTTAAAGGTGAAGCTGAGGGAGAGTAAAGACATCCACAGAAGGAAGCTGGAGAACCAACTCCAGCAGAACAGCATAAAGCATGTGTGGTCTGGGATGAAAAAGATTTTCAAGGTTCGAGGTTTCAAGGAGAAGGAGAACCAGGTTGAAGGGAACCTCGAAAGAGCAGATGAGCTGAACAAATTTTTAACAGCTTTTTTTCAGCTGGAGGAGCCCTAAACACCCCCTCCTCCTCCTCTTCATCTTCATCATCCTCTGCATCCTCCCCCTCCTCCTCCTCTTCAGTCTCATCCTCCCCCTCCTGATTACAGACCAGTCGCTCTCACTTACATGTCATGAAAGTTCTGGAGAGACTTGTGCTTACTCACTTAAGGTCTCAGGTGGAAACATCTTTGGACCCACTACAGTTTGCTTATTGCCACCAGGTTGGAGTAGATGATGCCATCATATACCTGCACCAGCTCTCTCTCTCTCTCTCACCTGGACAGAGCAGGCAGCATTGTGAGAATCAAGTTTTTTTATTTTTTCCAGGGCCTTTAACACAATCCAGCCTGTCCTGCTAAGAGAGAAGCTCCTGAAGATGCAGGTAGATTCGTCCACAGCCTCCTGGATTACTGACTACCTGACAGACAGACCACAGTTTGTACGGCTGAGAGGGTGTGAGTCTGAGCAGGTGTTCAGTAACACAGGAGCACCACAGGGAACTGTCCTCTCACGTCTTCTCTTTACCTTGTACACCTCTGACTTTCAGTACAACACTAAGTCCTATCATCTGCAGAAGTTCTCAGATTACTCAGCTGTTGTTGGGTGTATCAGCGGTGACAAAAAAGCAGAGTACAGACAGGTGGACCGGTTTGTGGAATCGTGTGAGAACAACCACCTGACCTTAAATGTAACCAAGACGAAGGAGATGGTTGTGGAACAGAACCAGTTTTAACACAGTCGAGGTGGAAGTGGAGGTGGTGGATGGGCACAAATACCTGGGTTTCCACCTTGACAACAGACTGGACTGGAAATGCAACACAGACGTTGTGTACAGGAAGGGACAGAGCAGACTCTACTTCTTGAGGAAGCTACAGTCCTTTAATGCATGCAGATCTTCTACCAGTCTGTTGTTGCCAATGCAATATTCTTTGCTGCTGTGTGCTGGGGCAGCAGCATCAGAGCCAGAGACACCAACAAACTGAACACACTGTCTCTGTCCACTCTTATGCCATCATTGCATTTTATTAACTATGTGTGTCTCTCTCTCCCCTAGTTGTGCTTCGTCCTCTCCCTCTCCTTGACCCTGGAGCTGTAGTTACTGGTCCTACCAACCAGCCCAGTGTCTCATCTGCTCCTCCTTGTTGTTGTTGATCTCTGTTGTTCTTTTTTTTCTGTCTCTGTCCACTAACCCCAACCGGTCGAGGCACATGACCGCCCATCCTGAGCCTGGGGGTTTCTTATATATATATATAATAATATATATAAGAAACTTATTACATTACTTATTACATATTGTTTCCATTAAAATTTACAGTGCTATTACATTTCTGTTTGCACAAATGCTAATGAGTTAATATCACTCATTGAAATAGCAGTAGGTACAAAATGTTGTCTATTTAAATAGATTTTTAGTCAATTACTTAGAAACACTGCTGAAGGATTTAGGTCAAAATGATTCACTATATGAGTGCCACCTGAAACTGATTTGAGAGATCATCTCATCATTTGTCTTACAACAGATGGTTGGAAACTAGATTCTTCCAGTTTGGTTCAGTCTCTGTCGCCAGTCAGAAGAAAGTGTGTGCTATGCAAAGACTCCAGTCTTAAGTCTTAAGAAAAAGTTGTTCTCGTAAAGTTAAGCACGTTTAATATTTACAATTGATACCAGCGACCAATGATGTCCTAACCCGGAGAGGCCTACAGTGAGCGTCTATGTTTGTTTTGATACAAGAACACGCAAGAATGTTCATTTTTGTGGGATTTATTTTTTTGTATTTTATGAATCTTCTTGGGAAAATTCTTGTGGATAGACTGCCCCCTTCAGTTTCTTTGTCCAGGGACATTTCAACATGTGGCCAGGAATCAGAGGAAACTGGGAGTCAAATCACCATTATTGTGGTTCGTAGGTGGCCGCCCTACCATCTGAGCCACTGTTACTTCGCTGTTACTAATGATTTGCCATATTTGCCTACTGTCAGAACATCCAGTTGCTACTGCTCAGTTGTTAAGTACGTTGGCCACACTACTCAGGTGTTTGCTGCTTCTAGACTGTCAAAGACTAGAAATCTTTGATCTGTGGAAATAGTTTTTAGGTGCCTTTAGAACTCTTATTCAGTCAACAAGCCTATAAAGAAAACTTGTCACCTACTTCTTAAGATCTGTTCGGACTATAGAACCTCTATTGTAAGTCAGAGCGGAGTTTCATCTGTCAGTAATGAGTACAGACAGTACTATTGTGACATTCCTTACAGGATTATTGGAGAAGCTGATAACCAGAGGTGGGTAGTAACGAGTTACATTTACTCTGTTACATTTACTTAAGTAAGATTTTGAAATAAGAGTACTTCTAAGAGTAGTTTTACTGCACCATTCTTTTTACTTTTACTTGAGTAGATTTGTGAAGAAGAAACACTACTCTTACTCGGCTACACAACACTTTACTCATTAATTTGTCGTCTTTTATCATTTATTCTCCCAGAGAGATGCTGTCTAGAGGACAAGAGAACAAATTAAAACAATGTAGGACTACATATAAATCCTAGCGAGCTAAATATAAGCAGTTTTAACACCTTGTTTTTATCTTCCTTGTTTGCTTTTTAGCATCAAGTGCATGTTGATATCATGTTGCAGTCACCTAAATTATTTAAGCAAAAACCTTGAACCCTTAAACAAGTTACTTATTGCTCATACAGTGTATTGATTTCATTTACACTACGTCTCACAAAATAATAGTGAGTTTTTCTGTATTGTTAAAAATGTTAATTTAAACAAAAGGTAAATCCAAAATAATGATCTAACTGTCGAACCAGACCTTGTAAAATGTTTCTATGAATTCAGATCAGACATTAAAATCTAGTACTCAGATAAAATTATAATCAATATTTCAAAATAAATAATTTTTGGGTAGCTTGAAGATACTTGGATGAGTAGTGAAACATTTAAACCTAAGAAGAAAGAAATCCAGTTTCCAGGACTCAACTTCCAGATATCTTCACAACAACATTTGTGCTATGTGACAAAGCAGACGGTCAATGAAAAAAACATGAGAAATTATGCAGTTTAAACATACATACAGTATGTTACCTACTGTAGGTATTAGTTTCAAAAGCTTTATGTTGTGAGAAAGTAAGATTAGGAAATGTATGTTTCTTATTTTATATCTTGTGTTTTTATTTTTACTATTTTTCTTATTTTATTATTTCGAAATACCAGAATTTGCACATGATGTTATATTTTTGTCTTTTCATCAAGTACTCTAATACTCTTACTTGAGTAATTGTTTGGATGACTACTTTTATTGTTGTAAAGTAATGCTACTCTTACTTGAGTAAAGTTTTTGGCTACTCTACCCACCTCTGCTGATAACTGTTGTACATGTGTAACTACAGCAGTTAACTCTGTCCGAACACATCCTGTATAGACCCACCTCCTCTGTAGGCCAAAGTCCTTTGAGTTCATTTTCAAATTTTAATGTGGCACTACTTCTGTGAACATACTAACACGATAATTCAATCTAGGTGAGTAGGGAGTCCTAATTAATGAGGTTGAGACTCTCCCCTATTTTGCAGTCCCACTTTGTAAATCTGCACTATTCAGCAGTATGTAATTACAAATGTGAGAGGTTTGTTTCTTTCACTCAGTAAGAAATCTAAAAAGGCAAAGCTCACTGATATTCATGGATGGATGGGTTTAATGGCCAGAGTAAATGGATATTATAGAGGTAATAGGCTATAGAGATGCTCCACAAACACACCAAGTCTTTCCTGTGGAATGAGCACTGAGGAACACTGAAGATAAATCCACTTCTATAATCATGTGTATACAACCCATACTAAAGTACACACGCAGCCAGTCATGCACACATACAAAGCGGCATCTACTCTATGCTTCAGTGCTTTTACAACAGTCGTTCCCTGCAGCACAGTACCTGAATGCATTCTGTATGGAACAGAGTTTCGGCTCCCAGCATGAATCTGCATAATTACCTTCTAACCAAATTTACCCTAGTTGTTGTCTTGAAGCCTTTTTCAATGATTGATTGATTGACTTGTCCTGTATTGATTTTAGGTAATGTTTCAAGTAGACCAGTCCAATCTCTGTGAATGGAATTCTGCACAAGTACAGTACTCAAGAACAGATGAATAAAACACATGTTTTGACCATAATCTGCTGAGTTAGATGCTAGCCATGTTTTTCAGCCACAAGCAACACAATCTCAATCATGGCAGGCCTGCTCTGAAGCAACTCCATTTGACATGCGATCAGATGCATGGGATAGAACTGATTGATTTTATTCCATCTATCAAAAGGATAAGAAGTACTGGAGAATGACTGATATGACTTCATTAAACACAACAGAAAACACTGACACCTCTTTAATTTCTGATACATTCATGTACTAGTTTGCTGGAAGTCAATTAATCAGTAATTTAATTGTAACTTCCAGCTAAAGCATATTCAGTTAATTCAATTCAATTCAATTCAATTTTATTTATATAGCGCCAATTTACAACATAAGTCATCTCAGGGCACTTTACAATGTAAGGTTTAAGACCTTTACACATTATATAAATATATACAGAATAATGCAGAAAACCCAACAGTCCCACTTGAGCAAGCACGTAAGGCAACACAACAGTTAACCTGCTGTGCTCTATGAACATATTTTCTACTTTACCTTAGCTTTGCATGTACTTGAAATGTTACTATAGAAATTGATCATTGTCTCTAGTTTACCTTTAGTTCCTGTCAAAATAATTCCTAGAAAGTTTTATACTTTGTTGTTTATACTGTAGCATTAGTGAACCCATCTATCATCCAGGTGAAGTTATCTGGAAGTTGAGTCATGGTCAGCCTTACGTGAAAAAAGTCCAGTTGTCATGACTCAATTAGTAAATGCTTTAAATGTATAGTATGGGATAGTATATGACATTTGTACAATAATATATTTCAAGTGTGCTCACTATTTAATTTTCTTCCCCTTTTTTCCCCTTATTTTTCTTCTAAAAGTACAAGACTGTTGTAATTATAATTATATAATATCATATCATAGTTGTTAATCACTTTACAAGAAAAGAGCACAAGTTCCTGCAGGTAGAGTAAATAAAGTACAATCAAGACAGTGGATGGAAAACAAGCAAATATATTTAAAATATAGTAAACTATATTTGGGCATGGAATTTCTTTTTGCTAGAGCATTCCTGCTACATTTCAGCAGGAATAATCTCAGCTATTAAAATAAGTAAATAATAACTCTGTTGTTTGTTTTGTCCAGTGTTTTATCCTCTTGTATCTCTCATTTAAAAATTAATTATTAGTTTAAGTATAGGACGACTCTGCATAACTTGTAACAGGTGACAGCATTTTGACAACTATTACAGGAAACAGTGGCTGTCAGGCCATTTCCCCAAATTAGTCTATTTGTGGTTAAAGGTAAAGCACAGTCACAGACCTGATGACAAGTTTAAAATGTTGAACCACATTTAGAATGTCACCAAGCAAACTATAGAAAAGGTCAATGTTTACAGAACACAGTACATCAACTGACAATGAAAAGGAGAAAAATCTGGCCTGCTGAGCTCAGTTTATCATTTCAATGGAAGTCTGATTGTGAATGAACTTTTACAAATAGAGTAACTCCCTTTGATTTCACTTTTTCCACTGTGAGACTCCAGCAGCTCAGTGTTTAGTGGGGGCTCCTCTGATGACAAATTACTATCACTGGGCACCCTGGGAAGTATCAGCACTAATAAGCATTTTCATTTAGAATAAAGTGTCGTATTAATCTCACTGGTGAGGACCCCGACTTCTCCACGAGTAATATATTGCATGTGCAAATGAGCACCAATATATAAAAAGCAATTCAGTAAAAGAGCAATTGTCGACACTTTCACAGTGTGCTGCTTGAATAACTCTTGCTGGTGATGACTATTAATGTAATTTGACTGTAAATGTTAATTTGAAAATAACTGTAAAAAATGTGTGTCCATGATCAGAGAGACCTTTCAAGTTATTATGTCCTGAAATGTAAATGACTCCAAAAAAACAAAATTAACATAAAGCAGAAACCAATCGTGGTCTCATGAAATTTTATGAAATTAGAGCAGAACTGTAAATGCTACGATTTCTCTAAAAGCAGTAAAAGTGTGAGTAGGTGTTAACTATCTGTAACATGAGTGAATTTTTTTTTTATTAAAAGGTTTTTCATTTTTGTTGTTCATACCTGAAGAATAAAAAAAGGAAATCAGTCATAGAAATTCAACCTTACCTTATTTTATCATATATACATTTTCCTTTACTGAATTTTTTCCTTTACACATATTTGTATTTTTAGATTGCAGTACTGAATAACATGATTTGCTAGAGATGGAAACAGCTTACTGACTCCAGTTCTTTTTGTTTATCACCAGACAAATTACTAATTATTATTTATTAATTAGTTATTATAACTAGTAAATGTTAAGTATTAATTAATTATGGATTACTACAATAAGCCTACAGGGCACAGGCTCAGAGGCCTTAGAGGTCAGCAGGACCAAAGCCTTTGTAAAAGGAAGGGTTAATATTTGTTGTTTGAAGGTCACAGGCCGTAAAGACAAAAAGATCATAAAGACAAGACAAAAGGACCAAAAACTGACAATAGAGACAAAAATAGACCAATATAGACAATAACGTATCGCATAGAGAAAAAATATGACCAAAAATAGACACAAATGACCACAAAGACAGAAAAATGGCAAAAATTGGAAACAAAATGACAACAAGGACAGAAAAACTGATCACAAATAGACATACGACAATTAAAAATAGACACAGAATTACCACAATTTGACAATAGTGTTAAAAATGTTTTGACTGCATTCAAAACATCATTGATTAAAATTGTTTCATAGTTTACTGTTGGTTTAATGGAGTTTAATAGACTTTATGACCAGTTCTTTACTGATCCAAAAACTGATTTCAGTTGTCGGTGATTGCTCCGGTTTCATCGACCAATTTACATGTCCTACTATAAATGATAAATCAGCCAAACTCATTTTCCAACCTAAATGCAGCACTGTACAACTTGTGATACAAGCAGTACCTGCTGGAATCCTTCCCACTGTTGAGTAGCTTTTTAGCATAGAAGATCCTCACTTTGGATCTGTAGGAACACTGCTCCATCTCATTCAGCTACAAATATGAAATTTGAAGCTCACATGGTGAGCTTAAGGACCTTGGCAAACTGATGATCAATACAATTTGTATCAGCACTGGAATCTAGAAAGGCCTGGATCTGGGTTGATCTTGTCAGTATGTAACGTAAAAGTTAAACCAGTAGTCTAATGATGGAAGTCCTTTAAAGGTTTTTTAATAGGCAGCAAACTGAACAATATCCACAAGATTGGTATCAGTGTTGCCATTTCTACACATAATACCTCTACTTGTCACAGAGTGTGAATGTGGTTGGAAAGTATCACAGTGACTCAATCTGACTTACTGATGTTGTTATCTATTGAGCATAAGAAATTTTTGACCTGAGGATGGCACTGCAGGAAAACCATCTTGGAGCTATAAATATCCAAAGAGAATTTCTCAGACATCCTGGCTAGTATTTTGCTTTTGACAATAAAGGCATGGGTGGACAGTCTTCATACAGTGTACATGGACTGGTAATTGTAGCAGATATGTCTCTGAAGTTTATGGATGCTACATATGCACATCTTCCTTTCATGCTCTTCTATCTGCCTGAGGGCACATTTTAGTATGAAGTTAATACGTATCTCCACATTTGTTGTCAAGGAAACACCCAACTACGGCTCAAAAGATAGTGTCATTGAAGTGATATTGATTCTTTGGGCTTCAGAAAATACACTGTATATATACACTCTATTATGAATGGAAATTGCTTTACCTATCTGGCTTCCCTCCAAATCCAGACCTCTGATGGCTTTATTTTTTTATATTCTATTTAATTTTCAACCACATATTTCCCTACACAGTGTGTTTCTGGCTAAAAGGATGAAAGACTGGAGTGGACAGAATTTTGGTACATATCACATAAAGCATTCCTCGGCTCTTTGTCTCTCACTCCAGTGCATTTACATTCAGCATCATTAACTGCAGTCTTTTGTAGTTAATTCTCTGCTTAATTACCCCAGCAACGCCTTTGATGGTTCATATCTAATGGCCATGTCAAAATTTAGAGAGAACAATAATGCATCTTGGAAACAGAGCAGTGTGTAAAAGAAGACTCAGTAGAATGATTCAACAGTATCAAATATCTCATAAGAAAAACTAGAATTATCATCTTGCGGCTGAATGTCACTGCCAACCAGTCAAGTTGCAATTATATGCATGTATGTTGAGACTGTCAGGCTAGTTACTTCATCCAAGAGTCCAAGTGGATGTGTGAACCAGATGTAATGGAATTTCCTTTAGAGATTTCTGAGAGATTGCGTTGAATTAGACAGACACAAGGTCTAAAGTCTTTGACCACAAAAATCAAATTAGTTCTTATGTCCAACTGGACGCTTGTGCCAATTTCCCTCAAAATTGAGAATTTACATTTACAAGAATGATACCATGTGATACCATGTTCAGGAGTAAGGGAGGGATGGATGGACTAATCAAAAGCATAATACCTCTTTCCTTCCAGTGTGTCAATGGTGAACCCATCTCAACTCTCATTGAGAAACTAGTACTGGATGGCTGGTAAATCCTCAGCTCTGTAACAATTCATAGGGATGAGAACTCCAACCTAACCCTAACCTTACGTTGTCTTCATTCCAAGTTGAACCATAAGCCATTCCTGTGGCCTGCAAGTTTTATGGACTTATTTTAAAGTCCCACACCAACATTTGGAGTGAATTCTCAAAGCATTTGGTTTTAAAACTGCACATACCTTTGTGGGGCCGAGCCCCGAAGTGATCAAGAAAATAAATTCACTGTTAAATTTCACTCTGGTCTTGTTTAATTCTGAATATGCATACAAAGTCCACCTCTGTTTATGCAGCTCAGAGGTTCTAATGAGGTTTGACTGCCTGTGTAAAATCCAGTGTTACTTTTGGTCCCTAGAATATCACGGTTCATGGCCACGATATTGAACTGTATGTTTAATGAGGCACAAATTTGAGGGCATGTAATTATAAGAGTTCAGCACCTAGCATTATAACAAGGCACGTCTGCTACAATAAATACATGTTTTATTATGTTAAGTGTCCATGGTGCTTAGCTGATGGTTGTAGTTTTATGGAGTAATTCATGAACATTAATGCTGACTGACTGACCATTTTGAATTTTGGTGAGAATACCTGCTCGTGTTCTTCGTTTCGCTGCAATATGTGCTTTAATCATCCTTTTGTCTGCTACCTATTGTACTCCTATTCCTTTTTTTGTCAAATGTGTTGGTGCAGCAGATCAGATTTGAAGGTGAACTTTGCTGAGGAGAAAAAAAGAAACATTATGAGCCAGAGGGAGGAAATCAGCTTTTTTGGCCTAAAGTGACACTTTTGATGCATTCTGTATCCTTCCACCATGCTCATTAATGTTAAAACATGCAAAACCTCTGTCTTGAGACACAGTTGGGGAACAATACTGTTGTGTCAGCTCTTTGCGATAATGTTCTGACAGATACTGTGAGTCTCCAGATTCCTCTTACAGAAAGATCTCTTTAGAAACTTAAACTCTTCAATCTTAAAATACACAAAGATTTTTTCCTGCTGTATTTTAGTATATCAAAGTTAGACTCAGGGGAGGTTTAAACAGAGTTGTTCTGAATGATACCTTTGTCTTCTGATGGGAGTCTCTTCCAGCATGACAGTATCCCCATCCATAGAGCACAAAGGGTCACTGAATGGTTTGATGAGTATGAAAATGATATGAATCATACGCTGTGGCCTTTGCATTCACCAGATCTCAACTCAAATGAACAGCACACCGCACCGCATTTATAAAACACCAAATGAGAATATCTCTTGGAAGAATGGCCATTCTGTACTGGGAGAACAACTTATATGAAGAACAACAATATGATCTTGGCACTGATTCTACAAGTCTCTCGAACTCTAGTGGAGAATTTTGTTCCTCATTAACAGTGAACATTTGCATGATCATGAATAAGAATGTGACAGCATGCAGTAGGTCAGAAAAACACTTACTTTGAAAACAGCGTCAATTCTGTCTTAATGGATCAATTGAAGTTACTTGATGCAAACATAGACCATATGCAAAATAAAGTGAAAAAGCAAGATTACAGTAAAATTTTAGAAATTATACTATAGCAGTAAGAACCCCTGAGTCAATAAATTTGAGCTCTCTCATCTATAGAATGGAAAATGCACATAGCAAGAAAATAGAAGAATTCATCTAGAATTTTGCAACAACTACAACAAGCGACCTAATAAAGGTAAATTAATAATCCTAATCACAACAACAACAAACACAAGCGCTCTTTCTGTATATACAAGCAAATCTAATAACAGAGTCAAAGTTAAGTCACTCACCTCTACAGAAAACCGCTGTGTCTAGTTAAAGGAGAGGAGTTTGAGAGTGCTCGAAGGGCGGAGTAGTATCGAGCAGGAGTGGAGACAAAATGTTGTCAATCATGTGGTGGATCTTGTACTTTGTTTTAAAGTCCTTCACCTTGCCCTTCTCTCATTATGTGTTACCTGGTTTTGCCCCTAGCTCCTTCTTTGACTTCACCTGTCTCCCTGCCCCGGAGTCGTTACCCTTTTTGTACTTAGACCTTGTCTCTGAAACATTTTGTTATTAAATCTAACTTACTCTGAACCATCCTTTTGTCTGCAAGTGGGTCCGAACTCAGAGCTTTGACACATTCTACAGCAAGAAAGATTATTCACAAGTTCAAAGATTTCCAGACTGTGGCCATTTTCACTAGGAGTGGACATCCAAGCATATTAACCTTAAGGTCAGACTTTGTTTGTATTTCTGAATTCTCAGAAATACAAAAAAAACATGACAGCCCATTTAGAAGAAGACTAAACAAATATGTTTTGTTTGCAAGGGATGCCAACCCCTGAATCCCTCCCTTTACCAGAGTATTCTAGAGGTAAATGTGTCCCACAGCTAAAGCTTGGTTATAATTGGACCACCCAACAAACCAATGATCTGAACCCAGACCAGATCTGCCTGCTCCTGGACCTGTGCTTAAACACCTGTGCTTAAACACCACTTACTTCACCAACAAGGGTGGAAGAAGTGGAGAAGAAAGCGCTCAGCTCCTTCCCAGGAATGACACCTACCCACTGGTTCAGATATGTGGATGAC
>JAUYWH010000004.1:17881485-17903269 GCA_034779795.1 Ctenopoma multispine
AGAATAAGATATAAATAAATCTATAAAGAAGCCAGTTTAGAGGTGAAGAACAATATGTGCCTCCATTGAAAATGAATGGAGGCAATGCCATGCAATGCATTGCCTCCTATTCATTTTCAATGGCAGGCACCAATTAACTAGATGAAATTAGATGAAAGTTTAGATGTATGAAGTCACACTTCTGAGTCAGAAAGATACAGAGTATCTGATAAATGAAGAGGTCACAAAATATATTTGAGAATAACACATCACGCACCACGCAACTTATTCAGAGGCCCAGACCAGCCCAGTCAACATGAAACCAGTCACAGATGTGGGATGTGTTTCATGGAAAACAGAAAACCCTAAGAAATCATACTGATGTTAGTGATGTGGTCAACCTACTGTCAAATCCAAACAACAATTCAATTCATGTTTCCGTGGTTCAGTGAGGCAGTTGGGCTGATCTCAGTTTTGAGCTGTGGTGAAGCTTCTGGTTTGTCATGTTCTAACATGCAGCTAAACTTCAGTGACACAGTGATAGTGTCTAGCTTACATGTTTTTAGGAAACAGCAAAAAGGGTTATTTTTTGTGTCAAATGTTGGTCCCTGTTTTTCCGTGTGAACACTTATCTCCTGCTCCCACTTGGTGCTGCAAAAGTGCTAAACAGACTGAATCAGCTAAAGAAATAAAAAGACTCTTCAACAGCAAAAAATGAGCCAGGGGCAAAAAAAAGAAGCAGAAACATCTGATCCTTAAATCTGTAGACATTTATTGACAACATGCATGGAACCAAATATATGCTAAATGCGTCTTAAATTCTGATCTGTTCTGACTGACAGAAAGTTTCTCTTACAGTTTTGAGGTGAACAGAATAGTTACTGCATAATGCCAAGAGAACAAGTGCTGGATAATGAAAGCAGGAGGAGGAGAGTTGACTGAGCTGACATTTCACCTTCAGCTCCTCAGACACAGTCGCTGCACATCAAGAAGGAGGTGGAACACAGATGCAATTTTTAATAGCTCTGCGTATAATAGTTTCGGTTGTTTTTATTGTAGCAGTGCTTTACACCTACAATTCCCTTGAACACCAACTAGCCTAGACAAAGCCATCCATCCAGGGTCATCTTTAGACAGTTGTCTGGGGCACCAACAGTTGGAGGGGCAACAAAAGACAAGGAAAACATATTCTGTAATTGCTCCTGATCTATTTAAAAAAAACGTTTCTCAGAAGTCTGTTGCTCCTCTTACATTATTAAAAAAAGAGGAGAATACACACAGATTATTGAAGGATATTCTGTTGGAGGCCGATTTCCACACTGGGGACTGTTTTCCTACCTTTCTGACCTGAGACCAGTGTCAGATTCACATATAAGTGACTGTGACCACCAGAACATGTGCTATACAAGCATTAGGCTATAATATGATTCGTAAGTAAGTTGTGAAAAGTTATTCAGGTCATGGGGAAGCAAAGAATTTTTATAAACAGATATACTAACAGTTATACATCCAGATGTTTGCTGCTGGAATGACAGTAACAGCTATTTAACAGCTGAAATAATATCATCATTGTCATAGAATATTTTGTTAAGGAAATCTGAGCCTCCTCAAGGGCATCAGCAGAGGATGTTTCGCTGAAGGCACCAAAGTGTCAGACTAGAGCTGATGTGAAAATGCAGTTTTGTGCAATGTAGTTCACGACAGCAGCGGCAAAGTTGGGGTGAATAGAGTTTATGAGCCTGCAGGAAAAATACAGGACGTCTTCTGTGAAGGAAAGTGCCTGTTTTTTGGAGGCAAAGAGTACTACTGAGTATCGTATTGGAGTAAACTAATACACTGTATATTGGTGGTGAATTTCAAAGGAGACCATGAAGCCTATGAGTACATGATGCACAAAATTATATTAGAAAACTTCTCGTTTTTACATCTAAGAAAATGTTTCTATTATTAATGCCTGTTGTGCATCTGAATAATTTAAATTTAATGGAGATACAGGCTGTGTTAGATGTGCATAAAAATGATGTGCTGTACATGAAAAAAACCCTGACTCTAGGCATAACCAACATTCAACATTGCTGATGCTGATGGCCACAGGTATGAAAGAGAAACAAAATGTGTACAGTTTTTGTTGTGTTGATTTTGGAGAGATAAGAGAGAACGAGAAATTACTTGATTGTGTGAGCAGAGAACACATGTTAAGTGATCTATAAACATAAAGGGGACTATGCCCCATCATGCCATTACTTTGATGAAACATTCACGAGTGGGACAGATAACCCCAAAACCACAAAACAGATATTATGTTTCATTTATTTTTTCCTAAGCAGGTTATGAGAACACACAGAGCCAATCTACATGAATTAAACCAAAATGAGATGATTCACAGGTACAGGTACACAAGAAAACAGTTAGTTCTTTAAGACGATAGAGCTCACCAACATGTCAAAGCTGTTATTAAATCACAGCAGCGTGACACAGCGTTGATTCAGATCCCCTGGCTTGTCTTTCATACGGTGCTGCCTCCAGCCTGTGATTCAGGATTCTCTCTGGTTTGTGATCCTGAGCTTCTCCTGAGTCACAGAGGTTATAAGCACATCTTTTCTTTTACAACTCAGAGAGCACCCCTCTCACTTATTCCTTTAATACCCTTCAAATGGAGGCGTCATAAATATGGAACATTTCTCCTCTCACCAGGCAAAAGGTCTTTCTTGACATGTCTTTAAATTACCCCACAAAAGCCCCGGGTGTCAGGCAGAATTTTACTCCTGACCTTTTCCTGCTACAATGTAGGATCCAACTATTAAAAGGCATTTACTGTATCTTATAAAGAGAGAACTAGTGAGCAAGACGTATGAGAATCCTCCTGGAACATTTTTCAACACTGGGGTAATCATTTTCAAATGTCTTCTCCTGTACAGACACTGCTCTCAGACAGCTACCACAGGAAATTCTCAGTTTGATCTGATCTGATGTTATATAGTATTTTAAGTAACATAAAAAATGTGGCAGCTTTGATTTGGGCAGAAAATAAATTCAATGCATCATCATCATCATCATCATCATCCACCTGTCAAATAAGCAGTGTTGTATAATGAATTAGGAATGGTACAAGCTTCAAAATGTAGTATTTGATGCAGCCAGTATGCAAAACACCTATCGTTTAGTTTTAGATATATTCTAGTTGGATCTTAACAGACCACAGGCCTTGTCCTGTAATATCACTTCACACTGAAACATCTCACAACGTTTTAAGGAGTTTTCCGTAAAGGTTCATTCAACAGTGTTTAAAAGATTTTGAAAATATGAAACTGACCTTGAGAAGACAAATTCACTTAAAATATTAAGATAAGCTTAGTCACACAAAAGCTCACACTCAGGCTAACCCTGGAAATCACATTTCTTTCAACAGACTCTAGTGCTTGACTGAAGGCTTTCCCTAAGCCCAGTAATTTATTAGTTAGTGCTGTGACACACCAAGCCGGCAGTTGGCCATCAGCCAATATCGGACAGTCTGTGACTGTCTGCCAGCCTATTTTTTGCGTTGTGTCCAGCACTGTTGGCACTAGTTAGACCCCTGTTGGTGACTTTTCAGCTGATTCAACACGTTCAATTGGCAATGAACCCCGTCAGTGATTGTTTGTTCAGCTTAGCTAGGCACTGTGAATTGGACCCCAACACTATTTAAAACTTCTTATCAGACATATTATGAAGTAGAGTTAGCCACGAACAGTCTGTTGTGAGCGAGAGAAACACAGTGCTGCTGACTTACGGTTTATATATGTGCAGTCCTAGTCGCCTATTCTCTCCTTTATGAATGACCAGTACACCTGTTGCTACTATCTATGTCTGTTAATATCCTCCATCTTCTGCCAAGATTAATACGTTCAGGTTAATATTAAATACTCCCCACACACACACACCCTGGTTTATACTGAGGGAGTAAATCACCTCAGTATATATTTATTTAGAATAATCATAATTCCTTAAACAACACTCCACCTGAGGTTGTATCATACATTAGAAAACTAAAAGAAAAAAGTATATTTGTTAAGGACTTGTTTGTTTTAGCTGGGGATTTGTGCTCCAGTGTGTATTTGTGGTACAAACTGCAGTGTGTATGCATGTTACTAAGGAACATGTCACCTGCTGCAACTATGTGGCTCATTGTTTAGACAATAGTTTAAAATCTATGGAGCTCTATCACACACAGAAATCAGATAAAGGTAGAAATAAATAGAGAATATTCCTAGATAACAAGATAGTGATGTGAATATATGCTGCTGCAACACACTTAAGAAGAAAACTAATACATTAGACAATTAACAAGTAAAATAATATAACACATTTTAAAACAAAACAAAGCTCAGTACTGAGCAATTGCTTAATATGATGATTCCAACTAAAGGACGTAAGAACGAATTGCATGAGCATTAGAGCTAAAAACAGCAAGTAGGAGTCATAGGAAAAAAGAAATAATCACAGAGGAGGCAGCAGTTTGTCAGCTCTCCACAACCATGCCTTTAATTGCTGAGTAGCAGCATTTGTGCCGAGCTCTCCCGAGGCCACCACTGAGGTTTTAAGATGTTAATGTGAGATGATTGAGTGGTTCAACAAGGATAACTCTGCCGGGGTGCCTCTCTCCTGCCGCCCATCTCTTCTCCTGGCCTCAGTGGGGTAATTTTGGAGCGGACAGAGAGAGAGAGAGAGAGAGAGAGAGAGAGAGAGAGGCTGTCCCGCTCATTACTGCTGTCTTGCCCATCGGCCCCTGTGGACACTGTGGCCATAGCTCAGCAGTCCTGCCCCTGCCAAAAAAACAGCGAGAGAATAAGGATGAGGGATATTGACTGTCTATCACTGAGGCCTAACGTTCACCCCCCGAGGCAAACTGCACAGCCTCTGAAAAATGTGTTACTGCAGTTCTTGCCTCTCTTGGTCCACATTTGTCCTTTTGTATTTGTGGTAAGACTTTTTCGCTCTGTGAAGAGCTGTGAACGTTCAACAGATGACTTCTCACAACTTAACAGACTGTGTGGGAAGATAACATCCCTTGGGAAAATATAATAGAAATGATAGTACAGTCTTACATTGTCAAAGCTAAAAAAAATACACCTATAACAGAGAGGAAACTTTTATTTTCAGATACGTTTTGCTGAATCAGGATCAAGATCCAAAACTGATGACACAGCTCATTCCAACAAGTTCTTCAATCAAACTGACAAAACACAATTATTTCTCAGTGGCTTTGAAAACAACCCATATGGGCACCCCCCAACACTTCTATCAGCAGAAACACAGAGTTTGTCAGTGCTTTCCAAAACTCTTACCTATGAGCATGTCAAAAAAAAGGATTGTCCCATGGTTACGGTTTTGTTAGCTTTAGGCAAAGACATGACTGATACTTCTGGTAATATTATATTTTTCTTGTCAAAAAAATCCCATGTGCTCAAACCAACAAGTAATTCTGTATCTGCTGAGGCAACTCTTGGATAATTCAGTTTCAAATTTCACATTGAATGAAAATGCAATGTAAGAAATTATGGCAAAGGTATATAGCATTCATTCCACACAAAAACACACATCAAAGTTCGGCTCACAGTTATGTGACACTTCCAGTTGATATGTTTCAAAGGTCCAGTGTATTTATGATGGATTTTATTAATTGCAAAAATAGTATCACACTTAAGACAGACTGTGCTGCTGTGCAGCTATAAAGTCTACAGAGTGCCGGAGATTCAAACAGGAGAAATGTGGCTTTCAGCTGACCCTGAAATTACCACTTCCTGTGACATCACAGTACAGAAAAAGCCATTAGGAGGTGCTGAATTTACTGAAACTTACATTATTAATTAGTGTTACAATTGTAATAGAACATTATTCATTTAGGTCAAGTATCCAAGTCAAAGGAGTCAAAGGAGAAAAGTCAGGATCACTGTGACCTCACATCTTTTCCGTTCTTCTAATTATGGTATCTCAGGACCACCTTTCATTACATCTGACACAAACATCCAAATGGACTCATGGATAAACTGATCAGAATATAAGTCTGGACAGACACTCCTTGTACGTCGCTTTGGATAAAAGCGTCTGCCAAGTGAACTAAAGTAAAGTAAAGTAAAGTATTCAAGAAATAGTATATATTATATATATATAAAATATTCAAGATGGTCATGTTCATTTAAGGCAATTTGCTAACAATAACAAACATGTCAAATAAGACCTGAGTAACTGTCAAAGGCTGTATCAGAATTCACAGGGCCACTAAAGGACATTATCAGCTATCAACATTTATTTATTCATGTTGGCCCCTTGCCTTTAACTGAATATTAGCTGTGAGTATTGGTGAAACTGGCACTGCAGCAGAACAATCTACAGTGGCCACATTCTTTAAGAAAATCCTCATCTGAAGAACTTTTCTGTTTGCTGGTTTTTCTGCCTTCCTATGTATCCTCCTCCATCTCCTGCCTTGCTGCTGGCCTAAACTTCCTCAGGCTCCTAACTATCTGTGTACAATCGTGCAAACAGCAGTGCTGAAACTCGCTAATAACAGTGAGGGGGAAACTCCCCTGCAGCAGCCTAAGGGGTGAAAAGCTCACACAGAGAACTGGTGGATGCTTGGGAAAATTATGCCTGGAAGTGTGGCTGCTCTGGAGCTGATGCCAAATGTTCCCAGTGACAGGCCAGCACAGTTAAAATTACTGCCCAGCCACCTGAGGGGTCTAATCCTGTGTTATTTTGTCAAGTGCAGCACTTGTAATATTGGTCTTTTTATTCGTCTCATAGGATCTGAGAATCCCAGCGCAGTGCTCTGCTGCAAAGGCCGTATTGTCTGTTGTGCTCGCTGCATCATCATCACAGTGTGGATAGTGGTAAGAGAGGGGCTTATAGTGATTAACTGCAGTATTGATTTTACAGGGCTCGTCAGCCGTCCACAGAGATCCATCTTTGTAAAACTGGCATGTTTTCTATGACTTTGCTCGAAAGCAAGGACTCAACAACCTTTGTCTGTCTGTCTGTCTGTCTATCTATCTATCTATCTATCTATCTATCTATCTATCTATCTATCTATCTATCTATCTATCTATCTATCTATCTATCATATACATGAGTGTACACATACATATTAAAGGTCTCTCATTAAATGTCTTTGCCTGTTGTAGGCCTGTCAGGTTATTGGATTTTCTGTCCTGCTAACTAGAATTAACCAGTGGTATGCTGCAGTGTGCCTCAAAAGCTGAATTCTCACCAGGAATCTGACGCGCAGGAGATGGAGAATGTAAGTCTCAAATGACATCAACCTTATGCTTTCATGACCCTCTAAACATGATTTATCTGCTGCTTCCAGAAATATGTTTCTCCACTCTGACTCCCCATGCCAGATATATTTTTTTTATATTAGGCTGTTGCTCAGTATGGAAACACAGGATGTAACAATGCTGTACTGTAGGTATATGTTCTGGTGTTGTTGCCATGGGCTACCTGAATATTTTTGTTTTGTGACATATTTGCTGAATTACCCCAAACTTACCTGCAGTTAGCAGAGCATGATGTTTGCACCCCAAGAGTGACATCTGATAAATGTGCTCAGGTGACTGGTCAGAGTCAGTAGGAGCTGAAGCTAGAAAAGTAAAATAATCTGGGGGTGTGGTTGCAGGCTCCAGGCTACATTAGCTACTGACAGGATAACACACGCAAAACTCTGGACAATATCTATCGAGTGGCACTGTGGGTAATGTAGATGCTGAGTGTAGGGAAAAGAAAGTGTGAACTGCTTTTCTAGTAACATTATCAATGTGTTATTGCTGCTGATCATTATTGGAAATTAACTGTAGTCAGAGTTTCTGAAAGAAACCTTGTTTTAATTAGTTAATCTCTAAAGAAACTGATTATTCTGTTTAAGGAAATAAAGACCTTAATGGATCAGGACTGTTCTTGTTAGCAGACTCCATACATTATAGTTTACAATGGTAGAGTTAGGTAGGGCCCTAACGAGTACACGTCTGTAAGTGACCAGGGAAAACTGGGTCAAATTCTTTAGCATTATGAAGGTCTTGCCTAAATGGCTGCCTGTTCTTGCTCTTGTTTCCCGACAAAATGCAGAGAAGCGTACATGCAACGAGAAAAAGTTCCCATTACTTTGGGAAGAAGGGATGACAAGTTTCAAGGGGTAGTGGCCGTCATTGCTATAACTGGCCATAATTGTATTTCAATCATAGTATATTACATTTTTAAAAAAATTTTTTTAGAAATCCACACAGTAGTACAAGTTAGTGAAGTTGAAGGAAATAAACATGAATCACTAATAAATAATCAAAAATTGTAACCTTAAACCAACATTCTTGCCATTTGTTTAAAATTCAGCTCAATGTGGAAGACACAATGTGAAGAACATTATATTTTTTATCAGGCTTGCAAAAAAAAAAACATTAGTAGATGTTGCAGAATATCTGAACATCTAATATGAAGAATATCAAAAAATAGATCACTTAGCATTATTCTATAATTACTTGTGGCCACAGAACCTGTTGTTCAGCAGACTCCTCTGGTCGTCTTCTTGACATTTGTGGATGTTTCTTTTAAATGTCATGTGGACGCTGTGCAGCAGCTCCTCTCCCTCCCATTTGGAATGGTCAAATTACATATTTGCGGCTGTGTTTAATTCTAATTAGATGTGATTAGTTATGCTGTTGCACAGTTCCGGTTCCAGTCGGGGTTCTGTATCTCACAGCCAGCCTGCTAGGGACATGTCATCTTCGCTCTAATAAACCGTCACATCTTTTTAAAACATCCCCATCTTGTGCAGGAGTGAAATTGACGGGAAGACATTTGACAGCGAGTTTTATGAGTTTGTCAGCTTATTGTTGCAGAAATGTCAGTGGAGCACACTCGCTTTCGATTCAGATGCAATTTCCTCATAATGTGGTCAGCCCCTGCACGGACTTGTCATTTTTCTCTCCCTGAATGTGTTTTTTTTCTGATTTTCTTTCTCGAGGTGCACTCTGATTTTTTATATTAGAGCACTACATGTTGTGACAGCACATTGTCTTAGTGCAGCTTTAACTGATGGTGCTCTGCAGCTGGCCTGCAGCAGATGATAGCCTGAACAACAAAACAGAAACATGAGAAATTAGACAGATTCGACAGGGTAGACCAGACAGGTGAACAGTAGACAATGTCTTTTCTAAAAATCTTGCTTTAGCAGTGACCTACTACACACGTGCTGCTGCTGTGTTGTCTGTTTATCTTGTGCAATAATTGATTGAAGCAGTATTTTGCTTTTGCTCACTTTCCTTCAAATAAGTGGTAACACACACACAGCCACTGTAAAAGCTTTCTTCTTCTACAGTGTTATTATCGTCTAGTGTTCGTACCTTCCATAACTGTGTTGGTGAGCAATAACAATTCCATCAATAACTCCAGCTCATATATACACAGTGATTGTTACAGATGATGTGCACAGTCTCAAAAGAGATGGCTGGGGGCTGGTGAGGTGGTTGTAATCTGCGTCAGGCTGTACTATATCAATTTGAGGCTGTCAGCTGGTGTGAAGAATGTGTGCTGAATTGTAGCACTATGATGGGAACAGAAAAAGAAAGTATATGACAGCAGAGACACACATCTTCATGAGGTTTTTACTTTTTCCCCCTAAATTATTGTTTTGTTTGTTTTGTTTTCTCACCTTCATCATTTCGGTTTGTGCATATGAACGCTTTCCTGAGGTGTATTCAGAAATTTGATAATGACACGTTGCTTGTTTAATCTGTTGTTTCATTTTGCTGCTTCTAGCAGGAAACAAACTGTCAGACCTTGGTTTTTAAAATTCTGACTCTGTCAGTGTTTTGCTGGAGGCTGCGTTCGATCCCCAAAGCTCCAAACAGGTGAATGATGTGTCTCACAGTGACCAAGGATTTTACTAATTTTAGTCTCATATGACTCAAAAAGACAAATGTAACGTACAGTTCTATTTTTTCACACATGACGGCTGTTATTTCAGGGGAGGAGGAGGCAAAGGAGAAATTAAAGAATGTGTCAAAAACTTGTGTTTCCAGCTCATTATCATGTCTTAACATTTGGCGTACCCACAGCAAAATATGAGAATTATGCTATGCTCCACAAAACAAGGTATATTTAGTTCGGTTAGCATGTAAGTTAAGTGGAAGATCATTTTATTTAGCCATATATTTAATTATTTATTTCACTCAATCCAAGAGAGCATGTATGTGTGTGTTTGCATGCATTATGCCACAGATATAACCTGCTGACTGGTTTCTTGCCAAACTTGAGTTGTATATGATGTGGTGTATAACACTGATTTTATTTAGTTGCTGTAGCTCAGTGGAGTGAATTCCACCTTTAATTTCTCTAGATGACATTTACTTCGGTGTTTATGCTGGTCAGCTGGTTAACACACAAAATCTAAATCTAACCCTCTAACCCCCCCCCCAATACATCCACCACCACTGTGTTTGCACCTGTTGTCATTCATGCAATTTTCCTAGTGGATTACTTAAAAAACACACAAAAAGATTGCGCATGCAATACTGTACTTGCTATTTGGGATGTTAGTAAATTACAGAATTGATTTAGCTGCTGCATCAATAAAACAAATCTTGTATGTAATGTAACATTCAGTGTTTAGAACCTAAAGTCATGTACACTCCAGGGGAAAAAAACTGACACAAACCATGACAATGCAAACAACTCAATAATGACTAGGTAAGACACTGTAATTCTACATAAAGTACTGTGGATGGAACCTTAACATTCGTCATCGAAAATGAAAAGTAAGTTTGAAGATCACCATCTGCACCTTCCTGTAGCTGTTGGCTAAAGAAGCATCACTGTATTCATATCACCTGACAATTAATATACTTTTCTATTTACAGTGTGAATCAGCTTTGGAAGAAATCCGTGAAAGCTATGCACAAGAAATTGAGGTCGAAAACATCCAGGAGGAACTGAAAGGTCAAAAGATCATCATCACTTTATCACACACACTCATAGTACTGCTGATGGTGCTGTGTAATACAGTTGCCTCTAGCTTATTGTGAGCAGCGCAGTAGTGGCTTGATTACTGAAGCCCAGCTGCTGACATGCAGACACATTGTTGCTAACCAGGCTGGAATCATTTTAATGAGACTACAGTGAGAGATAATAGTTCAAACAAGACTCAACTTTCATAACTGCTTAATATGAAACTGATGAAATTTATTAGTTTCAGTGTTTCAGGTTCAACAACACTGTGGAGGAAACTCAGACAGTTCTGTCTTGTAAAAAACATTTCTTTGCAACTAAAGTGCAAGGTAATTATATAATAATTGTATTGTGAAGCAACAGATTTTTCTAATGAATGAAGCGCTAAATTTATAAATTAACCTCGCAAGAAGGTGGTTGGGATGGAGGGCATCTAATGTGCAGGACTGACAAACTACAGACCTAATTTCAAGTTTCAGTCCAGAGTCCTGTGCGATGGGATTAGGCAAGACAAGCACTTGTGTTAGAGAAAGAGTGTTTTTGTTTAAATTTTAATACATTGTGTGCCATCTTTCTCTGTTAACCAATACCAATCTCAAATGTGAGTGCCTGAATCAACCATACCAGAACAAACTACCATAAAAGCCTTTAATAACACCAGAGTCACAAATCTGAATGTTTGAAATTGAAATGTTGGCCAATGGAATATTTTGATGTTTTTTTGTTTCAGTCCCAAATCAAGGATGGGCTCAACATTTTTCCATGTGTCTCAAAACAACACTCATGCCCATCATGCCCATGAGAACACCACAGGACTTTTTCGTGCTGTAATCCTTCCTATTTTATAATTTGCACTTGTCATGAATCAGTATTTTCTTTACAATGAAAGCAACTGGAAACAAAATCCACAATCGTTGTTCTGTGCAACAAAGTATTAAAATGTACATCAGATATTTTTGTGGAAAAGAAAACCAGATTTGATATTTGGTAGACAAATATACTTTAGATATGATACATAGATATGTTAAGTATATGTTGTGCTTTGGAAAACACAATTGGGTTGTAAATACGTTCTCCACAAAGTTCAGTGCAGTGCAGTTCAGTTGTATAGAAACATACATTTTAAGAGGCAGGGTTGAGGCAGGGCACTGAACGGAAGTTCACCCAGAACGTCATACAAGCTAGAACCTACCTTGCTTTGCTTCCACTACAACTTGACAGGAAAGCCTGTCCAGGGAAATTCACTAAAAAACATAACATTAGAAGATATTGATATTGATTCTTGGCTGATGTCAGATTGTTGATGCCTTAAAATTAGCTTTAGATATTGGTTAGATTATTAGTTTATTGGATTATTAGCTTTAGCTGAATAGATGTTTACACAGAACAAGCATTTCTGATTGATGACCAGTATGAACTGGGGGAATGGTTAAAGCACGGAGAAGTCTTGTGGCGTTCATATGGGCACTTGTTATTTTACACCCATCCTTGACTTCGGACTGAAACAAACTCAATCTTCCACAGGTCAGCATATCACTTCTTTCAGATCTTCCTTGTATAAAGTGAATTTTAAATTATATTGTGATGCTCAACTCTTCTGGTTCTAGCAGACTTGAATCAGAAGAAGAGCTGAAGGGCTGGACTGCTCACCAACAAATGTTTGGTTTCTCTCAAAGGGTCCTTTAGGGATCTGGGTATTTTCTTTCTGTCCAGAAGAACACGTTATTACCATGGCAGCTTCACAGTTCTTTTTGTAAGGAAAAACTAAACTACAAAGAAACAATGACTGATTTCCTTCTCTCTCTCTTTACACACACGCATGCACACACACACTTCAGTCTTCTCTGGGTTTATAGGTTGCCTCTTAAATCTGCCCTCTGTGGTCTCGAGTATGTACAGGGCTTCAAATAAATGGACTGCCTCTCGCAGAAACAATGAGAATTCCTTTGACTCTGACAAAGATCAATCTTGGCTGTGAGGAAGGAAAGCACAGTTGTCTGCCAGCTGGGTGAACTGCTGCTGCGGCCCCTCATACAGACATACAAATCCAGCAGGCACTCACTCACAGTTTTTCCTTTTATTGAATTTCATGGTTAATGATCTGTTTGAAGGATAATTCTGGTTTATTGCAACTTCAATCTTTTTTTTTTGGTAATATATCATCATCCTTGTCAGTAATAATCAGATTTCATACACATTTTAGCCAATAGATTCCCATGACTTTGCATATATTTTCCTGAAAGTGACTGCAGTCAGTCCCAAATACTGTACATTTGTATACAGTAGGACTTTTTTGTTCTGTTTCTGATTCAATGCAAATTGTATCTAAAACTTTAAATGCAACATGCTGTACACAGTTTGCTGCACAGTATGATTATTTCACATGATTTTGCAGATATTTTGCAGATATTTCCATGTTATAGTATTCTGTATGTTAAGACAGTGGGAAACTATTCATATTAACACATCATCCAGTTCTAGTTAACAGTTTACTGACAGGAAATATACCGTAATTTGATATAAATACTGGCCTGATATCTGGCTGTTGTCAACAAAACCTGTACCTTATCATTTGCTGCCAGCACTTAAGATTTTGGAGACAGCATTGATGTTAAAGTTTGTACGGTTACATAGTCTAGAGAGTTTCTTCACTGTGAATAGTGGTAGTTGATTTAGCTTACAGCAGTGTTGCCAGATATTAAAAGTATCGTACCAGCAGCTTAAAATTATCATACACACGTAATTTGCATTCTGAAGTGGCTCAGACAATCTGCTTTAATAACACAGTATCATAGACTGTGCATATTATAGTATATAATGCATTTTTAACCTACAGAACAGCTGTAAAGACCACCTCTGAGCAGAACTGTGCCTCTACCTGTGCAGTGTAGGATGTATCCCTCCGCGCTAAAACCACTTGTTTACGTCGTGCGTCATCACGTTGCATTGTGCGTTGACTGGTTGTTTAGACAGGCAAGTGTGCTAACAAGTGTCGAAGCTCCCCACCGTAACTATCTATATTCGGGTCAGCTTCTTCTCAATTGTGGGTCAGAGGAAAAAAGACAGGCAGAAAAGAGTGAACATTTTACGTGTTTTATTACAAATATATCCGGAGATCACACAGAGAAGCAACTCACCTAAAGTCTACCAAGTATGATCTGATCTGTTACATTTTATTTTCAACCTTGGAAAACAATTTCTTATTAAGTAATGTACACATGAACACTTATGAATGGCTGAGGGGCAAAAGCTGGGTTACATCAGGTCATTTCAGAGACAACTATTGTGACCTATTTAAACTAGTGAAACAAACTACACATCCCATCACAAGCTAAGTGTGATCTGTACCTTGTCGTGCTAATGAAATAATGTAGCCATAAAATGAAGGGGTCAAATTATCGTACATTATGGGATTTTTGGAAACCTTAACCCTAACCCTGGACTGGCTTACAGCAGTATCTAAGGTAGCTGACTTTTAGATCAAATCTTCAGGATATGCAACCCTGCCTCTAAAATATTACATTTGTATACAATTAAACTAACTGCAAATATGTTTGTGAAGGGAAAGTAATTGCAGTCAAATTATGTTTTCTAATATACAGTGCTGAAGATATATTGTTATTTCAGTCATCCCAACTAACACCAATAAAAGTCATTTGTCCATGCCATCTCATACAACCTATATGGCACATCGCTTGAAATAGCACCCCCATGGCAGCAGGTTCCTCTTGAAATTGCATCCTAATGACTTATCGGCTTATCTTGAGATATGGCAATATAGTGCCCTCAAGGTGGTAAATAGAACCACTTCACGTATGCTGAAAGAAATCCGACGATGGACATCCAGGGTTTTTCAATTGTCTCATTTCTGAAGTATATATGATTAATCCCAGATTTTTGTGGACCCAGTGATGTGAATGAGCCCAGAAGAAATGTCACTATCCTGAGCACTCAACACTGAACCTGAGATGTGACCTATACAACAGGACTATACAACACATCAACCCCTACGGGTTGATGTGTTCGAATCAATGGCTATCCAGTATGTAGCAAGCCAGTAAGTATTAGTGCCTGTACACAACAAAATTCCAAGAAGAGAACAGGATCTGGGTGCTATGTGGATAGCATGCAAAGTGAAACCACTCATGGGCACGCTTCTCGCCATGGACGGTACAGAAGACCATGGGGATTGACACGCATTTTGAAGGAACCATGAAAAAATTTTTACTTTTACTATGTGCTTTAAGTGCAGGGAATTTGTTTGTGAAAATGCACAGTCAAAATGATGAATGTTTGCTAAACCTGTGTCTGAGCAGTATGTAGTCCTACTGTAAATACTGCTGCAGTTTTGAGTCGAGTTTGTTGAGTTGTTTTGACATTTCCAGAGATATCTGTCAAAATCACATACAAAATGGAGGATCCAAACGCACACCAGGGCAAGAGAGGGTTCAAACAAAAGAAACTTTAATAATGATGTACACAGTATAGAACAGAAACTAAACATAAACCATCGAGACCATGAGCAGGGAGTGAAGACCAGATGAGGACTGGGTGCATAACAGGATGAACTGACAAAGGAAGGTAGAAAGTGCAGTGGCTTAAATTGTGAGAGGACTGATTGGAAATGAAGTGCAGCTGAGGACAATCGGGAAGTGAGAGTGGAGAGAGGGGCATGGTTAAAGTGAGGGAGGAACAAAGACACAAAGAGACAAAACAAGGATATGGATTGTGACACTATCAGTCCAAAACAACACCAGCTACCTGGCTTTCTAGTAACTTTGCAGAAAGCCCATTCTGAAGATAGAGGAAATCTAATTTTAGGCCTCCCAGTCAAGTCAGGGATACCAATGAGTAAGTACATTTTGACAAACACAGAGTCTACGAATACAGCTATGCTGCTTTTCCAGCTATTTTCAATATCTACACATTTGGCACAGTCTTCTGGGACACAACTGCCTCTTAATTGTGGTCACACTTATCAGCCAAGTTTATCCTCAGTCAGGGGGAGATAGTGATTTTCGAAGCTGATTACAGTGGCTATAAAACAAACGTGTATAACTGTAGTTGTGTAGCTATGGATGCAGTCACAGGAAAATACCATCAATAGACCATCTGAGCATGTTATACATTTTCTGTCCACACTGTGTGTAATGATTAACTACACTTGACTTTAGCCATACTGCTGACATTGCATTGTGGGTGACAGCGATGATCAGTCAATTGTCTGGCCCACTGCTTTGGTCAAGAGTAGATTATCAATCTGATGAAGCACAGTGTTAAAAGAGGCAGAGCACTGTAGCTGAGCTTGTACTGTATTGGTGTACTGGCTATACAGCCACTGGCAGGATGTTTAAAATGACTCACATATCCCTAGCTGTGTAGCTGGTGACATCCAATCATGCAAATACAGGAATACATCACATTATAATAGTGACACTTTCTCACTGAACAATTAAAGTCATGCCAATTCTGTTTGATGCTGACTTGAAGGTGTCAGTGTTATTATTTCTTATAAACTTGCTAACAAGCAAATGCAACATGAATTATCTGCTGATAATTTCCCCCTGAATTTCCCAGAAGTCAACTGGTTTATGATCTGGTCTGCTGTCCGACCATGTCCACTCTGTTAAAACAATTTGCTGGTCATTACGTCTATGTGAAAGCAGGTTATACTTCATGAGCATATAAATAAATTTATATATAAATACAAAACCTTTAACATAAGGACATATGTCCATTAGACATTAGTTCTGAGGGTCATTAGCTACTGTATATTGTTGGTCATTTTAGATTAATTATCCAAAGGACCGAGTCTGATCAGGTCTTTTCCGGAAATATAATGTTTCCTTGTTGGGTTTTCACAGGTCCACTTTAGGTCAGGTCCAAAATTTTGTAAGTGTGAAAAACTTTTCATGTTCATGTATGTTGCATTTCAACTGTGCATTGAGATTGCTGATTGGATTCCAAATCCACAGCTCCAGGGTCATGATAAATAATAACACACCCTGATAAAACAGGTTACAGGCATTAATGAGGGAAGAAAAAGTATGGCACATTGACCACACTGGGCATGTACAATACATCCATGCAGCAGCTGCAGCACCAAGTGACATCTGCCTGTTCACTGTCAGTCACATGTTCTGTCGCTCCTCAACCCACAACACGAAAATACATTTTACAATATACATGTACAATACTGTGCAAAAATGTTTAGGTAAGTGTGAATAAATGCTGTAAGGCAATAAAGCTTTCGAAAATATACAGCTCTGGAAAGAATTAAGAGACCACTGCAAATCAAGACCTTGTCATGACCAACCCAATCTCCAGACCGGAACCCCACTAAAAAACCTCTGGAATGTGATCAAGAGGAAGATGGTTGTTCACAAGCCATAAAACAAAGCTAAACTGCTTGAATTCTTGTGCCAGGAATGCCATAAAGTCACCCAACAGCAATGTAAAAAATCTGTGGAGAGCATCAAAGCTTTGATTGCAAATCAGGGTTATTCCACCAAATATTGATTTTTGTACACCTAACACTCTGTGGTTTCTCTCTTCACGAAACCGTCATGTTCGTTAAGAAGGTAATAGAAGAGTGAACTGGTCAATTCAAAATCAGTTTTATATGCAGTAAAACAAAGTAATACAGCGCTGGGTCTGAGTCGTTTTGCCCTAAACACAATACATCAATTAGTGTCAGGGTAAGAAGTCTGACACCGCTAAAAGTCCTGACGCAGTTTATATGAGCGGTTACAATAAGGGAGTTGCCTTCTCCTATTGGCTAGTGATCTTCCTCCTGGAGTGGATTGACCCTTAATTGTTCTGCTTGCCTGTTGCTTTCCTGCAGAATGTGCACGGTGTAATCTTGTTCTGTGAAGACATATCAAAGGAACCCAGAGACAACACAGTGCAGTTTTACAACCCCTTTTTACACACCTATGGAATGTGACTAATACAAATCTGTTAACCATTACAGTTGGTGCAATACCTTCTCTATATATGCCTGCCTCAAGTATATGCCTGAGTTAAGTAAAGTTAATATCCAAGTTAATACAAAAGTTCTCATAACACATCCAGTATTGTTTCAGCATTTACAAGTTTCCCTTCTTCCATTGGCTGGTGAATTGTGTGGTGTTGTACTGTCTGCTCCTCATTGGGTGGGTTTCCCCTGCATATTGTCCATCTCTAATGCATAGGAAGAGTCTGGGGGGAGATCTGTTGCTGCAGGACATATCAGCTGACACACATGGCTGCAGAACATCCCTACACACACTCAAGTCACCTTAGTCAACTAACTAAAAGCAGACCTGCTCATAAAAGGGAATTACCCCTGAGTCATGTAAACACAGGTATCACTGTCAGAGTTCACACACAAAAAAAGCATTTACATCCTGTAACTTGTACTAACATTAGTAATGTGTTGTGTAAAAATGAATGAGTTTGGGAGTTATGTTGTCAGTAGTTTATAGAATAAAACAAAACTGTTAATTTTACTCAAACATACACCTTTAAATAGCAACATCAGAGAAACTGATCATTTTGCAGTGAATTTTTTCCAAAGCCGTATATTCAGATATTTTATTTGTATCAATTTACAAAATGAAAAGTGTGTGAACAGAAGAAAAAAATCTAAATCAAATCAGTATTTGTCAGGGATTTGTAGGATTAAAGTCAGGTGTATCATTAACTACTTAGAACACCCAGATGCTAATGATCATCAATTCCATATGTAGGTTGAAACAGTCATTAACTGAAACAGAAACAGTTGTGTGGGAGGCTTAAAGATTGGTGAGGAGCAGCTAAAGTCTGCTGCTAATGTGGGGTTTCATGTCGTTGTATACCATAGCAAGACAGCAACAAGACCCAGGATGGTTATACTGCATGAGCAAGGTCTCTCCCAGGCAAACCTTTCAAAGCAGACTAGGGTTTCAAGATGTGATGTTCAAAAAAAAATACTACTTTTGAGCATCACTAACTTAATATGAGACACAAAAACTTCACAACACTAGTACAATATAGCTAAAAATGAGTTTTTCCAGCTAATTTCAAGATCTTGTAAGGCTTAATGTACTGTCTTATTTCAAGAAATCTTGTCAAGAGAATTTTCACTTGTTCCATTGGCAGATTTTTTTACTTATTTCAAGCAAAGATGCCTTGTATTATTATTTTTTTACTTGTTTTTGGAGGGACTTTTTTTCCAGTGTAAGAAGCTCAAGAAATGGGCAACACTGAGGACCTTGGGTGCATGAGAACGCAAAGAAACTGCAGCATGCTTACTTCCCTTTTGACGTGGAGATTTTCACAGTGATGTTGACATTTTGTTGACATTTTGACTTTTAGCGACTATTTTTGTTCTGAACCAGTCTGCCTCATGTGTTAGATTAACTGTCATCAAGCTCAAGCTTGATTTTTGTTATCAACCCTGAAACTGACTGAATCCAAGCATCGGCCTGTCTGTAGTAACGTGAAGCAATTGCTTTAAGGCCAAGATAGAATAAAATGACTGGTGTGTCTATTTTACAATACCGGGTGTGGTCTGATCTTATTATGATATGAAATCCTGAGATGAAAACAGGCCTTTAAGAGCATGGGTGTACTCGGATAATGTGAACTTTAAAATACTGTATGTATGTGTATGTGTACTTATATGCAAAAGGAAATTTTGGATTGACTTACTGATTGAAGAAGACTTTTGGTCTGATTGTGGTGTTGAAGGGATTCTATTATGGTCTGGGGACAATTCCTGGTGTGTAGATAATAAGATGTGAATAGTAAGAAGTGATTCAGGTTATTTTATAACACATTCCATAATACAGAGTTGATTTATTCCACCTCTTCACACAGCAAAAGTCAGTATCGACTAAGGTGTGGATCATTTGGACACAAAAAAATCTCATCTCAAAAACTTACTTTTACATACAACATTACTGTAAATTAGAATGCTGATGTAGAACGTACATGCAACTCATTTCACTCCTTGATAACCTCTGTAAGATTTGTATGTTACTACTCAGATAAAATGAATAAGAAGGCAAGAACGGACTTGTATAATTTCTTATGATTAATGTAGGCACTGGGAGTGGAGGATGAGGAGAAGAGCAGACCAGAGGAAACACTCTGCTGCTGTACTTGCACTTCATTATTGTCAAAGCTTGTCTTCTTGGCTGTCAGATGCAGTACAATTAAACTGAAGAGCTTCACATGATGAAACAGAGTTTGCTGAGATTAACAGCACTCTAAAGTTTGTGGTTAATAATTTGTGAATCAATAAAACAAACCTAAACAAATAGCAGAAATACATAGCAAAAAGAAACCCCACAAACAAAAGCAATACACTTACCTAGCTCATATAAGATACAGTAAATATAACAATATCTCAGAGTGAGATAAACCTATAGCTAGACCTTCGCTTGTCAGATCTGACAACTTGTCAAATGTCATAAAGGGAAAACATGTACAGTCTTGTAAAAGTGGCTTAATTCGCTCTGGGGCTTCTCAGCAGTGTGCTTGGTAATGTTATGGGACACTATGAACCATGTCATCAGCTTTAAATCTGCCAGCACAGTGTAAATTCTACAGGTTTGTTCAACCATAAAATTCCAAAAGATATAAAATACAGGGATGGGTACAGAATGAAGACCTTACGTGTTCTCCTCCCCCTGTTTCTGTCTTCCGACTAAGTGAAAGTTTAATTAAAAGATATGATCTTTATTCTGAGCCCACTCCTGCTGCTAAGTCAGGAGGTTATCTTCTGTGACTGCTACTCGGAGTCAACTGCAATGGCTGCGGGTTGGAGCTCAATGTGCAGACCATTATGTCTGTACAACCACTAATGACACTACGCAGTGAAAATAGCTTGTTTTATTTCTGATTCAGCACTCTGGTTGTGTAAGAGCTGTTTAATGTCACTAAAACATAGTAAAGACAGATCTGAATATAACATATAAGACTTTAAGAGCTAAAGTAGGTAACACTGTTACTAGATTTTGTTTCCTATTGTCAGCATTTCATACATTTATTGATGGTAACAGTACCCTGGGTTTGTTTACCTCCCACTAAGTAGTAATGTTGTTTCTTATCTTTCTTTAGTGGCAATTTTCTGTTTATACTTAGTATTTAGTTGGTGACTTAGACTTTACTCAAAATACATTATTGCATGTGTGAGACCAAGATTAAATCATTAGGCAGCAATATGATAAGCAAATGTGTGCTTTGTCATTTCACTTTATACTTTTCACTGCAAAAAAAAAGTCTTTAAAATGTGAACTATGAATAGATAAATAAAATGCCCTAAACAAATATACCAAGCAAAGTATTGGATACAATCAGCTGCAGGAGGAGGACAGGTTTACTGCCAGCTGCTAATGTAATGTGTACTGTAATGTTAGGCTCATGTAAAGTTGTCAGAATGCTTTGATAAAAGACAGTTTGCAATTTATAATATATCACAAAAGTAGCTCTGTCTTCAAAATTACATTCGTATACAACTAAACCGCAATCCAGATTGTGACCCGATAGGTTTTCTGTTAACATAATGATCATATGTTTACATTACCGTATTTTTGTCCACCAAAATATCCGATCTGCATCCGTTTTTTCTGTTGGCTTAAATATCTGAGATATTAGTGTTAATAAAGTAATAAAGTGTTTTATTTTTAGGATCAGACGTCACAGCAGTGGGTTAGGGTCAGCAAAAGACTGTCGGCTGGTTAATGGATAAAAATGGCACTTAACAGTCGCTTCACAAATGCTACATCTGCATTACAGTGGCTTGCGAAAGTATCCGGCCCCCTTGAACTTTTCCACATTTTGTCACATTACAGCCACAAACATGAAT
>JAUYWH010000004.1:17911176-17925789 GCA_034779795.1 Ctenopoma multispine
ACACAAAAACTATTCATGCAAAAGAGTCAATATTTTGGGTGTTTGTTAACATGCCCATGACTGATTTGAAAAAATTGGCTTTGATTGGCTTTGATTTTGATCATGTTTTAAAAAGTATATTTCTTATGAGCCCTCAGCTTAATGGAAGGAGTAATAGATAAGTGAAATATCCCTTTAATTTATGATAAATGTTGGGATAAAACCGTGCTGCAACAGAGTAGCATAAATAAATTTGGCCTTAATAATTGGATAGGCCTTGTTCAGTTTACTCAGTATAAATATCAGTATGTGTCATTAATTCCCAGATTGACAGAATAACAATGCAGGTGAATTTATAAAATACAAAATGTAACCTAATACATTTACTAATTAAACATGTTGTGGGCAGCAGAGATCAGCTGGCAAGTGTGATTTCTGTTCATCCAGATGAGTTTGAGACTGTTGCCACCCACTGTGGATATAATTTAATATTCCTCTTAGTGCATAATAAACTCTAGGTACCCTTTGCAGACAAAAGTGTTCACTTATACATGATTAGAATATGCAAATGAGGAAGACTCAAGGCATATTTGCGATTGAGAGAGGTTAAAAGCACTATTATCACATGAAGTGCAAATGCAAGCAGGATCAAAGCTGACAAAACATCCATTTGTTCACACATCAAACAGTCTGACAGTGACTTTGAATTACAAAACAGCACATTTAGCAAAGTATTAGTGATGAAAATAATAGATGCTCTCAGGGCATTGTTCTTGACTGGAGTAAGAATTTTTATAATTGCAGCTGGATTAAAATGGATTAAGTTGACTGGGATGACAACAACAGGTTTACCATGGACTTTGCTTAATACAAAGCGAATATGCTGATGATTTTCACCTTTTCCCTCTGAAACACTTTTCATTATGCGTGTTCTATTATTCATCTTACAGAAATGTTGACTATTGCATCATTTGCCTATTGGAGCTGTTGTGACTACAAATCTTCAAAGATTAGAATAGAAAGTGCAGATTTGTCCAGACCTCCAGACAAGTCTGGAATTATACACCTTTTTACCCAGCAAGAAAAACAGCAGCAAACGTGTCATAAATCTCACTGAGGCAGTCAGGTGTTGCTAACCCAAATAACTACAGACTGATTTGCCTCAGTTTAAAGCTCCCAGGCACTTGACACTTTAATGCCATTTTACTATCCATCCATTATCTTTTACAGCCTTTCCTTTTAAGGGTCACAGGTGGGTTGGAGCCAGTCCCAGCTATCACTGGGCAAGAGGTGACAAAACATGCCAGCTATGAAAATATGGTGTATTAAAAAAAATAATTTAAGGAACTCAACAGAGGTGGACTAAAGCAAGTGCTTCAGGAGGTCAAATAGAATCATATGCAGATTGTTAAGAAACTTAAATGGCTGTCAATGGTTGACCTATTTGTCTCACTTGTTTGTTAAGTGAAAGGTTACTCCCCAAGATTTCAGATTTCTTCTGTGGGAAAATAATTCATCAAGACCAGTGTTATAGTAGGTCAACAATCCATCCTTCCATTCTAGACTTGCTTATTGTTAGATTAATCTGGAAACAATGCACTGTAGTTGCTGTGTAACCTTGTTGCTGTTTAATGTTGAATGAAAATTACAGGTCATATTCATAATCTCTGTTACAGTGTGTTGCTCATCAAGGATACATATCATTACCCCAGCTAGCCAAGTACAAATATTTAATTCAATTCAATTCCATTCAGTTCAATTTACCTTTATTTGTGTAGCCCCAAATCACAACATAAATCATCAAGGCACTTTACAGTGTAGGGTTTAAGACCTTACATTGCTCAAACAAATTAAGGGAACACTTTAAAAACACATCAGATCTTCACTGGGTATAAAATCATGCTGGATATTCACACTTATATGGAAAGGTTAATGTGTTAGGAACAAAAGGATGCCACATTATTTGATGAAAAAAATTATCAACTTACAGAGGGCTTAATTTGAAGTCACCAATAACAATTTTACTGAAAAACTGATACGGCAGGTTAGTCCAATTCGCTGAAATGTCATTGCAGCAACTCAAAATGGTACTCAGTAGTTTGTATGGCCCCCATGTGCTTGTATGCATGCCTGACAGTGTTGACAGAGGGTGTCCTGGGGTATCTCCTCCCAGATCCTAACCAGGGCATCACTGAGCTCCTGGACAGTCTGTGGTGCAACCTGGCGACGTCAGATGGACCTAAAAATGATGTACCAAAGAGATGTTCTAATGGATTTAGGTCAGGTGAGTGTGGAGGCCAGTCAATGTTATCAATTCAACCTCCAGAACCTGCCGGCATACTATTGCCACATGAGGCCGGGCATTATCATGCACCAGGAGGAACCCAGGACCCACTGCACCAGTGAAGGGTCTAACAATGGATCTAAGGATTTCATTCCAATACCTAAGTCAGGGTGCCATCGTCTATCTTGCAGGTCTGTGCGTCCCTCCATTGATATGCCTCCCCAGACCAACACCAAAATGATCGTGCTGAACAATGTTGGAGGCAGCATAACGTTCACCACAGTTTCTTCAGACCCTTTCACGTCTGTCACATGAGCTCAGAGTGAACCTGCTCTCCTCTGTGAAAAACACAGGATGCCAGTGCTGGATCTGACAATTCTGGTATTCTCTAGCAAAGGCCAGCCGAGCTTCAAGGGGCCGGGCAGTGAGCACAGGGCCCACTGGAGGATGTAGGGCCCTCAGCCTGAGGTTTGAAAACTGTTCTACCCAATCCCATGGATTTCGTGCCTTCTTATTTACAAATAGTAATAGCTTTTAAACTGAAGCAGGGGTGGGGGAAAGCATTCTGTGACACAATTGTGAAAGATGAAAAATAAAACAGTTGTGAAAGAGTATTTTCAGCCTTTTTGGTTTAGTTTGTCTTAATATGTCTTATTGGAGATAGGCACTGTCTACACCTCCTGTGAAGACAGTATTTGAGACAAAGTCCTCCAACTTTAATTTAGTTTAATGTCGTTTGTCTCATCCCCCTCATGCAACCCATATAAGCATTTGTTATAAGAGTGCCTCCATGTATAGAGACACGCGTCTCTTGAAATTGCACCCCTTTTATTGTCAGACGCCAAAATGTTGGTTCCTAAACTGTCTTCTGCACACTAGACAGAGTCTGAACTCATTTAGTTTTAAGATGAAAAACACAGGACGACAACTTGTACTTTTAAATCCAATGAATCTTCAAAGGTTTGTTAGGGGCAGTGAATAAACTTTTAACTAAATATTTCATCAATATGGCATCATGTCTTATGTTTTGATGTTTTCCACAAGACTCTCTTGATATGTTTATTACAGCAAATCAGTCAGACTAATTACACTGATCTGTGTAAATGGAATAATCCTAAGGCAAAGCTCTCCCTGTGGACAGACAAAATCAGACAAAGGCTTTTAAAGTTTGGGGAAACAAAATAAAAGAAACATTCTCCTGTGTCAAAGAATTGCCCCTAGAAAACTTATGTGAAGAAAATAACAAGATAAAATCGTTGTTTGGTGAGAGAAAATTATTTTATGAAAATCTTGAAGGTGAAAGTGGAGAAATCATCAACAAAACAAGTTTTAGGTCCATTTTCCGCAGTAAACGGAACAAGCATCATCTAACTAAATGCACTATTAAAAATGTGGAAATCAAATGTAAATCTACAGTATTAGGTAGGTGATAGTGTAATGATAGGTGATAGTGTAATCACATGCTGGTGAGTGGGAGGGTAGTGGAGGTGTCAGGTGATTGGACTAGGAACATGGTTAAGTGCACTGAAGGCAATCTTGCAGTTCCTCCTGGCCACATGTCAAGGTGTCCTTGGATAAGAAACCGAAACCACTAACATCGCCAGCTGGCCAACACTGTTCACAGTACACTGATGTCATGACAGACATGTGAAATTGTCACATAACAGCAAAATCGATACAGGTTTATTTGTGTTAACTCTATTTACCATATGATCAATAATTTCTATTACAGAAGGAGTGTAGAAATAACACTTCAAGGCTGTTAGGATATGCACACCACGCCTGCAATGCTCCCATATATCCTGACTGTGGTATTGACCTCAGGTCTGCTAACTTAAAGAACAACAATCAAGACATTCATCAATATGGATTTTGTGGCCACATGTGGGACAGAAGATACAATTAGAAAAGGAAAGAAATCTAATGACCAAAACAGATTGCTCTTTAATCAATGGGTGTTTTACTGTACACTTCCCATGCCAATAAATTACCTGAAGATTTAATGGAAGATGTTCTAAATGTTGCTCTTGACAATGTTAAAGATAAGTCACCACAATTTTCCATAAAGAAACTATTACCTGGGACAGATGAAGCACATCTCAGCGGTGTGATGCAGTGATGCTGGAAGGCTGTGGCAGCCAACCTGCTAGATTTTTTTTTTGCCGGAAAAATAAGTCTTTTATTGAATGAGCAGCAGCAGCAGCAGCTTCGTCCCACTTTATCACAGCTGACAGCTTGTGGCTGCTTCATGATAAAGGAGTGGCCTCCCATGCTCTGCGTGTGTTACCACTGACCTCTGTGTTCCTTACCCTTCTTCACTGAGGCAGCCTGCCAGATAGAACTGGGGGAAACAGCAGAATTCTGCAGATCATCTACTGACAAGGTGCAAGCTCAGAGTGAGGAGGAAAAAACTGTAGTTGAGTGAAATGAAAGTTGTGTAGTGATGACAAAGTAGGATACTTACTGTTAGATCTGGCTTTACATATTCAGATCTAGTTACTGTTACTGTTACTGTTTCATCAGTGCCTTGTAGCAATATGTTTAGGCCTGCAGGTCATTTTTAAAAGTTAAGACATAATCTCAGTATGGCACAACAAACAGGATGAAAGTATAGGCAGCTACTCAGAGAAAGGTTTAAATGAATTTAAAGAAAGAAGATGGATAGATGAGACAATGTAACTGAACTTTACAGTGGACCCTCCTGTCCTGTTAGCAGATAAAGTGTATCATGTTAGAAATCCATCCATCTATTATTCTAACCCTAATCTTTTGTCCTCCTAAGGGTTGCAGGAATGTTGAGCTTATTCCAGCTGTTGTTGGGAGAGTCCAGGTACACCCTGGATAGGTATCCAGTCTATCACAGGGCTGACACCTATAGGCAATTTAGAGTCACCAATTAACCCTAACCTCTGATTCTAACCTGACATGCATGTCTTTGGACAGTGGGAGGAAGCTGAAGTACCCAGAGAAAATCCACGCAGACATAGAGAGAACATGAACGCTCCACACAGAAATGCCCTTGACCAATGGATTCAAGCCCAGGTCCTTCTTGCTTTAAGGCATGAGTGCTAACCACTACACCACCCTGCCACCCCCATGTTGAAAATACAATATTTAAATTTCAAAATACAATATTGTAGTACTACTATTCCTTTGCACAAATAACTTTAACTAAATATGTCTTCTGGGTTTTTGCACATTCAGAACAGCTTAAACTCAAAAATATCAGTCCTTCCACAGCATTTCTACAGGAAGGGCAAGACTCAGGCATTCAAAAGCAAATGTTTTTATTAGAACCTAGAAATGCAATCAGCCACACCAGGAGCATTTTAAAGGGCGTTTTAAAGGGTTACTTAAAAACAAGCAATAAACAATACTGCATGCAGAGGGCTTAGGCTGAGTTTGATAGAAGCACACATTATGGTGGCACCCTGAGGCGTCAGCGTCGACCACCGTAGGTGAGGCAGGGACACACAAAGGGGAACACACAACAGGTTGCAGAAGCACACTCTGCCACAATAAACTGAGTTCAAGGAAGAGAGGAGAGAGACAATCCAGAATCAAGAAATCCAAATTCAGATCCAAATCCTCTTTAATCCAATAACAGTCGACAGGTATGGGAGTAGAGCAAAAAGAAATCAGTACCAAGAGTTCTGGTTAAGCTGGCTGGAGAGTTGTCAACAAGATGAGAACAGACAATCTGGCAAAATGTGAGTGTGAGTGGAGCTGCCTATATAGGGTGTGGAATATTTAGATCAACTGGCTCTGATCTGACTGATCAGAGATAGGTAAACTGAAAATAAAAATAGGTAAAGATGTAAGATTTCAAAATAAAAGTCTCTGAACAGGATGTAAGCAGAATCATTACACATCCCCCCACAGACATTTCTTCCAGTATCTTTCTGGATCATCCACATTGTCTTGAGCAAATTGTAGCTGGGCAGAAATGTCCTTATTGTAGAGTAGTAGCTTCCTTCTTACACAATAGCATTGCTGTTCAATGTTCTCCTGATGGTGGAACACTGATGAAGACACATGTTACCCATGGGTTTCTTTTAACCTACATACCTTGCCCTTTTTGTGATTTTATTGCTTGACCACTCCTCTTTCTTTGGGTAGTATCTAGTATTTGGGGCTTGTAGCACTGAGCCCTGCAAAGACTTCTGCCCCTGTCAGGTATTGACTGTGGACATTACCTATGTACTTTTTCAGCACTGTAAACAACATAGTCTACGTTTCTCTCACTTCTGCATATGATGCTATTAAAATTTGCCTGTCTAGATACCACTAGAGAAGTGAAAAAAAGTGTGTTTTGTAATTTGGGGTGAACTGAGTCTCTAAACCTAAAAGCCAGCACTCAAATTACACCAGGAAATACATTATTTAAAACATTCTTGCTTTTTATGGGTACTTTCATGAGTGCCTTCTCTAAATGCATCCCAACTGGACCTGCTCCTAATTGGCCTCTCTCTGTATAGAATTACTGAAACTCTTCCAATCAGGCCAGTTTTGCAGCTCAACAGCGTCCACTCAGCAAGCTTGACTCATTAGAAACAAAGCAGCTGCTGTTGTCAGCTTTTTAGGTTCCAGTGTGATTAGTGTTGTGCCTTTGAGGACATCTGACTTTGTGACTATGCAGAGCTCCTGCTGGGTCTTTTGCCTGCACCTGCCCCTATTTGTTTTTTTTCATGACTTCATATAGCAGGAGGAGTACACAGTTGTACTGCTCAAACCAGGGCAACAATTTCCCGTAGCTGTGCTCTGTGCTCAAGTCGATGTAGAAAGGAGTAAACTACAGTGGGAATAGACTGCCTGCTAAATACTGCAGAATCTTCACTGCCAGAATATGATAAGAGATTAGTCATGTACTGTTTATCCACACAACAGCAGCAACAACACAACTGACAAGAAATGCTGTTTCATATATCTCAGGTCACTCTGTACCCAGTCAACAATTCAGTCCAGACAATTTTATTCAGCTCTTTTTGTAGCATATATCCCACAAAAAAAAAGTTCTATTCTCTGATCATAACTCAGGCTCATGTGACAGAACATTCAGATAAGCAGAGCTGGTCTGTGATTTAAATGTATTTAACAAAACACAAATTAACAAGAATTTGTGAATTGTCTGAATGTGAATTTTCTAAAGCTCAGTATTATTACCATGTAAATGTTACATGGTAATAATAGTTAATAGAAGGCTATCTCAAGGAACTACTGTAACTAAACATCAAAGATATTATGTTGTATTCTTTTTGTTTGGTTAAACATGAATTATTGAAATTTCAAGACCTTGATTCCTCAGCCCTGTCACTGATCAGTACCAATCCAGCAGTTGTACGTGTCATGCTTGTGTGCATACATTTTTGCTACATCAGTAGTATCAGCATACGTGCATGTGGACCTGCAGCTTCTTTACATCTCATCACCACAGTCAGCATAAAGCTGTGAGCTTACATTATGCAAATGCCTGTTGGGTCTGTACACTGTCTTTAAATTGATAACGCATGCATGCCTACAGTAAATTACACTCATAAATCTGACCGAGGTGCTTTTAATGCGCTCATTGAGAAGCTAATGTTTCCTCCTCCTCCTCCTCCTCAGGATCAACATTAACTTTGAGATTGGAGAAGTCAGGATTATTGATTATGACAGAATATGGGAATGAGGTGTGAAGAACGGGTCTTCTAGGCAATGTTTGGTTGCTGTCTGATATAATTTATCACTTATGTTAGGTTGTTTTTAAACCATGGTATTAGCCTTAATCCATATAGTTTAGGACAGCGTGGGGAAACAAAGCAATGTTTTCTGCTTCTTTTCATTTTTTTTTTTGATTATAGGAAACAGTCAAACTACTTTGATTATGAACTAATTTCCTATTTCTTATTCCAGCAGGCACAGCCAATCTTGGCAGGAGCACAGTTTCGCAATTAAACCAGTGTCTATGTATTGATGCTCAGTTACACAGTATTTTCTGCAGCTGGATGCTTTTCTCTCTGCAATTAACCTGACATGAGGTCCTTCCCTCAGGTAGGCAAAAACAAAGAGGAGAGCAGTGACACACAGGAAGCTGCAGACGCAAGCAGGCCATCTCTGGAGAAAGACTATCCTTGGCTAGCCAGCCATTACCAAGGCAGTGCTGACCTTTTCCACTGCACCGGCGACTGTAGAGGAATTAGATATAAGATGTGGACAGAACAGAGCCTGGACGGGTCAGAGAAATCAAGGGGATGTAGGAAAATATAGTCATCTCACACACACACACACACACACACATGTGCCTAATTTCCTAACTGAAGGTGCTGATGCTCAGAAATTAGAAATATAGTTTCTTTAAGACCTTGAACTGACCAGAAATGAAGAGTTGTACGTTGTGCTTACTGGATTCCTTGTTATCAAGAGATTAGCAATGACTATGCACAGTTAGTGCACTGTAACAGAGAAGCTCTTACTTTATCTGCTTAACATCCTGCTGTTATTAGACACTGTGACTGCACTGGTCAGGTTTGTTTCAACACATGGAGGAGATTATTGATTTACATGCAACTCTTTATTGGTAATGTACTTGAGATATCTATGTATCAACTAGATTACTTTTCTTATTCAACAGCAAATGTAATGAGTAATTATTACATTACTTTTGCATGTTGTAGGGTCAACTCAGATTTTGGAAAAGATAAAGACTTTCCAGAAAACAGACTAACTAAAAATTGTCTGCCATCAACAATTTATTTAAATATAGGCCTGTGTATTTGAGCCATATAAGTCTTTGGGGACGTCAAAGAAAAAGTTAAAAGGTTAAAATTAAATTACAAATAAGTAAATTAAAAAGAAAGAAAGGGTAAATTAATTAACCTTACCTAATGCCTTAATAAGCCTTAACTAACAGTTAAATAAGGTTAGCAAAAAGGCATTAAATTATACATTAGTTAACGTTCGTAAAAACCCTTTATTAACCTTACCTAATGTAGTAATAAGTATGAACTAAAAAGTAAAGTTAAGTTAACTAATGCATCTACTACTCCTACATTAGCTTCTCTCCACTGGCTCCCTGTAAAATCTAGAATAGAGTTTAAAATCCTGCTCCTCACTTATAAAGCAGCACTTTGCTCTCACAATTAGGGTCACAAAGAGCCTCAATAAATGTTATTTACTATTATTTAAGACTTATTATGCCCTACTGATCATTTTTATTTATTTATTAAGTGTTACTTAAGGGAAAGGTGTTCACACTTTACAATAAGGGTCACAGTTAGTTAAGGCGCATTACTTCATATTTAAAAAGAGTTACTTAGGGGTTTTTATGCTTTCTTAAGTTTAATTTCTACACGAATTTGAGCGAACACATGAACCTTGACACCGACTGATCTCGACCTACCAAATGGAAGTAATGCCTTTGAGGATGAACAAGTAAGTGGGCAATGAGACTTAAGTAATCATTCATAACCTTTATCAACTCTTTATTAATGTTATTAAATACCTGCATTAGCCCATATTAGACCATAAAGTAATGCCTTTGTTAACATAAACACCATTACTAAATGCTTAGCAGACATGTTTGTTAACCGTATTTAACTGTTAGTTAAGGCTTATTAAGGCATTAAGTGAGGATAATTAATGTACGCTTATTGTAAAGTGTTAGTGAAATGAAGTGTTCTCCTTAGTGACACCTTCTCATTTAGATGGATTCAGTGTATGATATCAGTCTGAAATTTCTGCAATACAATGAAGGTAAAATTTATTTAATTTATTGTACAAAAAATGACATTCAGACAATTCAGCAGAAAAAGACACTTTAAATGCTCTTGGAACAGTCATTAAGTTAGAGAGATTAAAGACATTTTTAACAGCTGAGCTGTTGAGGATGCAGAGCAGGACGCTATTAATCTGCATCTATGGTTCCAATAACAAACTAGCAATGAGTGAATGAAAGTGACTAGTATTTATACTATGGGTGCTGATTACAAACAACATACAGGGAAAATGAAAATAACAGTAATTATAATAAATCAATTCCAAGTCATTGGCAGCATGGTCAGTGCACAGCAGGTCAGCTAAACAAGCAAAGATGTCAGATTTGGCTACAGGGCAGGATATAGATATGAAGAATAATGCATGAATATAATTCTTGATTTAAATGAAGCTGTTCTTTCAGCATATTTCTGCTTTATAACTCAGCATGACTAAACTGACTCATTCATCACATAACAACACAGGCAAAATTCTGTTATTTTATAGCATCACCAGCAAGCTCAACTTTATGTCCACATCACCAGTTACACCTGTGATCATAACAATCAGGATTTTTAACCTATCTAGGAAACTACTAAATGACTGTGTAGCAGTATAGAATATGATAAATAAGTCCAACCACAAATCCAGGTATGACAGGAGCGTAGTAAGTTAGATGTGTCAGTTCATTGCTGAAAACGTCTTCTTTACTCCTCTGTGACTTTTAATGTGCTCTGTCAGATTCAAATAAATATATAAAAATCCAACTTTTCTCGTCACTCTGTCTGTTCACTTCTTTCTTGATCTGCTATTATATTTTATCAGTCAGGTATATCTAACATGTTTAAAATAATTGACTGACAGCAGCTGGATCTTTATATACAATGCAGTATTATACTGCTCAGTAGGTGACACTAAAAGCCAGTCTACTGCAGGTACCTTCATGGGATGATGTCAGTCATAACTGTCATGAATTTTGAAACATGCTAATCACAGCAAGGAATTGTGAGTGTGAGGTTTATAATGGTTGAACAAGTTATTACATTTTTGATACATGTAGCTATGCTGACTATTAGTTCCTTAGCTTAGCTGTTTTTAATGTGGTATATTTGCTTAACTTTTTGTTCAGTATGTCTTTGTCTTGTGTGTATTTCAGTTTCACAGTACTTTCATTTCAAGATAATATGTTGTGATGCAAAAGAATATTAATGATGACTCAGAATTTTGAAATGAAAGATTCAAAATACACACATACACACACACACGCATACAAATATTTAAATAAAGTTTAAATATTCCCAACATTAAAATTTACAGCAATTTCTTTGAAAATCTTTATCTCAACTTGACATCATCTCAGTCCAGTATAAAGATGTTTTATCTTCCTTTCCCAACACTCAGATGATGTGGGCTATAATAAGAGCACTACTGTTAATAGACATGAGGTAAAAATCATTCACTCCAGCAACCGTGTGACCTAAGTTCAAAGTCCTACCTCCCTACATGGTAACAATATAGGAACGAAAGTGAAGATTCACTGAAATTCACTGAATTGAAATTAAATCAGATGAGGAAAGCGCTGGATTCCAGTGTGTGGTGCAGCAGCTGCAGGTTGGAGGGCCTCCACAAAGCTCTACAGCCTGAATTTGATCCTCCAGCAAAACCCAGAGCTAAGCTCCCTTCCTCCTGCCTTATCTCATCCTCCCACTCTGAATAGCTTTTTTAAAACCCACCGGGAGAGCCAGATTTACAGCAGAGCACTGAAGTGGAAGTAGTGCAAAGTTGGATTAATCTCCTTGTTTAACACAGTGACGAGATGCTCAGCTGTCATTTAAATGGAGCTGAATGTTTGGTCCGGTGCAGGGTGAACATCAGTCGACCACCGTTGCTATTCTGTATGTTTTTGGTCTCTGGTTTATTTGCTTGTCACCACAACAAACATTTCCTCTGTTATTGCTTTTCCTATCTGTATGTATTGATTAAGCTGGAGTCGAAGCTTTTTCAGAAAGTCAAGAATACTTTGAGGAAGTTGAGTGAATTTGCGCTCTCTTTTCAACAGGAGGAAACTCGGTCTGAGTTGATGAACCCTCAGATGAGCATGATGGGTCTCCTTCAGAACTTTGGATGTGATGCATGTTGTCACACAATATTTCATTAAATCCTCAATAAGGTTGTTTATTTAAGGTTGAAAACTTATTTTTATGTTATCACACCTTTTAATTGCATTTTACTCCCCACAAGGTCACCATGTTAGTTATCGAGACTGCCTTAACACAACTGTGTGACAAATTAAATCATACTGCATTTTTCACCTCAGTCACATCAGTCAGGTCCACGTTCCCACCATAAACCTACCTTCACCACTCTTTACTGCAAATAACAATTTAGAATAACATTTTAGAAAGTTTATAGTTTATTGGGTGAAAAGTGAAACAAGGTGTATATTTTAATAGGAAAATAACAAAATAATGTGACTTTCCCATTAAAATATGTTATCAGATTATTAATAATAATAATAACTATATTAATCCCCCTGGGGAGATTCTTCTAAACATGCAGCTGCATTTAAAGTGCTAAGGGTTCAGGGTTCAGTATCTTTTCCAGGGAAATTTCAACATGTGGCCGGAAGAAACCAATAGTTAAACCATCATAGACGACTGACCTACCAACTGAGCCACAGCTTCCCTACTTCTGGCCCTAGCATAGCTGTATTTGTTGCATACATAAGATTTGCACAGTAGCATGGGTTGACATCAAGCATTACATTTAATTTATTCTTGGATCTTTATTTCTCTTCTACTTCTATCTCCTCCTTCTATCTTGAGACTAACATCATGCATCCCTGGTGACTTGAGGACATCTTATTTGCTAATATCACATATGAACAACAAACAATGGTGTCTTCATTTTGGTTCCATTATTTCCTTACATTATTCTAATATGACGCTAATGTGAATCATGTATCCTGCAAATGGCACTCCCACTCTCCCTCATCTCATAATTATGGCCTCTGAACCAAAGTTCAAATGTATTTTGACCCCTAGACCACTAGAATGTATAATTAACAATCAACATCTTGTTGTGTTCCTGGGACTACTTGGTTGTGAAGGCATCCATGTGTTTCAGATCAGCATCTCTTTGACCTCCTGACAAAACCTGCCCCCACTGATTGATCACTTCTCACATTTCAATGAGCCAATCATTCACCATCAACCACAATTACTGCTGCAATTCATATGTTTAATAGAACTTTGGGGTTAATTTAACATGCATACAAACATAAATGTCTAAGTCATTTGGTTGAGAGAGAGGCATGAAGCTTTAGCAGACTGCTCTTAATTAAGACACAGGTTCCCCTGACTGCCTTCTGCAACATTGCTTTAGTATGGAGGCTTTTTATTTGCCATCTCCTGGGCTTCAGCAGCCATATGGTGCTGCAAACGCTTTTATTCACAGCACTATCATAAGAGCAGAGCTGTTGAAATGGTAACAAAGCAATGATGCACCAATACCATAATGTGACGACAACAGATCAGACAACTGATTCATCGCTTACACAGGTTAGTTAAGTAGCTTCTTCAGTCACATTAAGATTGTTTCCACAATTTAGCACAGTCACAGGAAGGATAATAAACTTCTTAGTAAATACACACTGAGGTCTGGAGGTAGATGACCATGTAAATTCTTTATCTCATGTACTTATACCAAAAAATATGACAATGACAATAACCAGCAGCTTGTGCTGTTTGTATACAGAAAGATTATTAGGAAAACACCTCAGTGAGGTGGTGGACTGTAGAGCCTACAATGGGAAGGTCAAAACACCAAAATACCCCCCACCCCTCCCTTTCCTGGGGTCCTGAGGTTTCATGTCACCATCTATGACTGCATCAAGTGGAAAATTGTGAAGTGTTGAGGTTACTTTAGATAGCTGTTCTTTAGTCACCAAATTAAAGCTGAGATCAAAACATGAAAACAAAAAAATCAGTGGAATGTGTTGGATTCCATTAAAGAAGACCTGCTCCCTATGCAGGCAGGGATTATATACTAATGAAAATATAATTACAAATAATATACCATTCATATTCATTTGTGTAAATAGATTCCTCTAAATCTCATCACTGCACCTTTAAGACCCATAACAGGTAAAGTGGTTTTAATAATGTAATATGTGCTATTAGAGGTAATACTAGGGTTAACTACTGACGCATCACCCAGGTCCCCAAACTCTTTCCAGACAAACAACTATTGCTTAAAGATAATAACTAAGGCCAGCTAGGGTCGTTGATACGGGGCGGCTGTAGTAAGTGTAAGTATTTTGAAGTGTCTTTGGGCAAGACATTGAACCCTAAGTTGCCAGCGGTGTATCAGGTGAGCTGCATAGCAGCTCTGACATCGGTGTTTGAATGTGTGTGTAAATCAGTGGTTCTCAATTGTTTTCTGTTGTGCCCCCCGTTTGGGGAAAAAAAATAATTCAGGCCCCCCCCTGGATTGAAATCTGATGTATGTGGTTTCTGGCACCACGAATCTGATTATCTAATGAAATTAAGAAAATAAGATGCACCAATTTAAAACTATTTCAAAGTTCAGTTTATTAACTTATTCAAAATGTTTTATTA
>JAUYWH010000004.1:17933314-17948335 GCA_034779795.1 Ctenopoma multispine
TATACTGTATATAATAAAATAAATAAAGAATAAAATAAAAAATCCGTCTAGACCTTTACAACCATCAACATAAAATGTATCTTAATTTGATAACCTAATTCTCAAATAAATTTGCTAAATAAAATAAGAATAAAATAAGACCTCTCAATATAGCCAATATTAACAAAACTAAAAAGGGTTTACTTTACTTAAATCGCTGTGATTACATCAGTATATGAAACAAGAACACTGTAAAGTTGTGAGTAGAGTTGAAAGCTGGGGCAGAGCTTTGTGTCGGGGTCTAACAGACAGATCCTCCTCCAGTCGGCTCTATTCAGCAGACAGGCTCACAGTGGTGCTTGTGGGATCGAGATTCGAGAAAGAAACACTTCTCTACCAGAATGAAGCTGTGAGAAAAACAATGGACTAGCCCCCCATTAACTGTACAAATATAGATGTATTTTTTAGTTTTTGTTAATTATCTCATGAATGCCTATGATTTTGATGACAGAGATTCGCTGATTCCGCAAAGCCTCCCGCTGTTGCGCAGCTCATTTTGCTCTGCCCTGATGTTTAGCTTGGGGGAGGGTGAGTGAGGGATCTCTGCCAAGTGCTGTGTGAACCTCCGCACAAACAGAAAACGGAGGAAAAGAGCGAACAACTTCTACAAGTTTGATTTCAGGGGTCAGGATTGACCAGGTTTGTTTGAGGGGGTGTTGCCCCCTCTTGCCCCAGCGTAAAGCCGGCCCCAGGTAGAAACATCTCTTAAAATCAATATATATATATATATATATATATGTGTGGGGTAATGTTTTCAGAAGTCCACATGTGATATGAAATTACATTTTATTAGAATTTACAGCAACTTTTCATAAGTCAGAAAAAAGTAATAAATGCTGTTGTTTATCTAATCTAATGTGCAAGAGTCTCCCAGAAGAAAGAGCCTTGGTGGCTGCAGATGAAACATAGACAGACAGAACACAAACATGCAGGAAGTAAATTACCTTCACCTGCACCTACTTTCTTTTCCACTCCAACCAGCAGCTACGTATGTGCACACATACACACATGTCATATGGGGATCATTACACTTATTATGAAGTGGAAAAAGATGCACAGCAAATGTAAGTTGTATTTTTAGTTTAGACATATCTTTTCTCAGATTTAACTGGCTGTATATAGAGAGGCTGTATCACACTACCCAGAACTTGCTGTAACCATGAGCTTTTTCCACTGGTTACAGCTTTTCCAGGGATTACCAGAAAATCATTTACTCCACCTCAGCAGAGAGAAGTTGCGCTCACACTGACTTCTCCACACCTCCACCCTGCTACTTCCCCAGCTGTGCAGGCACTGCTGCAGAAGCAATGGGAGGGCCTCTGTGAGCCAAAAGCCAGCATGAAGGCATTTATCTTTGCTGTGCTCACTTCCTCTCAGCAGCTTACCGTCTTCCATCCTGTCTGCCTGATGGATCTCACAGACACCAGAAGCTGGCATCTTCTTCAAAGCTGAATCTGTTCCATGCCCGCCCTGCGAGCTGACAACCTTCCTCGGTTGGGTTTTTGTTTAATCACAGAACATTGTCAGGCCGCCCCCTTCAGGTCTTACGTCGTTATTCCCTTCAGTCCAAGATTTCTTTATTCATTAAAAAAGAATACATTTCTTCTCTGCTGTTTAGGTTAGATTTAGGATTAAACCCATAACCCATTACTACATGTTTATTATGGTTATGGGTTAGGTGTAGGTTAGGTTATGTTACTTTACTCAACTTTTCTCAACCATTATCGTGTATCTTGTGAATGTGCACACAGTCTTGTTTTTGATCCTCTATTCCATTGAGCCACGAGTATGTGTTCGCTACACATAATTGCCTTGTGTGTAGATGCCATCGGCCCGCAGCCTTTAATAATGATTTGTGCTGTCTGACCTGCTGCTGAGTGTGAGCTTTCAGCGGCTGGTAACTTCAGATGGTGAGGCAGAGTGAATGTCAGAGACAACACAGTGGCAGACAGACAAGCTGTCTGGAGCCTGTGGTTATTGGCCTTATTGATTGAGACAGATGCTTTGCTGAGCTGAGGGACACTCTGGCAAATGGAAGCTGAAATCCACAGAAGACTCGACAACACGCAAGGTGGCTCAGTTCTGTCTGGTCATCAGTTTTCGATGTTCTCACCTTGCCGATGTGACTTTCCCCTGGCAACGGCATGATGACCGATCAGCAAATGGTTGCGATATTTCGAAGTCATGGGACACCAGACCATTTGGAATGAAAAATAATTTGTCTTTGTCTGTTCTGCTTTTAGATAGATATGTACTGTACTGTACGCATTATAAAGCTCTACAGTGCATTTTCTCAATTTTTAGCACATTAGTACCAGCAACCAGCAACAAAGCATTTTTATTCACAGATAAAAAATTATTTACCTGTTGAATGTACGTATATGAGCTTCACTCATCAGGCAGTGCTACACGAGAAACCGTCCTGCTACTGTGAAGGATATAACCACATGGACATTAGAACCCTCTGGAAAACCATTACTTACAACAGTACACTACTGGATCCAAAAGAGTAAAATGAAACCGCATTAAGGAGGAAGCCAAACATTAATTCTGTGCAGAAACACCACAAATTCTCTGTGTCAGAGCTCCAGTCATGTCCAGTAAGTCCAGTAAAAAAATAGACCATCCAGACTGTTATTAGCACAATAACAAAACAAACAGTTAAAACTATTAGTATCGCAGTTCCCAAACAAATGTGATGTAACACAGTCATCAACATGACTCTGTCTCATATGTGTTGCAGCATTTGTTCATATTTACAACACATCATTAGACTGAGTGAATTTAAACACTTCCTTTTGTCAAATTAATAAAGGTTTAAGTCAACAAAAAAATCCCACGTTATTTTCTTCTTTTAAGTCCCAATCTTTCTGAAAATGCGGTTTTAAAAAAATAAAGTATACAGTATAGTTTATACTGTGAGACTAGTCAGTGCATTCAGTTCATTATGCAAACACATGCTGCAGAGATGAGGGATTGTGCCAAAACAGGTGTTTGTGTCCATAAAATTACAGATTGAAGCAGGACAAACTTTACTGTTAATGATCTGAGTTTCAATCAGTCATAAAACTGCTCTGTAGATAGTTTAACACTAAACTGTGTTGTACAAACATTTAGCTACAGCTCATTTCTACCATAGACACTGATGAATACTTTTCAGAACAGTAAAAGCAGATCTTCTTACTGGGACATTATAAACTGATGAAAGGGAAAGAATACACAAATAAATCCAAAGCACTAATGCATCAGTCTGCTTTAAAGTTTGCCCTATCATTCATTATTTCTTTTTGATTGTTTAATTAATCAGTGTTAGACATAGAGATCTATTTCACTGGTTTGAGAAAAGTGACTGGTTGGTTCCCTCACAGACCGCCTCTATTGCTGATGTAATCTGTTTAATCCTAGTTTACTGTGTGCTGTGTAATAGCTGAGCTGCATTTTACAAAATGTTACTTTGTTAAGAAGCTTAGACACAATCCTATTGAAATCTAAGGTGTAGAGTCATAGCTCTGTTTATATTGCATATTGTCGTTATACTGAGATTCATAACCCATTTCTATAAAAGTTGGAACATCGCTCAAAATGTAACAAAAGCTAAAATCTGTGACTTAATAATTTGCTTGAACTTTTATTTATCTGACAAAAGTTTGATAACTGCAACAGTTTTGTGTTGTATCACGTTTAATTACACTTGTGAAACATTTGGGAGCTCAGCTGATAATTGTTGCAGTTTTACCAGTGCTCCTCTTTCACACACTCACACACAGTCTGAGGTTGCATTTCAGCAGCAGTAGTCTGTTGTAAGTGAGCTTTTAAGTCCTCCTGTCCCCATGTGACTATATCATGGGGACATGCCAGAGGGCTTAAAGGTCAAACACTTTCCACAGTGATTTCCACTGGTCTTTATGCACCAGATTTCCCCAGAGTCACTGAATCTTGTCACAATAGTATGACTGTAGACTGTGACAGACCTGAATTTTTTGCAGTCTTGTAATGAGAAATATTCTTTTTGAACTGTCAGACATGGCTTGGCACAAAGAAAAAAAAAAAAACTGAGCATTTGAGGTGGCTGCTTCATTCAATTAATTTATTTATAAAGCACTTTAAAAACAACATGGTTGACCAAAGTGCAGTACACAGTTCTGAAGAAGAAGTAGAATTAAGATCCAAGAATAAAATGTCAAATAAAATACAATAATAAACAATAAAGCCAACACCTCAAGCTGAGTTGAAAGCTAAGGAAAAAAGTGTGTTTTAAGAGAACTCTTAAAAAAAGAGAGTGAGTCTGCCAGTCTAATGTAAAATGGCAGTTTTTGGGACAACTAACAGTGACTGAACAGTCAACGTAAGAGCACATGGGGGAATGAGATTCAATTCAATTTAATTCAGCTTTATTTATAATGCGCCAATTCACAACATAAGTCATCTCAGGGAACTTTACAGTGTAAGGTTTAAGACCTAACACATTATATAAATATATAAAGAATAATGTAGAAAACCCAACAGTCTGAGATGACTCCAAGATTCCTCACAGTAGCACTTGAGGCCAATGCAAAGTCATCTAGTGTAGCAATCTGACTAGATAGCATGTCTCTAAGATTTTTGGGTCCAAATATAATAACCTCAGTTTTGTCTGAATTAGGGAGTTGAAAATTACAGGACATCCAGGCCTTTATGTCTTTTAAACATGCTTGTAGTTTTACTAAATGATTTGTTTCATTTGGTTTCATAGATAAATATAATTGGGTATCATCTGCATAACAATAGAAATTAATAGTGTTTTCTTATAATATTGCCTAAGGGAATCATGTATAATGAAAAGAGAATCAGTGCAAACACAGAACCCTGTGGAACTCTATGTATCCAACCTGCGTGTGCATGGAAGATCAGACAAATACTTTGGGGCAGGGCCATTAAGACATTTAAAAACAAATAAAAAAATGTAAATTTAATTTTAATTTAATTTTAAAATCAATCCAGAAGCGTACTGGGAGCAAGTGCAATGAAACTAAAACTGGGGTAATGTGCTCGTATTTCTTAGTGTCTGTTAAAAGTCACGCAGCAGCGTTTTGGACCAACTGAAGTTGATCCAGAAATCTCTGGATAATCCCAGCATACAGTGCGATACAATAATCCAGACAAGTGGTAATAAAAGCATGAAATCCAATCATGATCACCTCACTTTAAAAAATACAGTTAAGTTGTTCAGGGAAGCTAGATAAAAGTAAGTATATCAATAATTACATGTTTTACATTTTAGAAAAAGTTCCTACTTTTTTGGAAAAGGTCTTTATCTGGGGATCCAGTCATAACTCGAGGTAAAGATGCAGCTAAAAAATAGTTGCATTATTCATGAGTTAGTCCTCTGATTGGCCTGGAGGGCCACACCTCCAGTCAATCAGAGTTAGTGGATCATGAATAATGCAAACTTTATGTAAATATCTTCAGAGACAGCCGCTGGAGGACAAGAGGGGAATCTGAGCTGTTAGGAAAAACTGTTTTTAAGAAAATTAAAAATTTGTCAAACAGAGCCATGATACCAGTTTTTTAAAAATCTCTGAACAAAATGGTTGCATGTTTCTGTTTTTCTAATGATAAGCTACAGGTCTGCTACTGAGCAGATCTCTCATTAGAGCTAGTGTTTGTTCTTACAATGACACAGCATGATCAGAATTACTGTTGAGTTTGTGTATTCTGCAGCTTCACAAAATAGATTATTTTCTCCAGTTCTGATATATTAAAATTACATTTGATTCTCATTTAAATCATTTAGTTTCAAATATTTAGCAATAATTTGCTGACTCTGAATTAAGTTTTGTGTCTGTTGGAGTATTGTACATATGCCCTCTATTGGTCAGCTGCCACTGATTTTATCCCAAACACTGATTAATCCACAGGCCTCCAGTGTGCCCAAAGAAGGGAAGGAAGTACAGTACACTAGATGTATAAACTCACTTAATGTGTAGAGAAGCAGATTTATGTGTTGCAATGAAGTCACATGTTTAAAATATGCACAATCACATAAGGTTTCACTGTAGATTCAATACATATTAATTTGAAAATTATGTTTTGCATTTTTGCCCCTGCCCAGCAATATATGGAAAGTAGTAGTTATGAAAAGTCTAAAAGAACATGAGATGGATCCATCTTGTAAGAATATAAATGTATATGATATGAGTTTAACCTGCTGAGCATCCACACTGACCTCCAATCCCTCATCTCCTCTGGAGGAAAGTAAATGGCTGCAATCACACTTATCTAAACAGCATGTCTCCGTAGCCAGTGGCATGCAGCGAAGAGTTACCTTTAACTCCCTGCATCTCCCATCTCCTCCCAGGAGCTGGCCTTGTACAGAGTTCCACGGCTCTGCTCCACTTACCTCTCTCCCACCCAAGGAGCAAGACACTATTGCTTTTCATTTTTCACCGCCATCAGGCATGATGGGAAAAAAAGTAAAAGAAAAAAAAAAAAGATTTCCAGCCTCAGAGAGGAAGAGACGAAGTGATGTCAGCTGTGCGGGACAGTAGTGTGAAATGCTCTCTTTATGGACAGTTTTAATAGTGACATTTTATACGTGGATGCACCTCATATAGTCTCTATCGAGCAGTGCCTTTTAAAAAGACATCAGGGAACCAAAGTGTTAAAGCAGAAGCTGATGAAATGGAATTTATCATTGTGCTCTGGTAATAAAATGTTAATGATTCTCTGATCTCTTGAGAACAGTCAAGCTGTATATTACACTGTTTTGAGTGCATCGTTACCTTATTACAGTAGAGATACAGGCCTGAGGGGAAATGTCTGTTTTGCTTCCTTAAGCTGACGAGAGCAGTTTGTGGAAGAGGGTCAGCTAGCAGTCTTTAGTTCATCGTTATTTGATCAAATTGCTATTTTATTAATTATTGATAAGTGCATTGATAAGTAAAAGTTTTTTTAGATATGTAGTTCCACCCCATACTCTCCCTAAAACTCCAAACTGTTGTCTTTACATGCATTACATTACAGCACAGCAGTGTGTTGGTGAGAATCAGTGCTGCTGTTTTTTTCTTTTCACTTTGGACATTTTAAACAGGTTTTATGGTATTGTATGTTACTTTTCTAAAAAACAAAAACAAACATACCGAAACTCCAGAGTTATACACTGTAAATTCTAATTAATTCACTGTACTTGAAAAAACAAAAAAAGAAATGTACTAGAACCAGCAAAAGCTTAAACTAAACTTTGAATGACTTGATTATTTGCTTAAGAATAACTCTTAGTATAGAATTTACAAAATGACTAATTCAAGTAGCTAAATAATTTTTAGTGGACAAAATTGCGTTTTTTTCTAAACAGCACAGTTATTTACTGTAAGTACTGTAAGATTAATTTTCCAGGTATATACAGCATATATTTGATGAACAGCCAGACGTACATACGTTTAACTTAACTCCTCCCAAAAGCTGCTGTATAACTTTACAAGTTTATTCACATTCCCTTCAGTTATGATTTCATGGTTTGGTAACCACACCCCCAACTCATAATTGGCTTTTTCCTTACAGTGTAGACATGCATATGCACAGAAACAGAAAGTGCACTTTTCCAATACGTAACCTGATATTTATCAAAGAGGTATGTGCATAACACAATGCACACTGCGAACCACAGGCACACATACTTTTTATTATATTCAGAAAAACTTAAAAATAACTTTTTACACAAACACACATTTTCAATAAAAATTGATTAAAAATGCTAATTTTAAAAGTCACTATGAACTAAAAGAATGATTACAGCAAGAAAACACACTTCGGCGTGTATCTGTGCTCCTGAATATTGTTTTCAGACACAGTTAAGATGCTAACGTTAATACACAAATGATTAAAACTGTTTCTGGGAAAATAAATCAGGTTTGTGCACATGTGCCCGGTTGCACAGTGGTAGTGGTTCATAAAACTGTTTCTACACAGAACTTTTCTAATACTTCTGAAGACCACTTTCCTGCATATTCCTGTTTTTGTGTATCTGTGCAGTGTCAGCTCTGAAACACACAGATATGAGAACCGTTATCAATGTCACTCCCAAAGAAAGACAGCAGCTTATTTTCCCAAAGTGTTAGAATATTTATTTAAACTTGGCAGTTTTGGGATATGTCAGTGCTTCCAACGCTGGAGGAAAAACTAAACAATAAAAGTCATCTCTGTAAAAATACTAGTTCCTGCTGCCTGTCAATTCATCCCTGTGGTATCTACAAGTTTAATGAAGACCTGACATTGCCTTGACTTTGTAGCATGATTCATTTACAGTTAGAAGAACTCATTGTTCATGAATTTGCTCCTTCGCTCATCATAGCTGCTGTGAAAATTCTTGCCTGGCATTGCATCACTGTGAGCAAATCTAATTTACACATGAAGAAAAAAATGCCAGTCACAATTAAATTCATGTACTATACAATGAGATCCCAAACTCATTAAATGCTCCTCCAGCTACAAGTAGCTTGTTGATTCATCGACTCTGTCTGTCTCCTAATGAAACAGAGACTGTACCACGAGTCTCTTGTAGCATCCACCCTCAAGAACCTGCAGGGATTATCCCAGGTGCTTGTGTAGGTGGAAGGTGACATGGATACATCTGACTTGACAAGCTTTTTTTTTTCAGCAAGCTCATATGGTGTAAGGTGACTCCAAGGTTCCTCTGTGGCTTTTTATTCCCCAGGCCACCCGTGTAATAAGGCTGCCACTTCTGATTAGCAAACACACCGATCACATAGCCCGGGGTCGGGTGGATGCGGCCCTGCAGGGGTAAACCACCCAATCAGGACTGTTCCTCTGGGCATCTGAGGATGTGTATGCTCTCACACTCATACAGAGAAAGTAAATCCCACAATTAGATTTCAGACTCATTTACAATTACGTTTTCAAAGTTTCTGCTAAATCTGAGAAAGTTGATGTTGCACTGGTCTCTTCCCCCATGTTCACACTATGAGTGGAGAGGCTGATGGATTGCTCTCTTCTGACACATGGTGGGTGGTGTGAGACATTCTGATTGTGCCTCTGTGGTGGTGTGCAGCCATAAAGTTTTCAACAGGCATATGGATTTTTCACAACCTTATTTGACTTTATCCTCAAAATTTCATGTGTGGAACCTTTTTCTCAAATAGTACCTACTGTATGCATATTCAAAATTCAAAAAAACCTGTGATGTTGTCCAGAGTCTAAATGTAATAAAATACATAATGTATCATTTCTATTTCTGTAGGATGTTCACTAATCACATGACCATGCTGTTGCACTACATCAGTCAGTCCCTCCAGGAATTTGTACCTGCACTCTATACTGTGCCTTATACTTTAAATTTACTTATTGGTTGTTTTTAAACAGAATTGTGATTTATGTATATTTACTTTAATGCAGTGTTTCTGAAACTTTTTTCACTAATGTACAGCCTGTGAAATTATTTTTCAGACAGGTACCCCCTAGTCAGTGCAAAGCATTTTTGGTTTGCTAGTCCAGTGTTAGCCTTGTTTTACTTGTTAGTTCTCGTGACCCTTACGAGGACAAACTGTTAGGAAAATGACTGAATGAATACCTGTTAGTTCTAATTTTAGCACTTGACTCTCTTCAATCATGAATCAACTGTTGACGTTGACAGGTGATGTTATTTGTCACATGCCAGAATATGATACAAATCTTGGTATGGAGGTGAATTGAACTGAATATTGAATATACATTTTAGTTTATAAACTTAAATTAATATTTTATTTAAATAAAATAAAATCCCCTCGAAGGTTAGGTTAATTTAATTTAAATGTATTTCTTTATAGCGCCAAATCATAGTAAAAGTCATTTAAAGTTCACTTATAGAATAGGTTTCTATCTTGTCTATTTATTAACGCAATTAAAATGCCAATTGTGACAATTAAAATAAATGCATAATTATGTAAATGCTACTATACAAAATGTCTGAAGGGACCATTGGAACTCATTCACATTATCAAATCTCGCCTTCTCTAAAAAACATTTGCACACCCCTGATGTAAAAACAGAAATGCGATAAGATAATAACATGAGGCTGTTTAAATGACATTGTAACCAAATCTAAGCCTCACAGGATTTAACAAATAGAAAAACAATTCCCTTTATCTTTGTGTATGTGAGCAGTTGTTAGTTGGTGATCGCATGTATCTGTGTGTCACAGCTGGAATACAAACCCGAAGTTCTGGAGTCAGAGCGCATCTTCTTTCCCAGCTGAGCTAACAGGGTTGGCGCACAAGCCGTGATATGGCAGTGTTTCAGATGTTTGCACGCAATTGTATGTGGTAGGCTGGTCCCGTCCAACCTGTTTTTTTTCCCAGTCCGATTACTGACAATAAATAATACATTTTAAAACCAAAGCTGTGGGCCGGGCCGGCCCGTAGCCTGCTCTACAAAGTCACATTTCTAATTCCCCTCTGCTCGCTGTATCGAGTATGGAGTTTGCACACACATACACATACACTTGCGCACACACCAGCGGACAGAGTGTGTCACAAAATATGTTACATCAAACACCTGAAAAGCACAAAAATATATATTCCTTAAACACTCCACGCTCCCGCAGCATTGGTAGCCAAACACTGCATGATTTGCAAATTTTACATGGACGAAATTTTTGTTATTACTTGCTTTTATTTACCCACGTACCCCCTGGGGGACACTCCAGGGGGTACCCCCATTTGAGGAACACTGCTTTAATGTAGCTATAGATGTAGTTGATCCTGGGCTTTCATCCCACATCCTTCCTGTACAGTGATGATTTCTGTATTTTATATTTGTTATATCTGCTTTTTTTGTTTAAATATAATTCAAATTTCCTGAATACCTCTCATGTACTGTACTTTTTTCCCCCTTTAATTCACATATCTGATCTTGCAGCAGAAGAGTTTCTAGCTCTAGTTCTAGTTTTTGATACATTCTCTACAGGTTTGTAAAATGAATAATGTCATGGTGAAAAATGTTGTATGTATGTGTGCGTGTGTGGTTTTATTTGCATAATACCAAGACCCACTATGATCATTTGATTTCTATTAACGTTTTGCACACAAACTAAACTGAATTAAAAGAGAGGGTACTAACTTTGGAACATGACTGTATAGTGTTGATAAGAAATGAACAGACATTTGATCATAGAAACTACCCCAATCTAAGCAGTTCTTGCATGTGTCGTATAGTGGACACTTCTTTTAAGTTTAAAAATTCCTTCAAGGTGTTCAGACATGATGGAGGTTCTGTGTGCTCAGAGGCCAAGATAGCAATCAGCTGTCTGTAAAAGGTCCCCACAGGAACCTTCCGTATTCTCTGAAGGAAGACCTCTATCAACCATAAAATCTTAATAGCTTATAAAAATCATCTGTGTGACCTTCAGGGAGACTATCGCTTGAGATGGTATGTGCTGGTGTTTGTTTAGCCCACTTTCCCTGCGAAGGATCAAAAACACCTGCAACAAAAAAAACAAAAACATGTGGTGTTCATCATTGGGAGCAACTGCCATCATCAGCAACTCACATATGCAAGAAAAAACAAGGCTAAAAATGCACTAATCAAGCTGGCCTTTACACATATAGCCTTGCACTAAAGGGCAGCATGAGTCTGAGAGAAGTCGGCCAGCCTGGACACTAACAAAGCTTTAATTGAAAAGATTTGTGTACATGCCACACAGCCTAAGACAAGCTATGAATCTCAGCCTTTAGTGTTGCTACAGAGGGCTGTAGAAGGAGTGGCAGGGAGAATCTATGCACATGGCAAAGGGTTTTGTGAAATGCTGTATTACTTTATGGTGAAGGCGTCCTTAAAGTCACAGTCAGCCAGCTTCTATATTTGTCTTAGGAGTTGGACATCATTCCTAAGTGAACCAAAAAGTCTCAGACACCATTTTTATGTTTTCATTGAGCAATAAGAGTACAATTGTTTTATCTCTGTTGTTAACTGAATAAATAACTCTAGATTTTATTTAAGTAGATACATGCAGTGGAAGGAGAGATACTGAAGTATCAACAATATCAAACAACTTATTTTTTGACTGTTAGTGTGATGACTTGAATTATACCTGACCAATGATTATTCCGCCCAAGCCAATCAGTCCCCGTTTGCTGTTTTTAAATATTTTTGCAGCTCTGTCTTTCAGACCTACTGTACAGTATGTTCCTCATTCTATCACCAAGTCTTCCAGGATGTCCAGGGAGACTTGACTGAAAGTTTAGATCAGCCACCTTCTGACTTTTCTCCAATGCAAACCAGCATCTAGACTCTTGTGTGGCCCTTTTGGAAATATAAATGTGGATATGATATGATGTCAAGTATTAAGAAAACAAATAACAGATCTTCTTTAAAGATTTTACAATCATATAAAGACCAACTACAGTGATTTTGTTTGTGTTTTTACAGATAGATTAAAAAATCCAAACACTGAAACAACAGGTGCAGCAGTTGTCGTTCCAAGATATAATATCGAATTTGGGAAACAAACTTCAGATTACGTAAGTGTGTATACAATAGAACTGTGTACATTAACACTGGCATTAGGGTGGGTCATCTGTAGTAATTCACTATCAGCACTATCAAGTCTTAAAACAGGTACAGCTAAAACCCATCAGGAGCTACTTTATGAAATATTTCTAACTAATCTCATCTCCAGATTATCTGCCATCTCACCACCTTCCGTAACTCCCTTTTGTCCTTCTTTAATGAAAAAATCCACCAAAACCTCGGATCAGACTACTCCTGTATCTCACCTAAACTATGTCCACCCACTCACCCCTTTTCCTCCTTCCAGCTCTCCACTCTCCCTGAAATATCAGATTTTATCCATAAGTCCAAGCCTTCGTTAGCAGAACAGCAGGAGCTCCACTGCTCTGGAGGTTTTCAGGTACAGTACAGAGCAGCACAGATGACTGCAGCTGTCAGGTAATGTAATGAGATAAAAATATTCCCACCTGAAAAGCTATATATTGTGTAAGTGCAATGAAACAAGTAACCTGAACATACTGTTTTAGTTTAGTTTGATTTCTTTTAAACATATTCACATTTACCATATTTACATAACACATTTCCATTTTTTCTCCTATGTTTAAAAAGGAGTAGGCAGAAGAATAAACCTATTTGTCCCTACCCCATTCATATTATTCATAGGCCACTTTAAACAATGTACTGTACTTATTTAAGTGGTGAGTGGAGGGGAAATGAATACATTCATTATCTCAGGTAAGATCAACCTGAATTTGCTGGAAAGTTGCATCTCCTGATGTTATAAAGTTTTGGACACCTTTCTTTTTGTTCTTTTGTGCATCCTCCTGGGATCTCCTGACAGGTTTAGGATCTCTTAAATACCAGCGTAGATACCTACAATTTCCTAAGTTGAGAAAGGCAATGAATGCTTTTATTTCTAATCCTAAAAGTAGCTCCTGTGAATCACTGTGATTTCCTGCTTTAAGACTTGATAAATATAGTCCCAGGTATATGTAGACCTGTTCCTATGCTTGCATGTGTTTATGTGGACATGAGAAACAAAGAAAACATGGCAAAAGAAAGAAAAAACAGCTCTTAGTTTCATAAAAGAAGGCTTATTACATCCAGGGGGAAATTAGCAGGCTCTTTGATGGATGGAGTGTTCTGGAGTGTTGGTGAGTTATTGTGCAGCCAAAACACAAAGCAGTCGTCGGTCTCAGTAGGGCTCATGTGCCATGGTATCAATCACACAGCCGTACCAACAGTCAGATGTCACGCAGACGTTGTGGTTAACCTTCAGGATTGATGACACATCTTCCTGGTTGTATTCGAAAGGTTACAAGTTCTGGTAATAACTCGACATCAACAATTAACAATGTCAAAACGTGTGAAAATATATATGAAAACCTATTCAAAGGCTGCAAGAATTATGTGTTTTCAAATTAGAAAACTTAGATACTATACTGCAGAGGTATTTTTACTCCCACTACTGTAGATGACAAGATCTAGGATCTGCCTATCGCAAAAGTACAAGATAGATGAGGATGAACAAAGTAAGAACTCCTGTCTGATTCATTTCACACTGCACATTACAGCATCACATGAGGGCCACTTCTATCAAAAGTCCATGAATTATAAATGCCACCATATGGGTCTCCTTTCCCTTCTCAGTGCTCTAATTACGTAAAAGTCAAGAAAAATCCAATTTGCTATTTTGCATTATTGAGGAATACTGAGCTAGCACGTACACACTGTGTTTAAAAAAGTCACATATGGGTTGAATATTTGAAACAATCTGGGAATATAATATGTATCATGATATAGAGGTTACAATTCAATATATGGTGATTTTTTGCTGTACTGCAACATAAGTGATTTATTGTGCTTTTGTTTTAATCCTATTTATGGAAGACTGTCATGGTATAAAGAATCCAACATTACATGCAGTGTGACTTTTATATGCAATCAGAACATCTATTTAGTGCTTAGGGGTTTAAAGGCAACACAAAGTGAACCACTTTCTCCCAAAAACCTTTATGCACAGCAGGGTACCTGTCATTTCAGGTTGTCAGATCACTTTCATATAATATCTGTCTGGTCTTTCTGATTACATCAGATCGTCCCTTCATACACTGTTAAAAAATTAAAGGAACACTTTTTAATCTGAGTATAGTATCAAGTCAGTGAAACTTCTGGGATATTGATCTGGTCAGTTAAGTAGCAGAGGGAGTTGTTAATCAGTGTCAGCTGTTTTGGTGTTAATGAAATTAACAACAGCTGCAACTACAAAACGAGGAATTCAGTTCAATTCAATTCAATCCAATTTTATTTATATAGCGCCAATTCACAACATAAGGCATCTCAGGGCACTTTACAGTGTAAGGTTTAAGACCTTACACATTATATAAATATATACAGAATAATGTAGATAACCCAACAGTCCTCTTTGAGCAAGCATGTAAGGCAACAGTGGAGAGGAAAAACTCCCTTTAACGGAAGAAACCTCCAGCAGAACCAGGCTCA
>JAUYWH010000004.1:17948435-17966525 GCA_034779795.1 Ctenopoma multispine
AGATAAGATTTAAACCAGTTTAGTGCTGTTCCTTTAATCCCAATGGCATGTTCCAGTCTGTGCAATAAGATGTTATGGTCTATAGTGTCGAAAGGCGCACTAAGATCTAACAAGACAAGTATAGAGAGAAGTCCACTGTCGGAAGCCAAGAGAAGATCAGAACTTTAACGAGTGCTGTTTCTGTACTATGGTTTACTCAAAATTCTGGCTGAAAGACTTCATACAGATCGTTCACACGCAGGTGGTCACAGAGCTGCTTTGAAACTACCTTTTTTAAGGATTTTAGAGATAAAGGGCAGATTGATATCTGGCTAAAACCCCTGGATCCAGAGTAGGTTTCTTTAATAGAGGTTTTACTACAGCTACTTTAAAAGCCTGTGGAATGGTTTTGTAGGTGGAGGCCACAGACATTCTCCCTTCTCATTTCTCTTGACTGCTTTTCAGTAGTTTTGCATTTGACTAGGGTTAGTGTCTACTGGTGGCATGAGGCAATACCTTTACCTTACAGAGGTTACAGAAGCCACATCTCTGCTTGTTCACTAGCTTATCTGTGTATGTTTGGCCTCGGGAGAACCAGAGGAAGGCTCCAAATTTGGTATTTTATTTATCTGTATCAGGCCAAGCCTTCTGTCCAGGCCCTCGACCCCAACCATGTGTGCGAAACAACATATTTGACCCAAGCCCGACATTCAACTTTTTGAGTTTGTATTTAATTGTATTTAACTTTAACTTCCAAATTCACAATAAAATCCATGTTTACAGATTCACCAATTCAGATACACTAAGCGGTTAAAGATTCAAGTGAGACAAGACTCACATGATTAAATTTTATTTTATTACTTTAATAGAAGCTATAAAATATAATCTAATAAAAAATCGTAATAATAAATTACATGTGTGAAAAACTGCTAAACTACTAAAACTCAGAAATACCATATACATAAAATTACTGATCAAAACTGTTACATACAATTAGGGATGTATCAATACCACTATTTTGGAAAACGAGTACGAGTACGAGTACTTGCATTTCAGTACTCGCCGATACCGATACCGATTACTTAATAAAAAAATGATTTAAATTTACAGGTAACAGCTTTAGTCACTTAATGCGCTACCTTTTGAGCCTCCTCTGGACAATTTTGCTGAGCACAATTTGCGGTCCGCCTTTGTTTTGTCATTCATTCACTTTGAAATAGTTCCACATGGCTGACATGTCTCGCCTCGCCTTCTCCCCGCTCTGAGCTGCAGCCGGGGCCTGGGGGCGGGCACTCGGCGCTGCTGATTAACCCCTTACACACCGCTCAAACATAAACATTTCTCAGACCGTGGCATCGGTCCCCGGTATCGGAGGACTTTTAACGAGTATGAGTACTTTAGAAAATGTGGTATCGAGGCCGATACCCGATACCGGTATCTATATCAGTGCATCCCTACATACAATAGAAAAGATTTAACAGGTGACCATAGTCTAAGGGGAGAGGCACAATAACCAGGGATGAGCTACTCAACACACATCCATGCTACACAAAACCCAATGCACTGTCAGGTGAGCAGATCAGGTGACTGCAAGGAGAGGCCGGGATTGGTTAGGATAGGATATAAACAGGAACTCCACTCACCTGCTCTCTGCTCAGACATTGTGTTTACTCATATCCTGAGCTCTCCTCATCCCGATCTCTCAACAAGATCTTCTCTCCCTCTTCAGCCATCCAGTCTCTGGCACCTCTCTCTTCCATTGTTGGCCGATTATTGTAGCACCGTGTTACAAGAGCAACGCGTGTGCTTTTCAACCCTCCTGCTACTGCTTTGCATTTGGGTCGATCCCACACACTACAAGGGCATTCATTCATGCTGTGTCTTTGTACTCCACACGCCTGATAGGATGTCTGAGCCCTCGTCAGCTGATGTCACTGCCCTCCACCTCGGGAGCAGCCGGTTGCCCTGCAGCCAGCATCAGGGGAGCTTTACCTGGCAGGATTAACACCATGTTGACTTCTCGTTTCTGACTCAGGGCGGAGAGTTTTATCGACCAAGGCTTTGCCTCCCAGCTGGTAATACCCCTGAATCCAGTCAACTGGTTCCTACTAATGATCTATATCTTATCCAGACCGAGCCAGTCCAGATGTCCGTTGGCACGCATTCAGAACAACTCTCTTTTCTGGTCATCTCTGCAGCCTCGTTGCCCCTCATCCTGGGTTTCCCTTGGCTTCTTTTACACAACCCGCACGTCTTCTGGTCAGAGTTCACACAGAGTTTTGTGAATGAATGACGCGCTACTATTATTAACGCAAAGCGATGCTGTTTACCGTTCATGATGGAGATGAGAGATGAGATGAGAGTCCCCGTCTATTACTGTAAAATATGGTAGATGATCCGCTTTCAAGATGTAAACAGTAAGTAAGTAAAGCTGAAAATATCTGCTTCTTCAACAATAAGCTAGAATTATTTAATTTAATTTAATTATTATTCATAGATGTACAAATAGAGAGACATACAGGTAGTTTTATCACTACCTACATATACATGTATATGAATGCTAAGGACAGCATTCATATGTACACCAAGTTATAAATTGTAATTGGCAGCGTGTCCTGTGCCAACAGAAGAACACTAGCAAACAAAGCTGTGTTAAAAAAAGCTGATATAGCCTACTGGCTATATAGAACTACATTAAAGAACCTTAACAGCAGGGAAAAGGAGACAAATCATAACCTCCTTGTTCCAGGTCTACTGTGTGAGGGTAGAGCTGATGTTAGATCTGAGCTGCTGTGATAAATGATGACTGAAAATGATGTACACACATTCTTCCAGTACACCTGGAACATATAAAGCAACTCAACAATTCTGCAGTTGATGCTTCATAACGACATGGTTTCACAATGCCTTCAGAACAATAGCAAGTGATAAGATATAACCTACTTTCCATGTGGGATTTTATAAATAACCGACTTTATGTTGAATTTGTTTACTTTGTACTACTTTAAGGAAGGTGCGAGGGCAGTTCCTGTTAACTACCTGTATAAACTTGACAATTAGCTCATGTGGCAGAGCTGCGCGTTACAACCCTCCAAAGTCTCCAGTCGACAGATGCACTCCAAACAGTTTTATTAGCCTTGATTAACGCGAGATTTACCTCACCTCTTAAAAATATGAACATAATAACAACAAATTGCTGAGAGACCACAAGGCAATATACAAAGACGTAGCCAAAACACTTGTTCCCAATTGCAAAATAATGAGTGGGAAGTACTGTGCTGCTTTGAGCAACAGAAAAATCAGTGCAGCTCGCAGCAGATACTGTGCCACTGCGTGCCTCTTGGAAGCTGCTGCCAAACATATCTCCAGGACCACGGCTATTACCTCTGTTCAGTGGCATGCAATTTATATGGCGCTCCCTGGGGAAATTAACTTTGTGGTGACAACTCACAAGATCAACAATTCTGAAAGGAATTCGGGCCATTCCTCTGCAGAAAGGAATAGTATAATTACAGGCCGTGAACCCCTCTCCGGCTGAGGGGTTTTCTCTCTCTGGACTATTTATAACATTTTATTTGCAGGACTTTTTCCTCATAAGAACTGACAGTGAACATTTTAATTTACATGTCAAACTGAAGAATTTGATCTTAGATGATAAAAAGGGTTTTAAAATGTTCATTGTATTATTGTCTACAATTTGCATATTTCCTGTTGTGATGCTGCCAATTGGGGCTTTTGGCATCACAGGGAAGAAAATGTGCACACACCATTATGTGTCTGAGACAACGATTATGCCCAGTCCTGTGCTGAGAGCCAAATGCATACCAATGGGCTGTGAAAATATACTGATATGCAGAGGGGGTCAGCCAGAAGATGAGCAATCTGGCCTGCCAATGTCTCTGCTGTCTCACACATGCCAAGCTGCATCCCATTACACAATGAAGGGAAGCTCAAGACGCACAAAAGCTTCTAATCCACAAAAGCTGTTAAAGCTAGACTGAGAGGAAATTAAAGTTATGTCCACCAATTTTCATTTCAAATAAATTAAAGGTAAAGAGATTAGACACCTCATCTAATTCATATTTTGTGTTATATGATATGTTATATATATATATATATGATATGTCATATAAGTGCATTTATAAACACTCATTAGATGGTTTCTGCATTAAAACCTCTATATTATAATATTACTATTATACCTTGTTGGAGTCCCCCACAGGAGGTAACATCAACCTATGGGCCCCACACCTGTTTCTCTAATTTGACGCGATTTTTTTTGTGCATTCTATCTGGATTTTTTTTGGTAATCATATTTTTAATTTATCAAATATAAAATAAAATAATAGTCTTGTAATTTTCTATTTGAATATTGCTCAATCCTGATTCATGATGCCATATTACTGCAAATAAAGCACACCTACTTTAACACGATAAAAAGAGCAGTGATAAAACAAAGAGATTGGCCTCCTGTAAAAAAATAAGCTCATACGCTGTTTGTGCCGGCAGGTTATTACACTAATGTTAAAGTCCAGAATAAAACACAGATCAGTAAATCTGTAACATTAAGAAAGTAGACCCCAAACCACGATCTTGCTAGTGTGACTCAACTGGTCATAGCCATTTATAACATGGAATACAAACAAATACAAAAACAGAAATGACAATAAAAAAAATAGAAGCAGGAAATGTTCAACATTTCACTTATAGTTCAGCAAAACCGGATTGTGAAAATAGTAGCTTAAAAACTAGACTTTAACCCTATGTGAGATGGGGCCTCAAGATCAAATATCACCACCATACCATGTAAGCCCATCTTGCAGGAAACAAATTGGCAATTGATCACATTTTCACAAGAGGGTTCACCCTAATAGTCTGGAGCTGCAGGGCAGTTGGCCTTGTTGACAATCCTTACTTGATTACCACCACTTATGAGGAACTCGTGTAAACAATGTCATGGTTTTATAGTCCATCAGTTTTGAATTTAGAAAAGCAGAGTGACGTTTGTAATGAAAATACCTAAACAAAACTAAAGCATAGCTTAACATCTAAGTGGTCTTTAGTTATAGTATTCACACTTGTACAAATGAACTCTCTAACAACATCTGCTTGACCACCCATTAGCACCAGAGAACAATGAGAGTGTGAAGAGCAAACAGATCAATGCTTGATCACTTCACCCTCCATGCTCACTGAGAGGTCCACTCTTCAACAGCCATTAATACACACAACCCTTGAGACCAGCAAAGTACCTTGTTGCACTCTGGCCTGTGATGAGTGACATTCTGAACGCCATGTTCTTGAGGAGGACGAGTATGCTTTGATATCTTACTTTGTTAAAGTGTACTGACAGTAAATATATTTGGTCGATCCATATTTCATTTCCTGTGTGCTCTCCAGGGAGCCTTCCCCTGTCCTTGTCAAGCAGACAGCCTCCTCAGTCCCAGGGAAGCCGCTGCAAACCTCCAGAGGACTCACAAATACATCCTTACTCCATCTGACAGCATCCTTGCCAACGGCCAAAAAAGAATCCACCATAGCTTGATTGAAAACATCAATCATTTTTGCTACCTTCTGTTGCCTTGAGATGGTCATTGCAGAGAAACAGTGTTATCAATATAATCAAAAATCACACTAAATCACATTAATGGATGGTGGGTGGCAGCTTAACTTTTAATATGTGGCTAGTTTCAAATGGCTTTGGAGTTTGGAGGTAACACAGTACCTTTGTGTCTGGCTTACAAACTGCAAAACATACAGTTACACTGGATGATTTTAGTGAGTGTATGAATTAGCAAAGTTCAACTGAACTTAATTCTTTAGTTACAGACTTGTTGGTGCCACGCACCCTCCCTCTGCATAAAAGAGGAGCATGCTGTGCCTCACCCTGTGCATGTTCACTGCCCATTTATGACTGATCAGAAAGACTAAATATGTCAGACATTCATTAAATATATTAGACAGACCGCGGAACGTCAGCATGAAGCATTTACTACGTTTAATCAAACATATATATTGGCGATATAAAGAGAAACAGCAATCAAATCACTGCCTCAATAGCCCTTCTACTATGTATTTGAACAAGTAATACTTAAATTTAGCGATTTTTACCATAAAAATGGTAAAATTCATACAAAAAAACAAATGCATAGAACAGTCAAATAGACAATTGGATTTTCTCTTAGCATTGTCAGTATTTTACTTGTTATGATGAGTGCCTCACCTGCCTCTGCAGTACTGGAAAAGCTGCTGATTGCTGCTGCTGCAAAAACGTCTATCAAACCAGTCAGAGAAGCACTTTCAGCAGGAAGTCGCATCTGCTAAAGTTTTGTAATCTTAAACAACACTTTGTCTCTTTATTCACAGATTCTAAGTTGTTTCAAGTCTAAACCATTCGTGTTGAGTTTTGATGCTTTATACAAGTTGTGTATGACAAACAAACAGCTGTCAGAATCTTTTAAAAATATCTAATGGTTTTTTAGATGTCATTTGAGAGAAAACATGTAAACCTGTAAAATTGGGATTTCTTACTTGTGGTTCTTTTGCAGTCTAACTTTATTTTTGCTGTTAATTTGGTAATACCAAAAGAAATGTTAAACTACAAAGTTACCAGAAATATGATCAATGTTGTAATACTACAGAATTACCTGGTAGTTAGTGTTAGCTTGTTCCAGCCTGCTAGTCAGAGCCGGCTGTTGGCATAGACGAACTACGCCGTTGCCTAGGGCAACGCTTATTGGAGGTTGTGGGTTTTTGAGCTTGTTTTTTGTGTAGTTACTTATTTGGGCTTTACTCCCTGTATAAACTCCCTGATTCTCTTCATAATAAATTGAAACATGATAGTTTGTCCTTTTACAGGCAGGATCCCTCCACAGCCCCGTTCCATCGGCAACTAGGCCCGTCTGACCCAGCATGCACCCCCTCTCCACCTGCCCACTCAGACACACACACACACACACTTCCACCTGACAGAGAAAGAGAGCATTGAAAGACTGGATCTGACCTCTGCAGATTTATCAATTGTGAAATTGATAAATTTCCACTGTTGCCTAGTGCTTGCTCTAATGGGACTGTTGGGTTTTCTACATTACTCTGTATATAATGTGTAAGATCTTAAACCTTACACTGTAAAGTGCCCTGATATGTTGTGAATTGGCGCTATATAAATAGAGTTTAATTGAATTCAATTGAAAAAAGAGCTCATGATTGATTAAAGGCGCCAAGTCATAATCTTGCCTAGGGCACCAAAGTGGTAAAGGTATGGACCACACACTAACAAAATGAGATGAAACTAGAGCTCAGGGGAGCTATAGAATAAGATGCTACTTCTCAAATAAATAAGTAGTGAAGCTCTGCTGGGTTTAAATGGGTTAACATTCTATATTTTCATTAACTTTAAATTCCAGTTTTGCTGGATAAACTGGGACTGTGGGATATCTTGATAATCAATTCTGAGCTCAGATGTAACTTGTTTCCACACTTCAGGCTGTGGACATGATTGACACCCTCTCCAACCATCTGAACAGTGAAATATTTAACATTCCCTCCTCTCTCAAGGAGTCTCGATGCAGACATCGACCACTGCTCTGATGCCAAGAAGCTGTCAAGCTGTCTCATGACATTGCCTCCCATCATTCCTAGAGATCCACTTCAATGTACGCAACATTCACTGCAGGTCAGAGCTCATTTCGTTTATTCAGCTTATCTCTATTTAGACCGTAACTTAACAAATGACGCCGTTGTGTTGCCACTTTACAGAAATGCCACACTGGTGCTTCATAATTCAGTAGGAGGCTGATAGTGATGCAAACTATAGACCGTCAGTATAAACGTCAGCTGTATGATGTGTGGTAAATCCAATATGGTCTCAGTCCGATGGTGTCAAATACTGATGCCTGTCAAATCATTTGAATTTTCAAACTGAAGCTACAAGTACCCTTTTGTGTTGGTCTGCAGTACACAGGGATGTCATCTGACATAACCAGGGATGCCATCTGACATAACCAGGGATGTCTGCTGACATAACCAGGGATGTCAGCTGACATAAGTATTTCATACCTAGAACAATGAGGTATCACTGCTTATAATTTCACTGTATTTAATTAAAATGTATGAATTTTCCACAACTGTAACCACATTGTAAGTGATGATGATAACAGTGTGAACCCATTGTTGTCATGATGACAGGTCACGCACCTTGACACACCACATTGTCAAACAGTGATGCCAACGATGATGCAAATAGTGAAGGGTACATTTAGTGTCAGTATGAGGTGCCAAAGGGCTTACCATCCATCAATGGTCTTAATCGCATTTCCTGTTAAGGACTCTGGGTGCTGGAGCAAATTGTAGCAGTCATTGGGTGAGAGGTGGAGTGCACTCTGGACAGGTTGTCAGTCTATCACAAGGCTAAAGAAAGACAACCATTCACATTCACACCTCTGAACAATTTAGTTTAGTATTAGTATTTAGAGTCATCAATTAACCTAATCGTGTGTCTTTGGACAGTGAGAAGAAGCCGGAATACTTGAGGAGTAACAACGCAGACATGGGGAGAACATGCAAGATCAAATTCAGGGTATTAATTCCTGATTGTCATTTTTTTATATAGCCCTTATTAATATGATTTTCATTTGTATTCTGGTAACATGTTATTTAGCAACCCTATCAACAATGTGTTTGCAGTTCTGTTGCATAAGGATGTAATTTTTAGTAGACAGGGCCTTTGAGAGCCTAGAGTTACAGAATAAGAACAAGAGGGAATAATGGAAGCTGGCTGGGTCCAGAATTGCTAAATCATGATTCAGTCAGTCCTTCCATGAACTCCATGCTGCATGAACCATGCTCCATGTCCAAGCAGATTTAACCGTTTTAGCATGAATTTCTGCAGACATCCCACCTGTCCAGGAACTCACAAATTATTTACAATATGCCAGAAATTGGATATTTCTTCTTCTTGCTGTGAGTGGATTTGTCTTTTGTGTTTGTGCTCGGATTTTACTTTGAGAACGTAATAACAGGTAGTGTTAATCAGTTCTCTTCGGCAGCTCTGGTGAGGTGTTCAGGGACAGCAACAGGACAAAACTGCAGAAAAATTGCAATGACTGGACACAGCTGCAAGGTTGTGCAGATTTCATAGGGATTGGCTGAAGTTGTGTCAACTGTTGCAATGATTTCAATCTTGCAAATTCCTGGAGGGACTGATAAAACGATTTTTGATATCATTAGCTAAGAGTTCACACACTTTTTCTATCCCACACCGTGAAAGTTTAAATAAACTTCTGCCACAGTAAAAGAGATACAACTACATATGTCTACAGAAATTCAATCTGGAATATCTTACTCCTGTCAGAACTATAAATGACTAGAAAAAAATAGACAAAAATGGAAAGTAAATGGATTTCATTTAATTAGCAATTTTAGAGCTGGATTATGTCGCATAATTGCAGATGACTTCACAGCTATTTCTGACAAAACAAACATCTCTGTTTAAGTGACCTGATGATGCTGGACCAGGATTTTGAGGAAAGTAACTTTATGGTTGTGTTGGCATGCACCAATAGTTTATTTGGCAGAGAAAGGATCATTTCTGCATTACATGAATTCATTAGATAAACAGCATCTGGGCCAGGGCACTCTCAATTTACATCTGCTCCACTTTGGGAACGACTTCACATCAACGTTTTCTCCCAAAAACAGAGAGGTTATTAAATGCCTCTCAAATGAAATACTGGGCAACTAACACAGCAGCTTCCAGGCCCTTTGTGGAATCATTGTTTTGTCATTCACTTCTCTGGGGATTTCAAAACCACAAAAATATGTTGTCTGTAATGCAGACAACTAGCTCAAGGTGAAAAGAGCTGCTTTTCTAACACACTGCCCTGATGACATGATTAACAGTTGACAATTTGTCACTTGCCGGAGCCGGGACCTTACAGCCGGGATTATGTCACCCTAAGTAGATCAAAGTCTCTCCGTGTCGTAGCATGCATTTCTACCCATATCAGCTCTCAAAAGCTGAAAAACACACTTCAAGTAACTATCATCCTGCAGCTTCACCAAATCTCCAAGGAGAAAGTCTGACAGAGAGAAAGTGAGCAGGAGCAGCTGTAGGGGAGACAGGAGAAGATTGACAATTCTGCATTAAAGCCTCCTGACACTAGAGAAGGCTTTCAGAGGAAAATAAAGTACATTACGCAAACAAGGTGCGTCAGTCTAAAACACCACTAAGTTGATTTATCCTCAGACACAGTGGGCAGCATCAATGTAGCTACTCAAGTCGACTTCAGTAAAAGAGCTAAAGCTAAGCCAACTAACAGTCACTTCACAACGTCTCTATTCAAATTTATACAAAACCAAAATCTTTAACCCTAGCGAACAATTGTTAACATGTTTTTTGTCACAATATGCATTTTGATGACTAAAGGCCCTAGTTTGATTGATTCACAAACAACTGCAATTCTGTGGTGCTGCAGTGCTTGTCTGTAAGTAAAATGTCGTCTCTCACAGGGAGCATTTTCAGTTTGTTGACTGCACACAGTGTAGAAAATAAATGAACATCCACAGACTTGTTGATCATGTCACTGAGAGTGTTATAGCTCCATACCTGTGAAAAATGATTGCTTCCTGTTGGTGCAGGCCTCAGATCAGCATGTCAACCTTCAGTTGTTTGATGAGCTTTTTTGCGAGTCCTTGAGTGTGGCCATCGAAACAGGATGGGGGACACTTTGTGCAGACACCTCACATGACCCTGACAATCTATTTCTGTTAGTGAGAGCTTTAAATATTCATCAACGCTCGCCTTGCCAAGGAGAAGAGCCCTGAGCAAACAGGGCGATAGGCATTTGGCGTTGCTCTGTAATGATCACACCACATATCTGTGTGATAATCAGAAATTAAATAGAAATAGAGAGCAGGGAAGCACATCTACCTTCAGATGACTTTCTCACTGCTGTTTGATCTCTGTGGGCCTCACACTTTGTGTGATTTCTTTCTCTGTGTTTACAAAGGTAATATTGTGGCAGACATAATTTATTTCAAATGTACTCCTGCAAAGACAAAGCTTTTTATTATGATGTTTGAATACCTTCCAGCCACATGCTAATTTTGAAGGGGTTGCGTGATATTTCGACATGAGCAATTAGCACTCTCTATACGGCCTCAGAGCTCACTTTTGTACCTGCTCTGATGAGACATGACTGTTGAACTGTTGACTGTTTAACTAAGCAACAAACTCCTCATTTTCATGGGAGGTTAATTTCATTATGTGCAGTTTACACCATTTACAACTGAACACATAACAATCAGGTCATCATCACATGACATCAAATTTCTTCATTGTATCACTTGGTTAAAGAACCAATGTTGAAACTGAACAAAAAAGTGCTCTTGATACACACACTAATAAACATTTACATGGAGAAACCTTATGAACACAAGCGCGCTCACACACACAGGTGTACACACAAGCATCCACACAGGTGCTCACAGACACACATTGTCTTTATCCACCGTTGCTCTGGAATATATTTTGAAATATTAGTTCTGTGCATTGTTTAATATTTATTAATTACTGTGATTCATACAGGTGTTGGTTATGGCTACTGTCTCTTCCTTTTTTTCTCTTTGTCAGCAGGTACGGAAGCAAATTATCTGTTTTGTTTTGTTATTTTTGTTTGTTTGTCTTTCACTATCATATTTCCACCTTTTCTCTCTCCCTCTCCCACTCCTTTTCTTCTCTCCTTTTACTTTCTCGGTCCGGTCCTGTTTCCCCGGTCTTGTCAGTTCTATCTTGCTTTTAAAAAAATATGTGTATGTACGTATGTATGTGTATATGTATGTATATGTGCATATGTGTGGGTGTATATAATAATATTTAATAAAAAAAAAAAACTGGCTGTGAATGATGATAGCACAGCTACACATGCACTACCATGTGTCATCCGTGTTACTGACAAGCCGGAAAAAAAAAAAAAAAAAAAAGTGCTCTTGATAATAATTGATAATTATTGCTATTAAATAAAAAAGTATATCATGATCCACTGAGTTGATCGCTGTTGTTATTTAATGTTTAAGATCCTCCAGGTTGGTGGGTAGTGGCAAAACATTATTAATTAACACAATTAACACACAGGAAAGTCTCACAGGGTGAGGTCTGGGGATCTCAGAGGCCAAGCACAGAGAGCAAGGTCTTGGGTCCCCTTTCAACCAATCCATTGCTGAGGCAACTTCAAAACCTAGAAACTTATTCTTTTAAGTGGTCAGTAATTCATTCCGTGAAGGTGCTAGAGAATAGGTCTTCAAAATTGGTTCATTCTTTTTGTATTTAGACCTTCAGACTTTGGTGCTAGGCTAGAAGAACTCTGTATGCAGGGTTGCAAATGACAAATATATAGTACCAGTACTGAGATGTTTGTGATATAAAAAGTAATTTCACAACAATTTAAGTCTACACTGCTTTGTTTACTAAATTGAATAGACTTTAATAGTAGAGTCAGTGAGAAGGTCATTATGGGACAGAATAATTGCGACAGAGACAGCTGGTCCAACTATAATTTGCCTTATGTCAAAAACCTTCCACCAGATGACAAGAAATTAGAACATTACAAGAACAATATTACAGGATATAATTTTTTTGTCGGGAATTTGAGAAAAATAGGCCAAAACAACTGTTAAATGCTTACAATGGGATACACCAATCCTTTCTGTGGCTAATTTTAAAGACTGTTGGTTTCTACACAAGATGTGGATCTTTAAAGCAAAGACACAAATGTGATTCTAGTAGGTTTTGGACAATAGGGGAACTATATGCTACAGAGGAATCCAATATGCCATATCAGGGTTTAGAAACAACATAATGCTTGTTAGTAGTGGTCAGAAGTGTGCACATAGGATTTGTGAATCAATAAGAACAGCATCATCATATCTTTATCATTTTCAGATAGGGATCTCAATGCTGTGGTACTGACTAACTTTTTGTAGCAGCTGACATAAGTCGATTTTACATCAGACCTTACAAGACATTATGTCTAAGTTGTCATTCATTTCTGAAGTTTCGAATAGAGCAACAGAATGAAAGAGTTGTACAAATCAATTTGAAGTGACGCGACTGATTTCTGTCAATGAGCAGTCACATAGCTTCTGTCCAGGCTGAAGGGCTGGTGGGATGTAATATGTGGCTGATGAAAGAATTAGGAAAAAGGAATGAGGAGTAAATAGAAATTAAAGTGATAGAATGGCAATATTAGTTCTCTACGGCAGTGGGTATTGAGAGCTGGTTATGACTAGGAGGGAAATCCAAGAAATTGGGAATTTAATAAGAAACGTGAATTTCTGCAAATCTGCTAATTGATTTCTGAAACGAAAGAGATACCCACAAGCTGATCTGGAGGATTGGTATCATCTAATTCTTTCTGTTCTGATCTCCATCGTGTTTTGTCTCAACCTGCTGATGTTGCAATGCTGCTCTCCTGGGCTCTGCAGTGCAGCTTTCAATTGCGCAGGAGAATGGAAAGTGTGAATGTTAAAAATAGTTTGGGTATGCCGTCAGGTGCATCTGAGTTTAGACACTGATGCCGGGTTACTGATGCACTTACTCGCTGGCAGCTAGTCACTTCAACTGTCACAAATATTAGTCTGTTAAAAATGAGCTGATTTACAGGCACTGTAGGCATAATCAAATAGTTTTCTTTCAAATTAATCATCATTCTTTACATCATGTTCCCCTTTTCTTTTTAACCTGTAATTATTGTCTTATAGTAAAGTAGCAGAGTCCAGTTACTTAATTCCTTCTACATGGTGGGATTGTTTTTGCAAATTGTTCTGAGAATAGAGAAATGAAGTGTAAATCATTCAAATCTTCCACAGAGGCTCCAAAGAGCCTGCGTTTGACCTTCACTCCATGTAAATGAGCCGAGCTGTGTGAGGCCACAGGCTTGGCCCAGACACACACACTCTGTTAAGTTTTGACAAGTTATTCTGGAATTTTTGTTGCTGGAATTGTGACTGACAGATGGAGTGAAACATCAAAAAAGGAATTTTGTCTTGGGTAAATTTAATTTGAGCATGATTTTATGCTTTTATGGGATGTTCTAGGTAGGTGTGGACTTTCTGTGCAATTGACAAGGATGCATCGACAACACACACAGGACAGTGAGCAGATGGGAAAGAAGTTTTTATCAGGCAGACAGCAGGAAGCTGTGCTGAAGCAGAGCTGCATAACTGAGCTTTAACAATCTTCACACTTTGATCTCCAATCTGCACATTTTGGGGGACGGGAGGAAACTTAATCTGACTTGTAGTATTGCAGGAACAGTCTTCCATTCAGCCTTTTTCCATTGAGGCTGAAATCAAAGGCGAGTGTCAGGAGGCATTGTGATTAATCTGCAGGTTTTGCTTTTTCTGCACTTACCTGTGGGGCTTGGGGAAAACCAAAGGTCACTGTGGCATTGAAATGGCTGTTTCGCATGCAAGGGGAGGCATATATATATGCATGTGGTGGGAGTTTGACACAGTAAAGCTCTTGCTTGATGCTGAGTTGACACACAAGAGCTTGTATGACATGGCAATCATACTGTTGAATTGGTATCTTTTATTCTCTGGGTATCTTTAGCCCCATTTAAAAGCTCTGGTACACTCTGATGTTGAGGCAGTACTTCTCAATATTTAAACAAATCCAGTAATGTGCTGAATTTTTCCTTTAATCAAGGGGCAGACGACATCATCAGATTCGGTCATCTTTCAGTTGCAACGTTGCTTTTAGGTTCATTTTTCACATGATGAAAGGGGTAAAAAACTAAATTCATGAATTTCATGTCTGACTGATCTCATGCAGTTTTATACAGCCACCAGTGTAGACATCTGGACATAGAGGTAAATCCAAAATGAACATGTGCATTATCTCAATAGTTCAACGTTTCACATCAAATATTAAATGTAACTAATATTATTTTTCATCACGATAAGCTTTCCAGTTTTTTTTCATTTACTGGTGGAAATGATCTTCAATGGTAGCAGATGGTGCTGCTAAGGAAATAAAACTCTGCCAAACTAAATACCAACATTCAGGGAGGCCAGAATAGACTGGTACACACACATACACACACACACGTCAACAGTTCTTAAGACAGGAGTTTCTAGGTCAGATTGTTTATTTGTTACCTCCCTAATGAAAGTGCTGTAAAACTGAAAAAGCATGAAAAAAAACATGAAAACTAATATTTCAAGTTAAAAGACAGAATTTAGCAAATATACCATATAAAATACAGATGGAGTAATTCCTGCAAAGCTTCCAGAAATGTGATACTTTACTATTGACTGTTGATTATTGTTTGTTGGCTTGATGCTAACACATATTGGGATTTACCATTAACACACTAACAAAGATTTCCTATGCAACTGTGGTAACACTAGTGTGCCACATATAGTGGGACCTGGAGGTATCTCATGCAGTACAGCATATTGACTGGGGGCAAACCATGGGGACATTCCATGGGGACATTCCAATTCCTTTACTGAATGCCCCTTCCTTTGATTCAGATATGACTCTTGTTTGCATCATGGCTGGTCCAATTCATGGTGCTTGACTCACCATTGACTTCAAAATAATATATTTGCGTAACTGTGTATCAAAATAACCATCTCATTTGTCTTTTATTGGTGATAAACTATCTTGCATTTTGATTTGAGGAATACACAGGAATCTGATGTCCTTCAAAAATAAAGGTCAGGCACTGCATTTTAAATGTGGTGTTGAAAGATTTTTTTTACATTTGACTGTTATATATTATTTTAAGACATTCTTATCAAGTGTTTAAAATTATTTATTTTTTTAAGAACAACATAACTATAAACACAAACAGGATAGAAAGTAATAATTACTGGCATTAAAAAAGCATATAGTGTCTGAGCAGTAAAACTCACATACACACTGATGATCCACAACTAGGTTATACAAATACGAATTCCACAGCTGAGCAGTTAAAGGTTGGTATGACTCGGCATCGCTTCAAGTGCCCGTAACAGGTGTCTAACACTGGAGGGACTAAAATCCAAATAATGGCAGCAAGGAAACAAATAATAGTCCAGCAGAGTAAACATAATTTTTTTGTGTGCTACAGTATATATGTTTATATCTGTTCTGTGTTCTGCTTTCAGAAAGAAAGGAAGAAATGTAGATGTTATAATTATTATTGAATGGGCCAATACTAACCTACTGGTAGGTGGTAGGAGCATGAGCATAATAACAATCAAATCAGCTGAATACAGACATAGTTAACACGTTATCCAAAAACCCTGAAATGGATTGGATTAACTATTACTAAAGGAAAAAACCCTTTTCACAACTGATAGAAGTTACTTGCATCATAATGCACATTTATACAAATTCCCCTTTAATCAGCAAGAAGTATTTATCTATAATCTATAAAGGATGACACCCCTGTGCTGCTGTTTGCATGGATCAAATGGACTAAATGTTTGAACATTTTCTTCTTCTTTTGGCAGCTCCCTTTAGGGGTCGCCACAGTGGATCATCTGCCTCCATCTCACTCTATCCATAACATCCTGCTCTGTTACACCAACTGTCTGCATGTCCTCCTTCACTACATCCATTAAGCTCCACTGAGGGCTTCCTCTTTTCCTCCTGCCTGGCAGCTTCATACTCAGCATCCTTTATTCAATATATTCACTATCCCTCCTTTGTACATGTCCAAACCATCTCAACCTTGCCTCTCTAACTTTATCTCCAAACTGCTCAATATAACCTGTACCTCTGATGTACTTATTTCTAATTCTGTCCTTCCTGGTCTCTCCTAATGAAAATCTTAACATCTTTAGCTCTGCCACCTCTAACTCAGCCTCACGTCTTTTTGTTAGTACCACTTTCTCCAAACCATACATCATAGCATGTCTCACTACCACTTTATAAATCTTCCTTTTAACTGTTGTTGCAATCCGTCTGTCACACCCCTCACCCCTGACACTTGTCTCCACCCACTGCACCTTGCCTGCACTCTCTTCACCTCTCTTGTGCTCTGCCCATTACTTTGTATAGTTGACCCTAGGTAAGTCCTCTACCTTCACTAGCTCTTCTCCTTGCATGTTCACCTTTCCACCTGTCTCCCTCTCATTCACACACATGTATTCTGTCCTGCTTTTACTGATTCTCATACCTCCACCTCTCCAGGCTCTCTTCCACCTGCTCTCTACTCTCGCTACAGATCACAATGTCGTCTGCAAACATCATAGTCCATGGACACTCCTGCCTGATTTCATCTGTCAACCTGTCCATCACCATTGCAAACAAATAGGGGCTCAGAGTTGATCCCTGATGTAATCCTACCCTCACCTTCAACGCATCTGTCCTTGATGCACATGTCGCTGTCCTCCTACATGTCCTGCACCATCCTCACATACTTCTCTGTCACTCCTGACTTCCTCATACAGCATCACAGTTCCTCTCTTGGTACCATATCATATATGCTTTCTCTAGGTCCACAAAGACACAGTGCAGCTCCTTCTGACCTACTCTATACTTCTCCATCAACGCTCCCAGAGCAAACATTGCATCTGTGGTGCTCTTTCTTAGCATGAAGCCATACTGCTGCTCACTGGCTCACTGATCGCACCTTTCTTCTTAACCTAGATTCAATAACTCTTTCCCATAGCTTCATGGTATGGCTCATCAACTTTATCCCTCTATAGTTACCACAGTTCTGCACATCACCCTTTTTCATGAAAATCAGTACCAGTACACTTCTTCTCCATTCCTCAGTCATCCTCTCACTCTCAAAGATTGTGTTAAACGATCTGGTTGGCCCTCTCTCCTAGACATCTCACTTCCTCCCTACTAATCCTTTGTACTTCCTGATTCACTACTTCTGCTCCATCTGTCCTCCTCTATCTCTCTCATTTTCTACATTCATCAGCTCCTCAAAGTACTTCTTCCATCCTCTCAACACGCTCTTTTGATTTGTTAGCACATCTGCATTACTGTCCTTAATCACCCTAACTGCTGCATATCTAGATGTTCTAGATAAAAGAAATATCTAGAACATCCTTCTTCCACCTGAGGAATATTGCTAAAATTAGGAGCATCCTGTCTCAAAGTGA
>JAUYWH010000004.1:17983453-18008737 GCA_034779795.1 Ctenopoma multispine
TGAGCCTGGTTCTGCTGGAGGTTTCTTCCGTTAAAGGGAGTTTTTCCTCTCCACTGTTGCCTTACGTGCTTGTTGGGACTGTTGGGTTCTCTACATATATTATATAATAAGTAAGGTCTTAAACCTTACACTGTAAAGTGCCCTGAGATGACTTCTGTTGTGAATTGGCGCTATATAAATAAAGCTGAATTGGATATATATATATTTTTTGCCCCCAATTACCTGCAATGCCTGCAGTTTTCTGTAACCATTCCCTGGCATACACTTTACAGATGTAAATACACACATTGTACATAGCTCACATAACTCTACTCTTTTGATGTTGGTTGGTTTCCCCGCACTTGTCTTTTGTTGTGAATTAAAAAAAAGAGTGACCATAGTTATCAATAAACATCCCCGACCATGATTGTCAACAGTCAAAATGTCAGCTTAAAAAACCACATAGTGAACTGTAGTGCTTTCTCGCAGTTCCATACAGCGTACAAAGTAGTGTGGAATATACTAATGTATATACAAATTGTCAGTTTTTTACAGTGTACCAGAAACTACCATACCACATGCTGTATTAGTATCATATGAGTTGAGAAGGAGTTCAGTTTTTATCACTTGTTAGGGGTGATAATGTTTGTATGATTCTAAAATTGGGTGTATAGAAGTTAAGGCCATCATACGTGGGCACTGCACTTTCAGCACTAGTTGGGCCACTGTCGGCAGCTTTTCAGTTGATTCAGCATGTTGTAACCCTGTCGTGAGAGAGACCACTGCCTGTATTAAACACTGCTTTTGATTTTTGCCTCTAATACCTTCTTCAAGATGATGCTGTCAGATCTCATCTCTTGATAGGTGTAGTGTCATCATAGAAAAGTCAGCCAACCATAAAAATAAGACCAAGTTGTAATAAATCAGAATTGTCTTTTAAGAACTCGCTCACAAGATATTGTTTGATGGGAATACCATATTTTGCAGCACTCCTTGCTGTTCCTTTGTTACTGCCTGTATGTATGTATCTACTTAGACATATTAGAGATCTGATGTTTGCTTCGCTGGTGTGTATGATAAATATCTGTGGCCATAAGTAAGATTAAACACTGTCCAACACAGTTTAAACAGAATAAAGAAGAAGTCAGAGTAACAAGATTTTTTTGTCCCTGAGGCCCTTTAACCAAGATAGAATCAAGTCTTAAAACTGAGTCATCATTTATGCTCTTACTCTAATGTTAAAGATAAATTTTGTGATATGATAATGATAAAAACAGAAAGAGGGTTGTGTTATTATATCTTAGAAAATGCAGAGTCAACGGTTTAAATCTTCTGAAGTTACCCAGGAGCTCAGGATGAAGGAAGTTGAAACTTTAGACAAAGGTAGCTGCTAGTTCAAGAAAACTGGATGAGCTGTAATGTATGATGAAATTATATCATAATGAATGTTAATAATGACTGAATGAATTAGCCCCATGCATTTAAGTCAGTTCACCTCTATTGTTTTAGGTGCTGGTATAAATTTCCCCTTAAACACACCTGAAAAAAAGCCACACTTAAGCTAGAAAGTTGGACCTAGGAACAGGACTTGGACAAAAAATCTTAAAAGAACATAACTGATTACTATATTACTATACAGTAATATATGTTTGCACAATCTACCTCTGTTATAATACGTTTGAGAAAAGCAACACGGATGTTTGGGAAAACAGTGCTATCTTAGACACTGATATTACTGGATTTCCCTGGAGGTGCCTATTACATAGTGTAGATAACAGCACAGGCACCTATTCTAACTAAAGAAGATAAATATTCAATCTTAGTATTAGAATTTTTTAAAACTCACTAGATGAAGTGGTTATGGTGAGAAAAAAGATGAACCATTTCAGAAATATGTAGAGGTACTTGATTAACTGAAATGGACTTGACCTATACTTTGACCATAAAGCATACTTTAAAGATAATTAGCTTTTTTTTTCAGAGAAGTGGTGTCCTTGTCAACAACATTGACAAAGGGTCAAAAATGTAGTGGCGACGATGTTAAATCTTCCAATAAAAAACAAGATGTCTGAATGTAGCTGACCTTTTGGTTATTAGTAAGCTTCACATTTCTTAATATATTTGCTATGTAGATAACTATATCAAGACCTGCACAGATAAAACTACCTTCCTTCCTTCACACAACTACACAAAATTATTTAGGTTACATTTCTGGAAAAAAGCAAAAATGAGCAAAAAAACTGTTTTCTGGTAACTCTAAATAATCCACAGACGTCATTGAAAATGTTTTTTCCCAGCCATAAAGCACTGGCCCCAACTTGGGCTATACATGTAAAATACGCGTGCTCCTCAATCCTTAGAAATCTCTTGAGAGATTCTGATTTTCATGAGCTGTTAACCATAATAATTGAAATTAAAAAAGACTTTACATCCTCAAAGGGTCTTTCAATCTCCAAACAAACATCCATTGTCACACTGTGTGTCTCCTAGCTCTTTTAAATGTTTGAGTCAGGGACTAAGTTCACTTTTTGAGATATGTTTTTAATTAAATGTGTACTGAGGTAAATAAATAATCAAGAGCAATAGGTTTCCTCAACAACAATTCAGTTGAATAGATATATATACACATACAGTACACCGTTTCAAAAGACATTGTAAGCTGATAACTTCAAGGCACACACATTTGCTGAACAAAAGATAAAAGAGTTGGTTCTGAATGGGTTAAACATACAGAAGATGGCAGATGTGCTTTTTTTTTGCTGTTCACTTTGACACCCACCATCAAACACAGCTAGTGCTAATAACATGACCCCTTAACTGTGATAATGTATTAATCTTGAAAAAGCAGGTGAAAGCACTGCGGCCTGCCACTTTCTGTGCATGTTTAATGACTGTGACCTTTAAATTTCCTTTTTTTGAAGCTGAGAGGAATTCCATTTGCATACACATTTGTCTTTATCCTAGAGCAGGAATTTAACATTATGCATCTCCACTGAGCGCAATTAAACAAATGTGTCATATTGCAGTGGACACTTGGTTAAAATCAGTAACAAGAAAACATGAAAAAGTGTGATGGATTCTATGGTTTCCAGAAAATGATGCCATCTAGTGATAACTGTAGCTTGTTTGTACATTAGCTGGTTTCAGTATTCTTACGGTGGATTCTGTACCTGTTGTATTCACAGTATAGATTAACTTGTAAATCAGTCATTTTTACTGAAAATCGAAATAAAAACCAGCCCTAATACTTAAAAACAAATGTATCCTGATTGTAAATGTCTGCACAGAATTCAAACCAATAATTTATAAATCCAATATTGTTATATAAAAGATATCATCCAGCCAGTTGTATAAATTACATTTCTTGAAGACACATGGGTTTCAAATAATATTAACACTATACAGTGTCCAGTAAAGTGTGGATAGTTGTAAGTAAAAATGCTCCTGATGCTCTCCAAAACTATCATGTGTGACACAACTCGGCATCCTGAACATTGTTCTTGCAGTAGACTGTGCTGTTGATCCCCAGGGGGCAGTCTCGAAAGCCGATGCCCCCATTAGGGGTGTAAATAGGCTGAATGCGAAAATCTCCCTTGAGAAGCTGTTCATTGTTGAGTGACACTATCTGGAAGCTGGTTTCAGTCATTTCCAGGATAGAATTATCTTTCTTGGTGCCCGCCTCACAATAGTCATCTTTTCTCCGACCTCGGTTGTATTTCCACTTGGTTGAGGACTTGGAGCGGCTCTTCTTGTGCATGTGCCAGCAGAAGACGCTGAGGAGTATGACTAGAACCACAATCACCGCCCCTCCTATCAGGCCAGCCAGCAGAAAAGGTGTACTGGGCTCTTGTTGCGTGGCCTGCTCAGGCCCTGATGGCCTTTTGTTTTTGTCAGGGTTGAACAAGGCCGGAGTGGTCACAGTTTCAGTGCACACAGTATCATCTTTGGGCCGGTAATTATTGAATGCATCCAAGGGAATGACACAGATCCGATAGGTAGACTTTGGCTCAAGATTTGCCAGTCGAATCCCCCGGTGATCTCCACCCACTATCCTCTCCCTGACAGTGTCCCCTGTCAGACTGGGTCCCATCCTGGCCCAGGTCACCTTGTAGGCAGTGACTGGAAAAGCGGCCACCCAGCTGACATGTATAGCCGAGTCATTTAGTATGGAAAACGTGACCTGCAGAGTCTCCCTCCGGGGATCTAGAGGTTTTTTAGTCCTCAAACCCCACCCTCTGGTTGTAAATATAGGGTAGAGGGTGGGTATTGTGGGGAAGGGTTCCCTGGAGGAGGAAATATAGTGAGTGACTAAAGGTGAGTCTGTTAAAGTTGACAGGGACGTGATCAAAGCAGAATGAACTGCTGAGGTGGACAGGGGTGCCCTAACTGTGCTATGAGGACAGTGGACCAACTCAGCGCTGAGCTCCCTGATAGCCATGCCCCGGAACCTTTCAGGTTTATGACACATGAAGCCACGCACATTGAGCGATGATGGCAGAGATTTAAGCCAAGACACCACCCACTTGATACTGCAGTCGCACAGCCAAAGGTTGTTTCGAACAGTGAGCTGTCTGAGACTGATGAGGTCGTCAAACACCCCCTGTGTCAATGCCTGCAGCTGGTTGTTTGAAATATCCAGCCTCTGCAGTGTGTGCAGCCCTGCGAATGCCCTGACAGGAATCCGGTTTATCTGATTTTCCTGAAAGTTTAACTTGACAAGCACCTCCCCTGGGAGCAATGGGGGAGGGTATGTGAGAGAGTTGCGAGCCAGGGAAAGCTCCCTCAGGGTGACCAGGTCCTGAAAGGTCCCTGGTGCAATTCCTTCGTCCGTCAACAGGTTTCCATCCAATAGGAGGCGCTCTAGCCGAGTCACATTCCTAAATGCTTCCTCAGCAATAACTGCAATTCGATTCTCATCCAATCGCAACTCTTTTAGATCATCTGGAAGACCAATAGGCACACTGCTGAGGTGGTTTTTGGTGAGGAAGAGCATCTTCAAGCTCAATGCCTCACGGAACGCTCCTTCCTCCACCCCTACTGTAGAAATTGAGTTGTCATCCAAATGCAGCTCCTCCAGCCAAAGAAGCTGAGCTAGAGCTGCTCTGGAGATAGTCTGAATGTTGTTCTCTTGCAAATGGAGAACCCTCACATTTCTGGGCAGGTTGATGGGGAACTCATCCAGCTGGTTGCCATACAGATATACAGTTTCCACAGAAGCCACATGGTGGAGCTCCAAAGGAAACCCAGCGTTACTGATTTGGTTGTTGTGGAGGTAGAGCGTCTTATAACCGTCACCTATTCCCAGAGGCACTGAGGTCAGGCTCCGCTCATTGCAGTATATAAAGGTGCGATCACAACGGCACTCCTCAGGACAGTTGGAGGCCCGGGAGAACTGGAGATGAAGGCCCAACAGTATAGGTATCCAGGGCCTTAAGTAGGAGGCCAAGTCCTTATTCCACAAACGCCACTGTATCTCCATTTCAAAACAGGTCAGAAAAAATACAGGACCCAAATGATAGTTAAAAATAAGAAATTAAAGATAAAAAATTTTAACAAAATAGTCATAATATTTTGGCTGTTAATAAAGCCACTGTACCAGACTAATGCTGAAGAAGGTCTTGAGTAATCCCTTGGCAACTTGTTGTCCAAAGCTTCCCAACTGAACTGCAATAGTCCAATTAAACAATATGATTTCTCGACCAGCCTCTGTCCATTATTGAGCTGGGAGACTTTAGTAAAGCTCATCACATTTTCACCCTCTCTCTCCTCTTTTACCACTGAGTAGAGTTCTGAGTAGAGCCATGTACCACACTATGGAGGGTTATCATTGAACTTCTTCTTCTTTTCCCTTTCGCGTTACACACTGCCAGCTCCAGGATGATAGAGCTTCTCTCGGACTTGACATTGGATCCAGAAACCTGTTGTAAAATAAGAACAAATCAGTTTTCCTCAAAATTAATTATTTCCACAAAAATAACCTTTTATTTCACAAATGCAAAGTGTGGCATTGTACTAGTAAACTGGGAGAGCACAGCGGTGTGCATAAAAATGACTTAGAGATCTGTTACATATTCCTCAGGCACACAGTGAGAGGGAAAGGATATTTGGAAAGATACTGAGGGCAAAGGTGTACTAAAATGGTGGGAAAAACAAGTTTAAAAGTCTAGTGCAGATTACAAAAGTGAGTCCTAATCTAAAATGAAAACATACACTAAGCGGATTTGTGCCCTTTTTTCCCTCTTTCCCAGTTGATAACCATGAACGTGAACAAACTGAGAAAAAGAACATTTAAAAAACTGCCAAATTCAAAGGATTAAAATGTGGCAGCCAAAAGCATTTCATGAGCAATGAGGTGTGAAGTGAGCTGGTGAAAGAGATGACCGGCTCGATGATGAGCACCGTGAATCCGTACTCAGTCCAGCCTTAAGAGAAAGTGCCCTGCCCCTTGTCACTAGGGAAGAAAGATGCTTTCTCCAAGAGAATTTTAAATAGTATACAGGTTGACAGGCAGATATCGCCAATTTTGCTGCTTTTCATTATTGCTAAATTAGACTTTGTATTTCTGCTAGATAAGTTCAGCCGTGCTGCTGCAGAGGAGGAGAGCTGTATAGTGATGAACACAGCCTGTCAGCAGAGATAAGATGAGACAAATTCCTTGCAAGGGGACAAAACTAAGATCGATGTGGGCCTCTTGCAATGAGGAAAGGTGCTAGTGTGAGAACAAGGTCATGAAATTTAAATAATGTGGAGCAATTTCCTCATCCGCAGCATCGGTTTAAGTTGGTACACAAACAAAAGCCTCATTCTTGTGGCACTTTGAATGTCTTCTCCCTGACTTAGCTTTCTTTTTTTCCCTTGTATGTCACTTGTAAAAGCATCTGCCAAATTACTAGATGTAAATGTAAATATGAATTTAACTTCCTGCACTGCTGCACCTAGCAGAGGATGACATGATAATGTATTATTAGTGGTTGTTAGCTTGGTGGTAGTGATGATTAATAAAATGGCACCAGGCAGCAGCACCAACAGCCAATTGACAGATTGCATTGATTTGTGGCCAAGGCAGTTCAATAGTTATGTAATGTTCCTTGGGGGGCCCCAAACAAGGCATCAAACTGTGTCCAATTATAGTGACCTGACCTCGCTATGGCTTCTATCAGCAAGGGCTTTGGCATCAATCCCATGATACACAGTATATATATTCTGTGTCATGGAATATTTTATATAGATAGTTTTTATATTCAAATAAAGTCACCCACGTGAAAGAAGGCAGCATTTGTTAAACAGCACTCTCTCCATTCGGGAAGAAACCCACGGTTAGTTAATTTGGTTGGGCAGTACAAGTGTAGTCCATGAGGACCTTCCTTGTACCTTATAAATGTAGTGCTTAAAATGGAATAAAACTGAATTAGACCTACATAATTATAAAACAGGCATAATTACGAACATTGTTACATGTTTTCTAATGATTCTGGTTGTATTATTCTGACAGTCGTTGAAAGGAGTAAGTTCGTCGAGTCATTTTAATTTAAAAATATGTAAGTAATGGAATGAATCCACATTTAGGGTTAAAATAAGAACTTAATGTCAAACCACAGTTAATCCATTTTCCCTCTTTCTTACCTTCTGGAAGGCTGGACGTCTTACTGCTGCGCATCCAGCCAGTTTGTCCGTCTCTCCGCAGAGCGCGGCGCTCAGACGGGGCACACAGTCCGCATCCTGCCCGCTGCGTCCGATCCTCGCTCCAGCTCCAGCTGCGCCGTCGGACCGCGTTCGCTCGGTTTGCCGTTGACGAGGAACTGTGGCATTGTGCTCAAAGTGCAAGGTTCCGACAGAATGTGCCGGGAAGCGAAGGGAGTTCAGGTCACCAACGGTCTGCTCCGCATCGTTCACTCCCCCCACACGCCTCCTCAAACACAACCCGACAAGCCAGAAACTCCCGGTCGGCCGCGCTGCTCGGGAACTGCCGATGAAGTTCCTCGGCTGGTTTAAGAGGAGGAGAAGGGGAGATGAAGCAGTTATGTTAGTTAGAGGCTTCCTTCATGACCCCTGCCGCCTTACTCCACACAGAGAACCGGGATATGGAGTCCATAATCTGGGTAAACTGTTTTAGAGACTGCCTGGTGCCTCCTGGAGCCCCAGACTCACTCTGTTAACACGCACCTCTCCCTCCCTCTCCCTGTCTCTCTCTCTCTCTCTCTCTCTCTCTCTCTCTCTCTCTCCCCGCTTCCTGAAGGTGTGTATTTATAGTGTGTGATTAAAAAACTATATTAAAACACCACATTAGAGTTTTTATCAATGAAAGTATTGAACTTAACACATAATTACATGACGTGTAAATTAGAAGAAAGAAGAAATATTGGGGTGTTCCTCAGCTATTTGTAACTTCACTGCATATGTGCTTAAACCTAACAGCAGTAGTGCATGAAAGGTGTATAAATACAGTTCAGCAGTGCCGGATTAACTCCTATAAATGGCCTTGGGATAAAAGCCAGGTGTGGGCCCCAACTGATCCCCTAACACCTGGACAATATGTTCTAACACTAACTAAACACAGAAAACATGCAACAAAGCTTTTTTTTCTACTCAAACAACACAATTTCTGCTCAAAATAATTTACTTTCAATCTGTCATTACACAGTTTTGTGTGCACCATAAGCCTGATACTTTGCATACAGTAGTTACAGCATTGTAAGAAAGACATTTTATAAAAAGGGTTTTCTTCATTTATTATTCTTTTATTCTCATCTAATAATCAATTTTCTTGCAAACAGCAAAAGATAAAAACTGACTGATGATTGAGGAACTTTGGTTCATAATTATAAAAATAATTTCCTTTTGTTTAACACAGTTAATCCAGTGAGGTTTGGGACCCTTGGATGACATTTGTGTAAATTCTTTGTAAAACTAACAAAAACGTAATTGTTGAACAGCTGCTAGTCAGTACACGTCAGTGCTACTACGAGGTTTCAGTGTCTTCCCCAAGGACACACCAACATGCAGCCTGGTTTCGGGAATCACTCACCCTCGCGTTTCTAGACGACTGCTCTACCCACTGAGCCACTTGTGTGTTTTATCAAATGACACAAACTGTGATTATTTTCTACATGTATGTATGTATGTATGTATGTTAATCTTTTTTTTATTCATCGCTTTGTGGTGTTTTGTTTTTTGTTATTAAAAAAATACATAATGTATAATAATACTAAGTATATAAAGTCAAGTTATTTTGTGCTGTAAAACAGTGATGGAGGAGTCATCAGTCAGCAGGGTCTGTATGGTAGAGTCAGACAAGACAACTTAAATAGCTCACATATAATATTTTAGTCAAGTGAAGTTTCTACTTACAAAATATGTTTTTTTCTTTATCTTTGAGAGAAAACTGAATAATTCAGAGACAGTTATCAGCGTTATCATCTCTGTCCTGGACTGGAAGCTTTAGTATTTTTACTGAAGCCTTATTTCTGATCTGCTATATGTGTCACCAGCCTGTCCAAACAGGTTTTGCTTGTGTGCATTGTATATTTCCCATGGCAAAGAGTTATGTGTGAGCTTGGAGGCAGCGTGTTCCCTTTAATGAAGGCCCTTCTGTTTGTAGGCAGATCCTCTGCAGCGTAGATTCAGCAGGATGATGAAACAAACCCGAGATGTCTGTGCTGTTTGATTTAAAAGAATACATTATTAAACATTTAACCTGTCACTGTGTTACCTCAATGTGGCTGACTTTTCCACCTACACACATGTTCCAACATCCACACAAACACAAAACCATTCACACACGCATATACACATAGCCATGACATACACGGTGTTGACAAAGCCTTTGCACCACTTCAGACCGAGCTCTGCTCCTCACGTAAAGCACCAGCGTATGGTGATGTAACCTACTGCTATTGAAGCTACTACTACCCTTCAACCATACTCACACACACACACACACACACACACACACACACACACACACACACACTGTGGTTTATTCATATCCTCAACTCGCTCCACAGCTCTGGGTTTGAACGCTTGCTGCCAAACACCACATCTGCTCCTGCCTCTTGCCACTCCAATCTATTAAATTAAAATTCAGGCTAAATCTGTTTGCAGCTTATCACAGTGTATGTGGAGGCCGTGGCTAGCATGACGATGTTGGTTTAGCGCTTAGTTTGTTTGTGCCGTGTCACTGTAATCTGGCTGCCTGTGTGTGGAGGCGTGGAGCGCTCTGGACAGCTGCTGTGAGGGTTTAGTGCAGGGGTTGTGGAGTAATGGATACCCTGGATATGTGACAAGATTACAGGGATTTGTTAGGAACAGGAGAAATTGACTTGGTTTGCATATTTTGAATGAAATCAAATGTAAAATACAAATACTTGTTTTGCAGGTATACTAAGTGATATATATGCAATACCAATAGTAGCCTGCGTAGGCCCCTGATGACTGCTCTGAATGGTACACATGATAAAACATAATGAATTGGTGTAAAACATAGAAACACAGAAAGACTGGTACCTGCTTTCAGTTGTTTTTGCAGGGCTACATGAAACTAACACATGGACTGGGGTGGTTAGAACAGTGAGACTAGTTCAAACGTTGGAAAGGAATATCTGCACTGCTGCTAGGCTAGGCTAATTCTGATTGCGGGAGTGCGACAACAACTTGGACTATATACAGTGAAATCTCTGATTTAACCTTAGAAAAACGACTGTTTCAGACAGTTTGAAGTTGCATCTCTTGCATCTGTGAAGATGTTTAAAGCTGTTATCACATTCCAGTCCAGACTCTCCTATAGTTTTCTCCTATCTGGTTTCTATTTAATCTTCAAGGTTATTAATCAAAATTCCATCAGTTTCTATTTGGTCCGTAACTCTTGTGGACTAAGGGATGTGAGGCAGTGGGGCAGCAAAGACAACAAAAAAATGTAATTATACAAACTCTGCCACTGCGTAATGGGTCCTTATATAGACCCCATCACACCATGGGTCTAAATGCAGTTGCACTGTGTACTGATGCCACTGGATACCAATGTTTTTGCACTTTATGGAACCAGTACACGTTGCAATAACTAATGACATCTTAGTTGCAAGCAGTGTTGTTCTGTACAGTATTAAAGATACATGACAAATTCCTAGTGTAGAGAGAGTAAAATGTATTATGTAAAATATGAAATGTGCAAACAGAGACGTTGAACATTATCAATTACAAACACATGTTACAGTTTTTCTTTCAGTGTGAGAATGTGGTCAGACGTTTCTCATGGTCAGATGTTATGTTTCTCTTTTCAACAGCCCAAACTGTCACTGTACAGGGAGCTCAGCCGGTGACACACACACGATAAACCAACCCTGATGATGTCACCAGGGCAATCAGTGTAAAATAGGGACACAAAAGTTGAAAAGGCTCATCAAAATTGCCTTCTAGCAATATTGCTGCATTGTACAATCTCATAATGTTACTGTAAGTAATGGTACATGCATAATGAAATGGAAGTTGCTTTAATAGATAAATTAATTAAGATAGAATTGACTATTTTGATTGTGAAACCATCAATAAGCATTTTCCAAGCACATCTCTTAACATGTGAAAAAAGGGGATAGTGTACAGCCATGCGAGCTACTTTACCTGCTCCACAGAAGTTTTTTGATATTACTGCTAACAACAGCTTGTGAACCCATTCAGCAAGACCACAGCAACCATCTAAGTAAATCTTGTTAAAATTTCAACCTGCAGATGCTAAATGAAAACAAGTTTGCCAAGGGGTGACAGGATCATATTTTAATGGCAGTTTTTGTGATGGGGTCCAGTTACTGTGAATCAGTATCCTGACAAAAACGCCACCATGAACACTTCAAGCTACTCAGCAAAGAAGTTGTTGAAAGCTTAGATGATAAACAAGTAAAGGGGTGGATATAAGAAAATATATATATAATATATATAAAATAAGAAAGTCACTGTATCTTTCTTGGAGTCTAGGTAAACCCATCATTAAGAAACGGAAGGAATATGGTATATGCATAAATCTACCTTCAGCAACTGTCCTGAGTGACATAAGTGAAGTAACAAAAATAGATTTTGATGTTGTACGTCTTGCCTATCTCTTGCCAACTACATTGTGTTGTCAGAAAATGGGACTATCATGCCATCATTGCCATCTGTGGAAGGTCAGGGTCATTTGTATATGCACAGTATTCTTTTTTATTTATATATTGTGATCACAAAGATTCAAAATGATGTGAAAATGCTTAGTTTTTAGTCAAATGAAGACCCTACTCTACTCAATGCCACTGCTGCCCCTCAGCCCTCAGGGAAACCTAGAGAACACCCTGCTCTGTGCTGCTCATACTAACTGCCAGTTCAGTCCCACTGTCCACACTGTGCTGCCCTCTTACACAGCAGTGTCTTAACATGCTCTGTGGCAGCCAGGTGCAGGTCCTGCACACTGTGTTAAGGTGGCAGTAGTGCACAGGATTGTACCATTTGTTCTGCACAGGGAGAACTCAGTGTGTCAAATTAAAATACTCACAGACCCTCGGAGAGCTTTGACTCTCCTCTTGACCCCTGCTGAGCACTGCATTCGTAAAACACACCACTCTTACCCTGGGGGGGCATACACACACAGAAACCCTTGGCTCTATCTGCTGCTTGTTTTTAACAGCAATTCCTAAAGCACTTTGTTGAAGCCCCAGGGCGAGGATACGACTTTAACAGCCAAATGCCCTGAAAACATTGATGCATTTTTCATTCTGACATCCAAGTACACACTCATAATTTGCCTATCATGCACTGCTGCAAACATCCATCCAGGCCCACACCCCTGTGCTGTGCCTCGACCTTTGAGCGCACATTGCTGCTGCCTTTCCCCTGCATCTTTTACTATTAATAGAGGAGCAGATCGCAGACAGACACACAGACAGCACTGAAGACAACAACAAAGAAGTTTTTGTCAGGACTTGTGTGGGGGGGTGACAGCCAGTTCAATCAGTGTCGGATTTCTTTAATGAGGGGAAGGCTCAGTCAGGGGTGGATTATCAAGCAAGGAAAAAAAACCCTCAATCTTCCATCTGTTTGGGTAATTTTTTCAGGGAGGAGATGGAGGGAGAACAGAACAACGCCTTGAGAAAACCAACGTACATTTTTCAGGTAGAATTTAAATGACTAAATTAGCATGTCTAAGATACTGACCTAGTGAACAATAGTTAATATTCCTACAACACAGAAAAATGTTCGAGTGGAAAAAATATTCTTGAGACAAAAAAAACAATTGAACAGAAAACCCTTTGACTGTCTTTGCAGTTTAACAGAGAATTCTGTTACTGAATACTTTAATGAGATACTTCTGTATGTATTTGGATACATCTTTTTGATCATAAGCTGTGTTGTTGACCAAAAACAAACTAAATTAATTTGTTTCCAGGCTCCAGCACCACAAAATACATCATAAAACCACAAGGACTGAATAGTTTATTAAGGTACAGTACTGCCTGTACCGCAGTGTGTGTGTGTGTGTGTGTGTACTCTCCATATGTTACTCACATTGAGGGGACAACACCTTCCTTGTTGGGACAGTGTAAATTGTTGTCTTTTAGAGTCATGACTTAGTTTAAAGTTAGGGTAAGAGTTTGATGTAAGTTATTAAGGTTGAATATAATAGCAGTGGTTCACACATGGCAAAGTGGTAGGAGCATCATGATTTGGCACTGATCTGTTGCCTCTAACACTGGACAGCTAGTCTTCAAGAACTAGAGGCATCTGCTACAGGATGGCTTCACAGCCGCAAAATCTGGCTTTTTGAAGAGCGCACACCTCAACCCAACCCATGCTGTGGAATGACCTGAAAAGCTGTTGGTGTGATTTGATCAGTTTAGAAATATTATGTTGATATTTATGACTTCAGAAATCAGATCACATTTCATGAACATTTTATGAAGAAAAACAAAAAACTGCAAATAGTTCATTTGCTTTTTCTTGCCACTGTACATATCCAATAAAGACTGAAAACAAAGTGCCAGCAAGAGTCACAAGAAATATAGCTTCATAAATAACAATGGGTGACATTTAGAGAGTAAAGTAAAAATGTTAAAACTTAATGACTCATTTTTCATTAATAAACATGCAAACATACAAACATATTTGTAGAATGAAGCTGCATATTTACAAGAGGAATATTTGTTAAATAAAGATGTAATGTTGTAGTTTTCAGAATGGTCACATATTTAAGATAAGATACCATAATAATTTCAGTACAATATACAGTATATATATTTTTTCCATTTAAAGAATAGACAATCATTGTTTTTTTCTTGTTTTTTTTTCAGAAAAGGTAAAAATTTGAGAAATGAGTTAAGAAGTATGTGATAATGTGCAATAAAATAAAATGCAATGTTTACAATGATTATTTCACCATTGTTTTGTGTTTGCCCCCTATTATCATTCTTGTTTCTACTTGCACCTGACTAGAGAACTAATCAGGTAGAGTAAAACAACAGTGAGTGTGTATGAGTTACTGTATAGCAACAGATGAGGGCTTTAAACAATACAATACAATATGATATAAAATGGTATAATGCTCCTTTGTTTTTGGTTCACATTTGCAATAACACATCAGAACTTCAAAAACCCAGACTGTTTTCTAAAATAGAATAAAAACTAACATCTGATTTACCATTTCACTTGAACTTTTATTTGTCTGACAAAAGTACAAAGAAAGATTTTTACTAAACACCTCAACTGCTTTTTGTAAATATAAGCTAATTAAGAGCTTGATGCTGAAATACATTAGGAAAAGAGTTACATTTACCACTGTGTTGCATCACTGAGGATACTAACTGTTGCAGTTTAGTAAGTGAAATACTCTTGCTGGGTACAAGACTTCATCTGATTCAACAGTCTCCGGTTGCCGTTGTCTGATTCTTCTCTTTACACTTCCTCCTTGCTGTTTTCCAAAATACTCCCAAACCTATGGTTATATTCATCACGATAGCATAATAAATTATTTATGCATTCTGCCTGAGGGCTCGAAAGTCACGCACATTTAACAGTGGTTTTAAGCCCTGGGCCTTTAATCTAAGATTTCCCTGGAGTGCCTGAATCTTATCATATTGTGAACTGTAGGTGGTAAAATACCTAAATTGTTTGTAATATGGCCTTGAGAAATATTCCTTTCGATCTGTAATTCTCTGTCAACGTTTGGCACAAAGTGGTAAGCCATGATCCATCTTTGCTGGCAAATGCTGAGCCTCTGGTGGCTGCTCCTTTTATACTTAAGAGTGATCCCCTTACCTGTGAGCAAATAGCTTGCTAATTTTGGAATCATTCATATTGATGAAACCTAAATATTTGGCCCAGTCCCAACCTTTTTTTAAATGCGTGCTAATATTGCTAATGTTTACAAAATACAATTAAATCGACTAATTAGATTTTAGTCTTTATTGTATTTAATAATGCAATACAAAATGAAAATTGCAATACCTATATCAATTGTATATTACACATTATATTCACTGGACACTGGACTAATTTCCCTACTTCCTCCTGCTGAATTTGAACTCAGGAATCATTAAACAATCATTCCTCACCTTGCCCTTCTGAAATGTTTTTATTTTATTTTAAGTCAAATTGCATCAGGACATCATTTGTTACATTTGAGCTGTCATTCCTTTTAAGACCCTGTATTTAGCAACTCCCGGGCTGATATTGTTTTCATCATTTTTCCATTCTCAGCAGGCATCAAAAGAGCTTCCCTACAGAGATCTTAGATCCTCACTGAAGGTCACCCTTACTCAAAGCTTCCATTTACACTCAGTAACTCTTTATTTATTTATTTATTGGTAGGAAATGGGCTCTTTGATTAGTTTACAGCATTTAACATCAGACTCACGTTGGTGCATGTGGTATTTATCTATGCACTTGCCTCATGAACGTGTTTGTCGACTTTTTAGCATAATGTGGAAAGCATCAGTGAGGTGAAGCTGCAGGGTTGTTTCAACAGGATGTTGAGCTGATTGTTTGCTTTAGCTGTGTGATCAACAGGGCTAATACTTTTATGCATATTTGATGCTTGAAGCCTAACATCACATTGTCACAACATGACTGCAGTATATCCACTCAGTTGTCAGTCTATTAGATGCACCGAGTTGAAATGTATGCAGAGTAATACAACAATAAATCCTCCTTCATGAATGAGCATGAATTTTGGAAGCTCTAATTTGCGCTCCTGTTGAACTGTGCTTACACAGGGAGGTGCTTTAATTAGCACACTCATATAAACGTTATGTTCTACTGTCAACCACAACCACAGTTCGACACAATACTATCTACTAATTATATCTTCCAAAATGATCATATATTAGAATCAACAAAATGAAACTGATGACCACTGCAGCTGCCTGACAACAGAAGAGCTGGCTGTCGAAGGATAAGCCAATTTACTCATAGCTTTAGGCAAGGCCCAGGGTGCACAGCACCATACAAAACTCCCTCACCCTAATCTGAATGTCATCTTGTCTATTGCTGATGTCAACAAGCCAATGACATTATCTGAACTGGGAATACCATGATGGATGGTTTTTCGGAGGGTGAAATTGGCTACAGGGAAGTGCCTTTGAAGATGGTTCTCTTCTCAAGGCCTTGGCTTCATCCCACTGCCTCTCTCCAACAAACATATTGTTCTTGCAGTCTTGAGTTACACAGCTTCTATGCTATATATTCAGCCTTGGTCTTTTGTTTGTGGAGCAATTCATTTGCTATGATGTGCAAGTGGTTGGAGGAAAGCAGTTTTTCCATATGTCCAACATATCCATATGTTGCTGCAAGAAACTGAATCTGTGACCAAAGTCCTTTTGCTCATATTGTACTCAACACACACCAACTGCATTTGAGTCCAAATCATGTCTCAGTTGTGCAAAACTAGCAAAAGTACATAATCAGTTATCCACCAGAAATGTCTTAAAAGCGATGTATGTCCAACATGTGAGTTATACGTAATGTTAAACATCACACCTCTAAAATTGAAGCACCTGTGTAAAATTAACACTGAAGAGTATTTAAGGTGAGTTTTTTCAGTTTAGTGCAAATGGGCAAAGGTGACTTACAGAAAGGTCCACCTTCTCATGCATATGCCAGACTTTCTGTGTAAGAACTTTTAATTGTCTTTTTCCTACCAGTGATAGACCCTGGTGAGTTAGCAGCATCTCTCCTGGCCTTAAGTAGGAGTGGGATTCTTATCGCCCACACCTTGTAGACTTGAGTGCTTCTCATTCTCTTTATAGTGATCTGCTCTGTGTAGGAGGACTCTCACCACTGGGCTGTTATGTTATAAGTGGTGGTTAGAGGTTAGAACTTGCACTGTTGGCATTGTAGAGAATGTTGTTTATTGACAGATATTGTGTTCTTGTCTTGACGTTGGTGGTAAAGTCAACTGAGAGTGAGCAAGTTTACCCACATTAAACTACCTGCATTAAACTCGAGATACCACATCATGAACTTATTTGATTACTTAAAATTTCAGAAGTTCACATTATCATTCTTTGGGGAACTAAATAAAATATCCATCAATTAATGGCAATCTGAGCAGAGCTCTCTTGCTCTGGAACAAAGTGTTCAATTTTTTTAGAGTTGTACTTTGCACACATTGCAGCTTTCCTTTACTCTCCATCTCATTGACAGCTCCCACTGTCTGGCTGTCTTTCTCACACTTCTGCCTCACACCAGGCTGCACGGCTTCTACACTAAGTAGGGCAGTGACTGATGCGAACACGAACTGTATTAATGAGGTGGGATTACTTTCTGCTCCAATTATTTACTGTTGGAAACAGTGAGGTCATTCTTCATCAGGTGGCACTGCTCTGGAATTCATGGATGCTCTGCTCCTTCAGATGAAGATCACATATGGTTTGTATCAGGTAGTTCTGCTGAGAGAAGCGCCTTGTGGATGCTTTGGTCAGCAGCAAGTGTTGCTTCACACTCACTGGGGTCATTGTTGTGTTTAGGGTTGGAAATTAACATACATAGTTGTGACTGTCAAGAATTAATCTAGAATTATATAAATTTTTAAGTTACTCGGTACCAAAAAAGTTACACTTTGTTCTATTGAACAAAGGCGACAGGGAGTTTTTCCTCTCCACTGTCGCCTAGTGCTGCTCAAGTGGGACTGTTGGATTTTCTAAATAGTCCTGTATATATACACTTATATTTTGCAAGGTCCTAATCCTTGCTATGTAAAGTGCCTTGAGATGACCTTTGTCATGATTTGGCGCTATACAAATAAAGATGAATTGAATTGAATTGAATTGAAAGAAGATGGAGCTTTGGCCCATTTGCACACTTATGTTAAATAGTAAAACAACCTGCAGAGAGAAATGGAGGAAGGATTGATAAGTAACACTCCCTCTTTAAAGAATATTTTTAACTTATTACAATTTGAATCTTTGAAGTTGACAAAAATGCTCAGTGAATAACCGTTTTTTTAGACATTTGCTGGAACCCTAACTTCAAAACATTACCCCAAGGTGCTGTATATTATAGAATATTCTAATGTTCCCACAGTTGAATGGAACATAAAGAGAGTTCACCCAGCCAAGTTCAAATGGATGTGTGAATATAGCAGGTAAATGTGCAGAGAATTCACTGAGTGAATAGGCGTGTTGATGACGTTTTGATCACATGACTGCTATTGCCTCGAGGTGCTCTACCACAGTTTTTGGATATTGTATCTTGTTTTTGTGCCTCCTTGTGCAGGCTCCACCCTTTGTCTAAATCAAGTATTTCCAATGAGAACACATCTGACACAGAGAATCTCCTATTTGTGCTACATACATGTGTTATATACATCTCATTGATATATGGTGATATTTTTATAACCTAATCAGATGGACTGGATTGTCTGAATAATACATTTTGTCAGAGAGGGAACTGAAATGGAAAGAAATAAAGTTATGGCATTCAAACTAGGAAGTTTGTGATCACTGCATTGTATATAAGAACAACCATAGTAGGTTAAAGCTGAGGACAGAAGTGGGCTGAATCACTGGCCAAACTTCAGTTAAACTGAAGAAATAAACTGGAACAACTGTCAAGCGTCACTTCTATCTATAACTACAGAGAAATTATTTAAATTATTTCTGGCCACCCCACTGTGTGTATGTATAAAGGAAGTAGTTGAAAATGTTCCATTTGTTTTCCATGGATGCTCAGAGGTGAAACAAACCAAGTTTATATTGCAACTTGTATCCAGCCAGAAGGAAAGAAAAATATACATGTCCTATGTGTACTGTATCTATACATGCGTGTGTGTGTGTGTGTGTGTGTGTGTGTGTGTGTGTGTGTGTGAGTGTAATCAGCAGTTTATGGACTGTGCTATAGAGGAAGTGTTGGGTAATTCACGGCTGGTTCATCACATGACAGAGTAGATTAATTGACATGGTGCTGGGATGCTGTGGAGCCAGCACCTGCCCCGTCACAGCCATATATCAACATTAGGAAATCAGCCAGCTCTGTGAACATTATTTGTCTGCCTCGACTAAACGCCCCTACAGCCTCCAGAATACAGTATGATACTCAGGAGAGAGAGCATTTAACATGGGCTTGAAAGGCCTGGACTCGAGGCTACCATACCTACTGCTTACACGTGGAAAATTTTTATGTTTGCAAGGAGGGACAGTTTCTCTGTGTAATGATGTGTGTAAGAGACAACTGTATATTCAGTACTTCAGAGTTCTCTGTTTGAAATATACAAAGTATTTAATGATATGTAATATCAAAAAAGTTCGCAATTTTCAATACTGAAGTTCACAATCCAAATAAATTAGATAGTCCATGTTCAATTTTATGACATTATACTTTGGATAAAGGCATTTCCATGATACTTGTTACAATCGCAGGTTGGATGCAGTGGATTTGGAGGGTAATGGCTGATGGTAGTAATATAGACCATTTGCCTCCAAAACACAATTACCTACATGCTGCGTTGTCCTTGAATGCCTCAGACAGAGGGAATGAAGGTAGGGACATAAGATGAGCGAGAGCAAGTGGAGGACCTGTGGTTGGTATGCTGGATGTAGAGCAGTCCACCGTGATAGGATGTCAATTAGCTAGCTAACAAGATACCATATATCTCTATACTAGAATCACTTTACACAAAACACACATACTTAACTCTTTATTTTTATTCATTAGCTACATACTATACAGTTTATGGTTTCAATAAAACCAGATAAAAAACTATGCTATATAAATGTGCAGCACATGACCCACTCTGACGACCCCCCTGGGACAAGCAGAAATTATTCTCTATAAATTGGTAACAGCCTTTGTTTCCATATGTACATTCTTGCTCTATCTTTTATTGAATATGATAAACTTTTGAATCAAGGTCCAACCACACATCTCACTCTCTCACTCTATTGTTTCTTTTTTAATCTAATCTAACTTGTAAAATATTACTAACCGTGTCAGATGTACTTCGTAATAACTGTTAACTACCCCCTCAATGGGGGCAGGAGGAACGGTCAGGGGGGTTGTTACATCTACCCACACTAATCCCCTGCCTTTGTTTCACTTAACGTGCCTATTCAAGGTAGGTGTGAGGTGAAACCAACCTGGAGGATATATTTGGGGTCACTAGCCACTTCACTCAGACTGATAAAGTTCTGTGGATGCAGAACGAAACATCTCTACTTGGAAGAAAGAAGTCCAGTTGCCATGACTCAGTCCTCAGACAACTTTACCTGGATGACTGAGAATCTTCACAGACAATAGCTGTTAGAGCTACGTTCACTGATTTATGGCCACTGTGTTGTTAAAATTATGTTATCATTTTCTACAGTTGATAAGGCAAACAATTACCTATTTACTTACTTTAATGTGTTTTCAGGTAACAGCGCCTGGAATGTCAAAATGGAAAAATCAGTTCATCTTCAGAGTTTCCATTAAAGGTAAAGCACGCAGTTGATGGAAACAGACGAGAGAAGGAGCAATTAGAGGAAATTCAACAACACTCCAGCAAACATCTGACACTAGCACAGTGTGGACGACCAGCTCCAATGAACACACACTCATCAGTGTATTCATTAAGAGAGGTTTATGACTTGCTTTCAAAGAATTTCATGCTGCGCTTGATCCAAAACTCAAAACCTCCACAGCCTGCACACGGTAATTAGCTTAATTGTGTGTGATTACAGTGAAAATGCGAAGTGCAACTCAGCCTGTTGTCAATATTTTAGTGAACTATACTGGGCTGATGATAAAAAAAAACAAACATATTGTTGATGCTTTTGCAGAACTTTGCCTGAGCTGGTTTAAATATTCACACCTTTTATATTGAATATTAATATATTATATTAATGTTGAAGTGTTGAAATTTTGTCTTTGTGATCAGTAGATTACTTTTTATACACCACATTGGTCCTAAACTAAAATGACTTAAAGTGAAATTGAAAAAAATGTACACTAAAACAAAATAATGTTAAAAAACAAAAAAATGAAATGAAATGAGTGAAACCACTTGTGGAACTAACTGCAGTTAAATGCAAATTAAAAATGAATCCATCAAAAGTGTCTAAATAAAAACAATTTGACATTGTAAAACTATTATAACTTTGGATCATCCATTTAGTATTAGTTGTTGAAAATGGTAAGTTTATTTGTAATTCCAACTCTTCCAATTGTCGATCAGTCAGTGATTTACTTCTACTTCTACAAAGTATTAAAAACAGTTTAATTGCTATGATGCTGTACCTCATTTGTGATTAATAAATCTTGCTATTACACGTGTACTTAAAACTGTTCCTTCTCCATGACTACCTTAGAGAAGAAAACACCTTCAATAATTTAAAATAAACTAAAACATTGAAGCTGGTGGGAGATGAAATATAACTACTACTGTAATTGTTTGGTACAATTTCAAAATTCCGTTCTATTCTGTTCTGCTATAACTCAAGATGACCTTGAGGACATTTTGGTATAACTTTCCAGCTGAACAACTGAACAAATAATCAGATTTTGGTGGTCAAAGGTGAAAAATCATCATGACCTCAAGTGTGTGAATTCACGTGAACACAATATCTTAGCCCACAATGCCAACGGATCTGGCTGCACTGCGTTCCATCTCAAAAGCAGTTTTGTTTTGTCCTGCATGACTCCATGTGTGCGACTTGATGTGATCTGATTTTTCTTTGTAGTTAAATGCTTTAATTTCTGTTTATAGATACTGTTGAGTTGTGGCATTCAGACAAAGTCTACATTTAAGTCATTATGTCATTATAAAAAAATGAATGCTCTGTTTTAGTTGTTAAAAATGAATTATTCATCTTATTTCATAGCTAGTTACATATATTCCATATACAGAGTATGGTAGCAGGAGGAAAACACCAGTGTTTCTCCTACTTCAAAGTCTGTAGAGTCAGTTAGATTATTTAAAGCATTACCTAGATTAAAGGTTTTCAGAAGTAGTTTCCGTTAGTTTCCGAAACATGCCACAATGCATTCAGTGGAATCACAAGTGTTGACTAGAGTGGGAGCGATCTGCTCCAGTTACCATGTTAAAGACATGCATTTCAGCTGGATCTCGTGGAAATGCGGGGCTAGGAACGCCTTGAGGGATGTTTTTCAAGTGTTGCACAAGCATCCACTTAGACTCATGTATAAAATAGGGCTGGGCACGTTATCGTTTTAACACGTTAACTAATTAACACCAATTATTTTTTTAACGCAGTGTTATTATTATTATCATTATTATTACAATGAAAGCAGTGGCGGCTGGTGAAATAATTTTTTGGGGTGGCACAGTTTTGCCAGTTGTCAGTCTTTAGATGCACTCTAACCACATATCACTACTAGATCCCTTACCATGCATCACACTGCTTTAAAATATTAAATTAACGTGAAAGTACACTGTCTGTGTTACATTTCACTCTGTCCACAAACCCCATGAATAGATCAGTGTTCATTTTCATCATGACCATGTAACAGGAGTTCAAATGCACCACAGAATATAATGCAGGCATTCTCACAGAATCATCAATAAAATCAACATTATGTCATTTTGTTATGAGTCGTCACTCCTCCTATCTTATCCTCTATCAATCTCTAACCTTGGTCTTCTGCGCATGCTTCAGGCGCCCCAAGGCTCTTCATTACTTTGTATCGGAGGGGGTTCCAGTGCGTATGCACCAGTTGTAGCGTAGGTCTTTGGTAAAGATTTTTGTGCCCCGAAGGAACAGGAAATACATCACGCGACCTTTCGGTCGTGGTAAATAAGAGAGAATACATTAAACTACACTTGAATGCAGATTACATACAGTACTCAAGGTCTGTATAATGTATAGATCATTTATTTAGCTTTTAATGTTTTTCTAAAATAATTTTTTGTGATTCCTATCTTCTTCTTCTTCCTCTTCATGTGAGACTGGTGGGGTGGTGCCCCAGCGCCGCCTATTGACGGGCCGTCAATGAATATAAGTCCGTCGTTCATTGGGTCTGAACACAGAGACAAACAATGGGTCACAGAGGAGGTGGAATGTTGATCAGTACTGGCTTAGGATTGGCGTTGTGTCTCAACCAATGAGAGCATTGGGGGTGGGCTTAAGAGTGCTGCAGAGTTCTGCAACGGAAAAGAAATGGAGGTACCAAACTTTTACAAGGACATTTTTATTTTAAATCTCTTCCACACGGAGTTGATAGAACCACCGTTATTTGTAACCACTGCAAAGTTGAATTTTACTATTACTGGAGAACTTGGAGTCTGACATATCACTTAAATACAATACACACCATTGATCCTGGAAATCATCCAAACAACTGACACCAACACTGATCATGGCATTCATGTGTTTCTTTTAATGACAGCAGTCAAATTAACAACTGTGATTAAAAAACACTTTTCATGTGGTTGACGTGACATATTTTGTGACGTGCCCTCCGTGTGTGTATGTGTGTGTGTGTGCGCACACATCAGAGCGGAGCTTCGCTGTGTGCAACACAGAAATCAGGGGAGAATAAATAAATGTGACCATGTAGAGACAGAAGTGACGTAAGTGAGGCTGTTTAGTTAGTTTAATAAAAGAACAAGGTACAGACCTGTAGTTACACAAAGGTGGAGCAACTGTCTATAATAAACTAGATGGACTTTAATTTTCAACCAGATAGCTTTGGTTTTCTATTTAATTTGATTACATTAATGTTTAAGTTGAGATTTACAAGAAATATTTAACTGCTACTGTTTAAAGGGAATACTGCTATGAAAATCTATTATTGCAATTATGTTCATATAGCAGTGCTTTTAATATTTTTATAAAAATAAATTTAATAAAACAAAAATACAACTTTTGCAACTTGCCCATAACAATGCAATTTATCGCAATTAAAATTTTTAATCACTGCCCAGCACTAGTATAAACCTATTAAAATATGAGTCTGGAAAAACAAGTACATAGACTACTACTACTATTAGTTATGGGAAGTCCAGCATAGCGTGCCCATCAAAATAAAGTCCCGCTCCTGCCTACATGGATTCCTAACCCTAACTGAAGATTAGGCTCTCCCAACCCTCTATAAAGCATCGGCTCTTAGAGCTGGCTCACAACACATCACTAGGAGGCATACAACCACTATGCTGTAACTCTAGTTTTATGTTAACTTCCTATACAGTGATTTCAACTCATTTTATGTGAACATACAAAAAGATTAAATGTAGACAGAGAGAAAATTTGGAAATGAGGACATTGCTATGTCTCATAACAACTGCATAACTACACATACATAAAACACCTGAACACACATACACACTTTACCACATTCCAGTGACAAGACGATCCGCTTCAGCTCTGACCTGGCTCTGATCCAGTGCCACAGATAGAGTGCATAAAAGAAAGACTTGTTTTAATGAATGGCCTCTTTCTTGTGTGTCTGCATGCAGAGCGAAGGCAACGTGCAGCTCTGCCTCGACCAGACCTGAGATGAAAGTGGAGAGGTCTCCAGAGCTGACAGACTACTATTGGTATTATTATTCTTACACACAGGAATCTACAGCTTGTGTACAAGCCCAGGTATTGTATTTAAAAAAAATGGAAGGATAGGACATACGTAGATGGATAAGGGGAGAGAGAGTATGTGTGTGTGCATGAGGAAGAGTGAGGAGGTATAAATAACAGTGAGGTATTTGCCATCAAAGGACCCGCTGGCAGAGGGAAGTAACGGTGCCCTCTGAGTGCTGGTCTATCTTTCAGCAGCATCGACTAATGAATCTGAGGATTGAGTCATGGCACTGGACTTCTTTCTTCCAAGTAGAGACGTTTCGTTCTGCATCCACAGAACTTTATC
>JAUYWH010000004.1:18008837-18019938 GCA_034779795.1 Ctenopoma multispine
AAGAAAGAAGTCCAGTTGCCATGACTCAATCCTCAGACTACTTTACCTGGATGACTGAGAATCTTCACAGACATCGACTAATGAAGTGTTTTTACACGACAGCTGCTGTGTCAGGGAACATGTTTTGTTTATTCAACCTCCACACAGTCTCATTCAGCTCTTCTTCACTTCATTTATGTTTCATACACACCTGTGTCTTGATAAAAGGAAAGAAATGCTACATTGCAGTAAACTGGATAAAAGCGCAATTTTAACAACACTGACTTTGTTTGAATCTTTATGTTTCTGGTTATGCATTTATTCAGCATCACCAACAAACATAATTCCACGTGGATTATGTATTTCTTTTATGTGTTTGGGAAAGCTTTTTGTCACAGCCTTCCTGTGGCCATACACTGATGCTATTTGAAAGTGTGTTCAGGATCCCAACATTGGTGGAGTTGTCACTGACAGTGCAACCATAGCAACGATGTCAACACTTGTCTGACGTGTTACGCCAGCATCTGTTTTTCTTTATCATTGTGTGTTATGCATGTTCTCATACATCAGATTGATTTTTAATGTCACAAAGTTTAAGGTAAAATACTTTTCAACTCCTTTTCAACTCCTGGAATATGAGTCTATAAAATTACTGTGAACTGGACTGGCCCAAACCATGAAGGTCCATATTGTTGGTAATGCTACTTTATCCAAATCTATACCATGAAATATCTCATCACCTCCTTTACAAATTATTTCAAAACATGGTAGATTCCATTCTGTAGTGCCGCAATGAGTTGTAGTTTGATCACTGTTAATTAAGCACTGTCAAATGTTCATTATGTCTCTAGTATACTAAATATCATTTTGTCATTATTTTTGTAATGCAGTAACTTTTTACTCCTGAATGCCTTAAATAGTTTATATTCATTTATACGTTCCTCTTTGATGTTTCCTGTTACACTCCCTGCTTGTTTTGTCACAACAATAATTAAATTTTAAACTAATATAAAAATGAAAAGATCGTTGATTAATAAAACTCCAGGCCTGCTCTCCGCATACTTGTTCTTCATTTGATTTCTAATCCATCTTAGTTCATCCAGTTCGTGCTCGTCAGTGCTTGGTACAGTACAGTACAACTCCCCCCCACACTCAGTGCTCTTATCACAGCAAGCCCTGTGGACCCAACAAGCTGTCAACGCCCTGCTCCTCCGTATCTGCACTCTACTCACAGTCGTCCAAACACTGCCAAGAGGTTGGTGACTTCCTCACCCATGGGCTGTATGCTGAATATTTTCCTTGATGTATAATGATCTGACACCACAGCAGGCAAGGGTCTGAAGTAAACTTCAGACATCTTATCGTATATGAGCTTCAAACCACAAACCAGGGGCTGCAGCAGAAAATAGAATCACAATCCAACTAGTTGACAGTCTGGAGATTCACCCTTACCGCAAAATTAAACATTTGCTCCTCTTAAATGATGACAGAAAGTGTTTTCATCGGAGCTAAGATCAAAACTGTAAAGTGAATAAGAACAGTCAGACTAAAGTTGCCAAAAGGAGCTGATGAGATTGTTGATCAGTCAGTGATTTACTTCTTTTCTGTCTTTCTAAACTCACTTGTGCTCGATGACTTTGCAAATGTCAAGTTAAGACTGTCCACCAGAGACCAAGTCCACAGTTTGGATGAATGGATGCTATTATTATTATTTTGTGATGAAGTGTGTTGTTTGAATGAATGAATGAAGCACTACATTTATTAACAGAAAGTGAGTCGCAAGGAGGTGGATGGGGTGGATGAAAGGGATATAATGTGCAGAACTGACAAACCACAGACCCGAGTTTAAATCCATAGTCCCATGTGAGGTTATGTTTAGGCAAGAAAAGCACTTTGGTTAAGGTTATAGAAAGATCATGTTTCGTGTCACAAATGTGTGTAAAGTGACTGTTAGCTTTCTGTTTGGCATTTTGCCCTTTGGCTGATAGCTTGACAGGGTGAGGAAGACATGAGGAAGGAGAGATTGCATGACATTCAACAAAGATCCCCAGGCAAAATCAAACCGGGGACATTATGGTTATAAAATAACCATTAGGCCACCAGTGTGCACTGATTGTTACGTTTTTCTTTATTAACCCAGCCCACAAATTTTCCATTGACCTTAACCCAGTGCTGTGAGCATCTGAACACAGCCATAAAAACTTTCATTATGTTAAAGTCACAAATTTGTATGTTGTACTTGATGACTGGATATTTTTGCAGAAAAGAAAAAGCTGCATATTAGATATTTTGTAGGCCAAAAATACTTTGCCTTTGTACATTTAGTTGGCGTGTTAGGGATCAATGTATTTGTGACTTGTCATTTATATTTAGTTGTGAACACATGCACATTATGTTTATAGTAATGAACCTCCCTACAAAACCTTATTTAAGATGGCAGTTTAGTTGTCTAGATATGTATAGAAACAGAAACAAAGATAGTGCCATTTTTGCTGCATGTATTCTTCCTTTTCAAAACTTACATTACCCACAATGTAGCTCATGCAAGCAGTGGCTAATGCAGCCTGAAGCCCCAAGCCTCAAGCAAAGATGATGAGTAGGTTAGAGAGTTGAGACATCCCCTCCTCTAACTAGTAGACTTCAGACCTTATGGATGCTGACTCAGGTGACATCACAGCACCCTCTGGACACACTAAAAACTTTTGTTCCTTTTTTCCACATACTATGAACTACTATTGCCCACTAAATCTAGAAACTTTGTGATGGATGTCTCTGTCTGGTGGAGTTTTACATCTAGAGGTAAACTCCAACAAATCCAAATGTTGAGCAATGTTAGTGACACTTTTCCCTTAAATTGACCCAGCACTAGCACGCTCACAACAGGTTTTTGCATCTCTTTGAGCTTGTCCTCTGACAGCTTAATGAGGATAAACAGTGAACTTTACATACATTACAGAAAGATATCTCATGTTGGAAGACTTCCATGAAGAGCAGATTAATGCCCTCAAGTTGAAAAACATTTAACTATTACAATTCACATTCAGCTGCTGGACATTCAGCTATATTATACATTTTTGGGGTTGGGTCAAAATTGCAGTTTCAGTTTGTAGCACTGTCTAGTACTTAGATAAATGTAGTGTGAATGAAAGGCTTTGATTCAGGCTGTATTTTTTTTCCTTCCAAAAGACTGAACTGCATAGGCTCAGAATATCTATGCTCTGGAGTTGAATTTGCTCATTGTAAGACTTAACTTGTGCTTGTTGAAGTTACTAAAAAAAAGAAAAAGCATGAAATGGTTCCCATTCAAAAGAATGTGCTGGTTATTTTCAGAGTTTGCAATCCCTGCTGCCCAGGAAGTTCTTAAAAATAATTTAATACTGGCCCACACTTCTTTTTCCGATGGCCCTGAGATTGACGACCACATTATCCACTCTAAAGCAAACAGTGTGGAAAAAAAATATCCCCACACATCACCTGCAGCCCCAATTATACCTTACAGTACTCTAACTTCCACATTCATGCACAGACTGTTTTAAGTCTTTTTAAATTGTCTCCCGCCATTGGTAAAACACTGATTATTGTGCTGTTTACAAAGCAGGCTGCTTGATTACCCAAATCATCGAGTCTTCAGACTGTTAGAGAGCTCACGATGTCCAGCCTTCATCAGTATGCTGTGAGCCTCCGCAGCCAGACTGCTTTCATCTTAACGCACAGAATGAGATACAGGGCTGGGAAGAGGACGTTTTTAAATTCCCGTATTTGAAAACTGAAGCAACTGTGATCTTCTTCAAAAAGCAAAGAAAACATTAGATGAATTAATGGCGGAGTGGTCCATGTGAGGAGTGGGACTTTTCCTACTGCTATGGCTGCTATACAAAAAAGAGACAAAGAAAATGAAAGATAGAGAGATTGTATAAGAAGGAGGCATTGTGGTGATCAGCCCAGCACTGTGGTTATGAGAGCTACCAGTGAATCCAGAACAAAGTCGAAATTTACAGCTTCCTCGAAAGACAGCAGTTACCAGGAAGCTTGTACAAGTATACTTGGCAGGATAACGTTGCACATCTCAGTACATCTGAAATTCTAATGTTATAAAACGTGTTCAGGGTCTGAGTGGTTGACTCAGAGGTAATGATGAAAGTAAAGACTTTGGACCAAATAATAATATGGTTAGTGCTGTATTGTGTGTTGGTCTGTCCGCTTTGAATTTGAAGATTTACTTACTTGTAGTTATAAAGTTTGCAAAGAGAAAAATAACTTAATGGTCTTTTTTCTGAGAAGGTTTTTGCTGTTTCCATATCATGGAAATACAAAGTCTCTTTGATCATAAGTCTTGTACCATGATCCTAAAAGCTCTGCAGCCCCAGCACTTGAAACTTTATCCTATTAAAACATTCTAGTCTTTTTAAACATGGACAATTGATAAGGTCTTTAAAAATCTTTGTCCCTTTAAAACCTTGAACAATACTAAAACAGTTTTGGATCCATCTGCCATTCACTGGAAAAGCTGAAGAACAAATCTTAAAACAAGTCCTAAAAGCAGATGAAGTTCAACATCCCAGGACTCCATTCACAGAGGATCCTACACCTGCTGTGTCCGTGTCCTGGATTTGATACTGGTTATATTGGCAGCACCTTATGAACCTAACTGACATTGAAAAACGTCCTGACTTCCAATCACCTATGGACAAACAAACTTAACTTCTTGTGGATAGGCTGCCCCCACTCTTTGAACAGTGTTTTTAAGAGAGGCTAGCTAGGGTCTAAAAGTCTATTTACGGTGAGTGTTTTAGAGTTAAGTCAGCTACAAAACCTGCTTTTGTTTAACCTACAGGAGTTCTCAAGGTTCAACACGTTTTGCTGCCACAGATTCCTGGAGTGTTCCTGTTTGATAAGCATTAAAAGGACAGTCTGAAAGATGCCAACTGTCATTTCCCAATCATTTCAACAGTTTCTAAAAACCTGACAAGAAACAGTGTGAATATATGAGTGATAGACGAGCTGCACAATGCAGGATTTATGTTCTGCTTAAAAAGTATTATTTCACTTTTATACGTGAGAAGGCACAAAGGATGAGGATTCTCTTCAGAGGACTTTCTGATTTATTGTCCTCTGACTATTAGGGAATATTTCCTCGATGTCTACTTTGCTAAAGATGTTTTTTTATACTGTATTAACAGTCTTTATGACAAGCAAGGTAATATAAAATAGACTGTGCACTATCATGATAACCCTCAGTCTGTTCTGCCTGTGTTACATAGAATAAGTCACATTTCTCAAGGTCATGTAGTCAGTAAAGCTTGGTTAATGAGAGAGGCCTTCTTCCAGTGACACCCATACATCATTCAGTTAATGTACAGGAGATACGCAGCACCTCCACAAAGAGCCACACTAACCCAGCCATCATTAGCAGGGGAACGTTCATTTACTGTATGTGCTGAAATTTGTAGCGTATTTAGCCACAAGTCTCTTCTGTACACTCCAGAACTTTCACTGAACCCGGACACAACTGACAGAAACTTGTAACTTGGGATTTAATAGCTTCCAGGCCAGGGGCCAGCTCGTCCTCTGCCTCCAGCCAAAACATGCAACTCTAGCCTTCAGCTGTGTACTACTACTACTACTGTAAAGTTTCACTACGGGGTTTAGAGTCCACTATCCAATAGAAAGTGAACAAACATGGCATATTAATATTTAAATATTTGCAATAAAATATTTCAGCTTATTCAGTCAGTCTGGGAGTGGCAATAATGACGATAATGACTGGGACCTGTCCCAGGCAGATACCTCTGGTTTTGTTCAGCTTCACATGAGCAATAATAACAAATGAGCTGTTGTCTGATAAAGCAGTTCATTATGCTCTTTAACTCACAATGAAACACAGTGTTAGAAGTTGAAAGAACTAAAACCAGAGCAGCTTTATTACTATCAGTAATCCTTACACCTACTTGTACTTCCTTGCACTTGCTAAGTTGAGAAATGTGGTTCTCACACTTCAGGTATCTAATGTGCAATGATGTGCAAATGAAGGAGACCACTTAGTCCATTGGAAGTTAATGGGGTTCTGAGATATTAAACAAACATGCACCCCCCAAAAACATGCACTAACACACTGAGACACAGACTAGTCCATCCCAAAGACCAGATACCAAAACAGAAGAAGAACAATTTAGTGTCTGCTGTTCAGTGCAGTGAAGAGTGCTCTGAGCTGTACATTGGTGAAACCAAACAGCTGCTGAACAGGAGGATGGCCCAGCACAGAAGGTGCAACACCTTAGGGCCTGAATCAGTTGTGTACCTTTTTCTGAAGGACAAAGGACACTCATTTATGAACCAAAATGTACAAATACTGGATAGAGAAGGCAGGTGGTTTGAGAGAGTGAGAGAGGAGTGCCAGGGGTGGGGGCAGGAGGAGGGTGGGGGTTGAGTTGACCACTCTGTAGGTCAGTGTCACAGTCTGAGCAGTGGTTTGCCATGTTGTCCAATAAAAAAAAATGACATGGGCTGCTGAATTTTGAAGCATCTGGAGAGGTTTCATAGTACATGCTTGTAATCCTGATAGTCTCCCATTGCCGCAGTCAAGATTAGAGAGGACGAATGTACGAGGAGTTGGGCAGCATATTCAGAGAGGTAGAGTAGGTTCTGGTAATGTAAGCAGGCAAATCTGGGGTGGAGTACTGTCAATCAGAACAGCAGGTGTAACTATAAAACCACAAAACCTTTTAGAGAGAACAGTGTGTTTGTCACCATTCTTTCAACTAGTTCTCAATTATTCAAGACCTTTCTCTGTCAACGACGATGTACTTTAGGTTTTACCTGACCATAAAAAAACTAGTTTTCTTCTGTTATTTCAAGCATTTTTGATTTGCTTATTTTCTTTGATTTTTTGTCCACATTTTCACCACATACTGTAGTTGTCAGAAATATAGTATGGTTCAGATGTAACTTTTAGTTCTTGATTGGAGTAAAAACATACTACTACAGCATTCTGGCAGGAGATCCGATGATACTAAATCAAACCATAAAGTTAAAGCTGCTTTCACTTACAGATATCAGCACACATAAACATTTAGTTTGTATGCACAGCTGCATGCTGTACACGTGGTGGATTTACTAAATAAGAATGAACACATAAAATATACACAGTTGCACACACACACACACACATGCAGTGTCTAGTGTTTCGGTAGATTGGCCGGCATCTGCACTCTGCTCTGATTTATTGTGGCAAGTTGAAAGATTCCAAGAAGTGAGTCAGTTTGTATTGGCAAGGCTCTGCTACAGACTCCAGGTCAGTGACCCAGCAACCACTCCCCACCCTCACACAGCCATACACATGCATACACTTCCTCATATTAGGTAGAGAAGCCAGAACAAGCCTTCCTAAGCAAACACACCAGTAAAACAATATCCATTAAAGCAGGAGATGGCAGCCATAAGTCAGCGGGCTGCTGGCCTCACTAACAGAGCTGCTCCAGCACACTGACAGTAACGCTGAGTGACGAGCTGTCGTCAATCTGACGCCACGTTTGTACTGTTTGACACCTGTGACCCCCCCACCCCTTACAGACATAGGTTAGCAGTGGAAATGTTCTCTGCAGGGACAGTGTTCTTGTTGTCTTGTTATTCCCATTTCTTTGAACACAAACTGCTTAGATTCTTAATTAATTCAGATGTTCTTCTGTAGATTTTACAGATTCATCTGCTAATGTAAGTTACAAGTGCAGTATGATTCTGATCTCATGTTTAGATGTGTATTTTCTGGATTATTCTGTGTTATCTTCTGATTTTCCATTTGAAATTAATAAAGTATCTATCTAAATATTATTATTTACTGATACTTGATAATTACTAGTTTGACAATAAGATATTTAAATAAACTTAAAAATGAAAAAGAAAAATGCCAAAATGAAGATATAATATAATACTAATATAATTCCAGTTTTCACAGTAGAACCTGGCAGAGAAAGTGTTCTATAAAAAGGCCTGTACACTGGTTGTTTATGGCTTTATGCACGTGCGTGCGTGTGTCTGTGTGTGTGCATAAGCCACTCCATCATGTGGGTGAGCAGCTGAACAAATGGAGACAGATGCTGCCTCCTCCTCTGCTCTTTTGCCTTTGAGTCTCTCCCACACGGAGCCGTGACCGACTCCAGCACATATATGTCACAAGATATATGAGCTGCTGCCACCACTATTAACTATTTGAAAACCCACAGGCGGGGCAAACAGTGGCAGCAATGACATCAGATCTGGATGGACTCCATGACAGTTATGCTTCTCTTTATACTGTATGTGGGACCTGACTATTTAATGTGACTGTAGTCCTACCAGACAGTTCAAGAGCAAGCTTGCGAGTAGTGAGAGTGTACACTGCCACACACTGACATGTTGGAAGACACTGGAGGGAACTGCTATTTAAAAAAGTGAAATATAACCACCAGCCCCAGTCTACACTACTAATCCACACACAGTTCCCAATACTCTCTTGAATTCTTAGCAGGATAGACTTATTTGTTATCCTGTAAAAAAGGAAAGAGAAAATTAAACTATTTTTAGATAATATCCACTATCATACAGTACTATTAAAAATCACAAATCATTTTATGTTATACTCACTTTAAAGTGGTTCAACCTTAATATTAATATCAATATGTAATATAATTATAAAAATAATATTTTATTAAATTGTATTGATATATCATATCAATAAAAATACAGCACTTTACCTACTTGTTTTATATGTTAAGAGATGATAAATGCATTGTTTGACTGAAACAGTAGCAGTGGAATTATCTGTATGTAGAGAAAAAAGTGTTTAAATGTAATCTGAAAAATGTATCAAGCAAATTAAATTTTCTGCAGTATTGGTGCAACAACTCAGCATCAGTTCAGTTTTTTGTATTATTTGCTATTGTTAATTGCTAATGTCTTTTGTAATATGCAGTGAATTTAGAATAGTTCAGTGTATCTTTCAGGTCTGCCACCAGAAGGAAAAAAAATCTTCACTCTTTTGGTTGGATATGTTTTATTTAAAATCAAAAGCAGAAAAAAAGACATACCTTCAACCTGTTTATCCCTACCTTCGCATACAATCAAGTGTTTGTTGAAAACAACGCCCCAATGGCAGAAGGAGACTGTTGCAGGCATAGAAAACTGTAAAAAATACTAAAATACAGCTTTGCAAACGTAGCAGTTAGTTGGGTTTAGGCACAAAATAAGTATGATTGTAACTATTAAAAAAGTGGTTTGGCTTTAAAGAAAGTTATGTTGCCTGTCTCCTTAACATAACATCATGTACATAATAATAACAGCAACACACAGTTGAACTGTAATCTGCGGTGGGAATTCACCTTTCCACTTCAACTTTCTCCCTCCAAGAGTCCAGTGTGTCCACTACTACTTTTAATATCACTGAACATTAATACATCTGATTTGTTTATAATAATCTATAGACCCCATTTTTCCTTGGTTTTAACATATGCCTTGGAGAGAATCAGATCACACGTGGACAGCTGAAACCTGTCACTGTTTACACCTGTCAATTTACAAGCATATCAAAGGTTTCCGTCAGACCGCTTGTGTTCAGATTTAGTTACTGCTGCGTCATCAACATATTATATATAGTCAGACCGTCAACACACCCAAAGGCTGGCTGCACCTTGCCTACCCTTGGACTGGAGTGTTGAGGGGTCAAGCACCCATCATATCCTGTATTTATTACGTATCTTCCTGTTTTGTCCTTGTCAGTGCATCAGGACACATTAGAATATGACTACAAAAGATGTGATCAAATGCATCCCAGACAACCCCAGAAAGCGGTTTGAGTGATTGGCTCTCGATTTATCTTGGTGGTTGTTACTTGTATTTAGCACTGTCCACTTGTGATCCAGTTGCCCATGATACATTTTACAATTCTATGTGTTTACATATGTGTGATTATTTACACATATATTTATTGATTTAAAACCAAACATTAGAGTCCATGTGTTGTCTTGAAGGCAATGAATTATCTGTATCAGAGTAATAACCTCCACATGGCTGGGTGACTGTGTGTAGAGTTAGTGCAGAGCTGCTCCTTCTCACCGCCCTCAGCCACAAATCACAATCAGCAGCAGCACTATTTATAGCTTGACAACAATAGCAGTTGTTCCCATGCTTTGATTATGTGAACAGTCTCACATGTAAATACACATGGTAAAGAAACTAACTATTTCTCTGTATACTTACTTCCTAATTGGGCTTTGAGAACAGTGGAGTGAAACTTTCATTTCCCTCATGTTTGAATTGAGTCTTATGTGATGTTTTCTGGATGTGAACATGGTCATTTCTCTTTCTCTATCCTTCTTTCAGAATGGAAAAAAAGAGACATTGCAATGATCTGTTAATACCGTAAGGTTTCAGTTAAAGCTCCACTTGACAACCTGGCATGTTGATGGGTCCATGATTGCAGAGGGATGAAACTCTTTGGATTACGGAGGCTTCAAAAGGCAAAACACAGAAATAAGGCAATGTCAGTAAACTGCACCCAGCACACTTACCATCCTGACAGACCTGCTGCTTTTAGCAAACAGATAACAAAGAAAAAAAGGAACAAAATAATCCAACTATGGCAACTACTGTGTTATATCTGTTTGAAAGTTTCTCACCATGTGCATACCACATGCTCATTGCTCCAAGTCTTAGATTTCATTCCAGCTTCAATTTGCCAAATGTGATGACAGCTTTTTAATGTCACTAAACAAAATTTTCACATTTAACAGACAAATATGCCCATAAATAATTAACATAAACCAAGGTTTGTTTGACTCATGGTAAATAACTTGTTTCAGACTGCAACCTTAGTGCCACCTGTTCATGAGAACCAACAAACCAAAGAGGTAATGGTTCAGGCTGCATGAAATTAAACACTAAAATACATCTTTCTAAAGCAAAGGTCTCTATAGCCATTATCATATGTGAACTCTGGGCAACATCCAGAGAATCAAAGACATTGTCCGTGTCATACTCATTCTCATTTGAGGAAATAAATGGTCACACACTTGCAGTATGTCACAAAAGTGAGTACACCCCTCACATTTTTGTAAATATTTTATTATATCTTTTCATGGGACAACACTGA
>JAUYWH010000004.1:18022328-18032856 GCA_034779795.1 Ctenopoma multispine
AGAGCATCTCTGAACGCACAACACATCGAACCTTGAGGCAGATGGGCTACAGCAGCAGAAGACCACACCGGGTGCCAGTCCTGTCAGCTAAGAACAGGAAACTGAGGCTACAATTCACACAGGCTCACCAAAATTGGACAATAGAAGATTGGAAAAATGTTGCCTGGTCTGATGAGTCTCGATTTCTGCTGCGACATTTGGATGGTAAGGTCAGAATTTGGCGTCAACAACATGAAAGCATATACATATATATATATATATATGTATATCTATCAAGAAGGGGGCAAATATGTTTTTACAGCACTTTACCTCCCAATGATAAAGTCAGTACAATAGGATGAATATGGATAAAAGTCTAAACTCAGCAGGTTGAGGATGAACTTTGAATAGCTTACATCAATGTAAAAAAAGAATTTTTGCCGCCCCTGCATTGTTCACAGTTTGGAGCGTCCAGAAGGAAAAGTTACGGCTTAGCCTCAATACGTCTCGCCTCATTTATGTAAGAGAATATCCCGGGAACTATCTAGAACTTGCTATCTGCTTCATTTTCCTACAGAGCGTTCCTCCTGCATATTTTAGCTCTGCCCTGGGGCTGAAACCCACTTTAAACGGCCTCCCCAGCCAAGACAAGCGGTCCACCGAGAGCAGATCTGCTCGCATACTTATCCTGTGCTCATTAGGTGCCCAGGCACTGTACAGTCAGTGTGTGTGTGTGTGTATCTTTCCCACACAATCACATCATACTGCAAGAAGAATCCACTCTGACATGTGAGTGGCATGCGAAATGTCACATCTATGGTGGTGAAGCTCAATACAAAGCAAATATAAGCTACAGCTATTTAAATTATGGAAATCAAGCCTCTGGCAAGCATGAGAGTCAGAAGCAAACCACTTTCTCTGAGTCAGACTACACTGAAGGTTTCTAGGGGGTGCGTTGTATGGGTTTCTTAAATGCACCGTTACGCACCAAAAGTGACAACACAATCAGAAGATCAATACACAGAGAGACAGAAAAGTTATTTTGCTGGAGTTATGCTAAATGCACCTACATAATGCAGGATTTCAACCAGAAAGAGTACTGTCTAATCTTGAAGGAAGAGTTGACAACCTTGTCTCTTAAAAACTACATTTCAATGCAACTAAACTGCAACTACAAGTAAATTTTTGTATGGAACACAATGCACTGGCTGGATTGTGTTCTGAAGCATTCTGATGTTTTGTGAATGAATTAAGTATGTATTCAATCACAAGGAGGTAATAAATTGGTATGACACCACCTTTAAACATCCCCTCTAAACATCTCACATGGTTTCATTTCTGAATTGACTTTATTCAATATTTCATAACATTGTACCAACATAGTAGTAGTTAACATAGTATCCACTGTCTACTGATAATTATTAATAAAGTCTATCCTGTCTGTCTGTTAAGGTTTCTACATAATACACAAGATAGGTGGCTTGAAAATGTTTTTTGCCCACTAAAAAAATAAGAAAAAGGAACTGATTAAACAAGAAAAGCTTGCAAGAAAAATAAACCATGCCTAAAATAAAAAAACAACTTTTGCAGAATTTATTTTACTTTTCTTGGTAGCATTTATATACCTTTATTTGGTAGTTATTGTTTGTTTGTTTTTTCATTTAATCAATGGATTTATTTTTTCATACAAGCTTTCATTTATTTATTTAATTAGTACCTCCATTAATAATAATGATAATAATTTTTCAAGGAACTCAAATACACTTAACAAAGTAAAACAAAATAACAATAAAACAATGACTTTTTACTACCTTTATGCAGAACTCAGTGAACATTGAAAGGAGCCCGTATATTACGACCAACAAACATCAAGTTTTTGTACTCTTGTAATCACAAATGTGTGCACAGACACTGCTGATAGATAAACTCTTCATGTGAACAGCTTCACAAGTCTTCTGTAAACTTCCTATTGTTTAGTGAAGAAAGGCTCCTGTGCTCACCTGCACAGCCGACACTGTGCATAATGAATACAGCCAGACAGCCGACTGCTTTTTCTCTTTTATTCAATACAACCTTCATTTCAAAACGGCGGCTGAGTTATTTGTACCAAGAAATTTTTAAAAAGTGCAGTGAAAGCAGATGATTTGCAAGTACGAGCCTGCTGCTTTGAATCAGTGATCAATGTCAGTAAACAAAACTGTCAGGATTAAAAGAAGCACAGTCCACAGGTCCGAGACACAACTCAGTCAATACTCTTCTTCCACAGGAGCGTAACCACTCACAATACCTACTTTCCCTAGAATATTTCCACATGTCCAAAAGTTTGAGAGTTGTTCTCTGTTCTGTCAGCGTCAAGCAGGAGACTTTAAAGTTTTTTTTGTTTTGACATTGTTTGATATGTGTTAATACATGCGTTAGGGTTAGTTACACTTTAATGGACACTGGCGCAGTGACTCTGTCTCATCAATTCAAAGTGCTAATATGCATATGTTTGATCAACTGAGGAACAAGCACAACAAGGTGCAACACAATACAGGCTGCACAACAATCCTGCCAAAGTGACATTTAAAACATGCTCACTTGATGTGAGTGTGTGTTTCATAATCATAGGGGCCATGTAATTATGAGTATGAATCATTTAAAGCTGCATTAATAGATTTTAGGACATTTGGGTGCAGCAGATGACTGTGTGAAGTTATGATCATTTATGGCAACTAATTGGACTGTTATTATACATTGCTGTTCAGTTATCATTAGGGCTCCTACCAGTAAGCCGGTAGGTCTGTTAATGTTGCTGTGGACAGTGTGACAGAAGCAAAAGTGGTAGTTGATGTTGTTCCATAAAAGAGATAAAAGCCACATAGTTAGGTGGATTGGGAGACAAACACAGGACTTTGAAAGTTTCAAATAATAACCTGAATTCAGTATTCTAATCAAATCATTTTTATGCATAAACCTGTTTGTTTCCTGTCTCAAATTGGGAGTCAGTGTTGTTATTTAATTTTAACACCAGCCCCAATCTAACCAATATGTTGTTATGCCCAAACCAAACCAAGATGTTTTTGTGTCTACACCTAACCAAGACTTTTTACCTTCCCAAACTTAACCTTGTAATTTTTGTGCTTAAATGTGTAGGTCAGCATTTAGTGCCGCTGCTACTGTTAATTATATAGTAAATTTGTACTGTTTCCTCTGTGCTGTGCTCAGGTTTTTTTTATTTGTTTTTGTCTGGGTGAGTGATATGTTCTCCACAGTTGAACGGACGTTCCCTTTTTATTCTTAGCTGCAGTACGACCTTGTGCACAACTCACTTTGTTATTCTGCTTTTAAAATTTTATAATAGTAATTCAGGCATCATATTGAGGCTGCAACTAACTGATAAACAGTTTTTTATTGATTGATCTCTTAATTATTTTTTGTACAATTTGTACAAAGCTGCTAATTATCATAAATTAGCTAAAGGTGATTCTAGACATATAGACTTCAAATCCTTATTTTTGTAAAGCTGCCACCAGCATATATTTGTCGTGGCATAATCATTAAAGCATTTTCCAGCTTAAACATCATCACTTTTAGTGTCAACAGCCTACAATAATGCAAACAGTTATTCATCTAGTCTAAGAAGAAGAAATCAGATGATTACCTACCTAAGTGATGAGGGTTTGATGCAGACTTGCGTCTTGTACTTCCTCCACCTACTCCGAGGAAACGTCCAATCTACAAACCAAGAAAGAAGAGTGGTAAGGCTCGGCCGAGTGCTCCAGCAGCTCAGCTCTCTCCCTATGGTGAAACGTAGCCTTTCTCCCTCTCTCTCCCAATCCCTCCACATCCAGCACAACCAGCAGTTTTCTCTCTCATTTTCTTTCTCTCTCTCTCCCCAGTCTTTTGTGGTCCAAGCAATGAGATCACAGGTGGGTTTGAGTTTCCAGGACTTTACTTTTGCTGGGCACAATGCCTGAAACATAAGTTTGAAATGAGAGAGAGAGATGTTGGGGGGAGGGATCATCCAGGCCCGGTGGAGGCAGCAGGAGGCTGGGGTTGGAACAGTGCAACAGTCCCCTTTCATGGATGCGAACCATGAGATATTTGCAAAAAGACAAAATCAACCGACTCAGGAGTCTATTGAGGGGAAACACTCACCAGAAAGAAAGCAGTTACTCTAAAGAAACAGAAACAACAGCTTGGAGCTCAACAATGACGGCGACATGAACAATAAAGCGGTGCTGTCGTTTTTAAGGGGAATTCCACAGTCCTGCTTCATGTGACTCATAATCAGTAAACTTGTACATGTTAGATTCCTTGTTCATATAGTTATTAAAACATGACACATGGGGATTTCAACAAGATGTAAAAATATCGAGCTGCTATCAAAAACTCTACTGGCCCATGTTACAATAGTGAGTTTTAGTAAAATTCAAGAGATGCTCCACCCTCATAGGATGTGTGTGAACTACGTATGTGCATAATTGTAACAATAAAGAACATCAACCCATGTGTATTGTTAAAGTTCAGTGAGATCATAAGGCCCTGCAGCTGGATTGCCATCTCTGTTACTGCGCTGAAAGAGGTGTACGTTACAAGGAAGAGAGCCAGAAACATAACATTCCCCCTGTGGAAACTTGTTGTTAACGTATGAATCATATACTGTAAGTCCAGATCTATAGGACAACCTGTGGGGTGGGTAGATAAATCAGTCTAACTGAAAAAATGCTTGGGAGTCTAGACTAGATTCTAGTCTAGAGGAGCTGGAAGGATCAATTTTGATTGGTTAATATTGGGTAACAAATAAAATCATATGCTTTTTCATCATTTTCATCATTTTAAGGAATAACAATAGTAATTATTCAATAAACACAGTACTACAAACTATTAGACATTATTGTCTCTTTAGTAAATTCCAACTAAAATATAGGTGTAAAGACAGCTGTCACTGGATTACTTATTAATACTAAAGGAAATGTTTATTTGTGATGTGCATCAGATGTGTATTCAGATTTGAATGATTTAAATATATGACTTGGTGCCCAATAGTTACTGAAAAGGTCCAAAAACATTTTCCAAAAAACACACCCAAATGTTTTTTCATCAGTGTCTGTACAAGTTGTATTTAAGCAGCTACTTGGCCTGTCAGTGGATCTTTATCAGTGCTTCAAAACATCTCGAGACTCCAGAAACAAAACCTGTCCCGGCATCACTGTAAGCTCTTACACATGTGATATATCAGAGAATACAAAATGAAATCAAATTCTCAAGAGCAACATGTTCTCCAAAAGTGTGGGAGGTATTTCAGCTATTTATTCAAAGAGCTCAGGGGTCCCTGACTCTGTCATCGAGCCGCTCTGAGAGCAGCACTCAATACAACACCTGCTCAGATGCAGCTTACACGCACGCCTGTTGTTACAGCCGAAGCCACCTCGCCGGATTAAAGGAAGCTGAGGGTGGGAAATGTCATTGGCCCAGAGCGTCAGCATGCCGACGTGTGATGTTATTGTTTGTGTCAACTTGGATCCCCAGCTGGTCACACCCCGTCCATTTTAAGCCATGGGAGAGTCTAGTAACAGGCCTGCAGCTTGTTTCTGATGGTGTTGTCTCAACTCCTGTAACACCCCTGGGTCCTCTGCTGGTTGCACTGGTGAAGAAACAGTCTCTTAAGTGGAAGTGCAAGCGTGCATTACGAGTAAACTGACATTTTCAAAGGCAGGATCTGGTCTTGTACTTCAAAAACAGGCCAAATAGACAAGTTCTACACCTTCATTCAGAAAATAAAAGAGGTTCACTCTGTGCTTCTTCCAGGATATTCCAGTCAAGACATGCAGATTGTTCTGTTCACACGCTTGTTATGTTATCAGCTTCTACTAGTAACATTTGTTTAACTATTAGATGAATCTGGAATAATACACATCGAGTTTGACATTTAAGAGTCCATACACTTGGATCAAGGTGACATAAATAATGTTTAATATCAGAGTTGTGAAATACCAAGAGCAGCGGGTTCTGCTAATATTTGTCCTCATTATTCAGTAAATTCTCATTTGAAAATGTTTTTTACATAGAAAATATGGATCACCCAAATATGTGTTAGGGATTTTATCTAAATTCTGAGAAGTGGTGAGTTGTTCTAAATATGCTACACATGAGAGTTGTTACAAAAGAAGTATTGCCTGTAACTTCTACTTGTTAGCGCTAAAGGCAACTTTAGACTTTAGCACCCTGACACTGCAATGAACTATATGTACAGTAGTCTGCGCAGTCTTTGAACCTTTGTCTTCTTTTTTTTTTTTAATCAAATATTTCAACTGATTTATGTGTTGCTCAAACTTAGGACTAATCAAAGATCAAAGGTCTGTTAATACTTTCAACGTATGAGTGTTTGCTACAATATCTGACCTGACCTGTAAATTTCCTCAAGTGTTGTCATCATGAACACATCCTCAGTTGTAGCATGAATAGTAATAGAAGTGCATGCATGTAGGAAATGTGAGTATGTGTCCGTGAGACTTTGAATCAGCCTTTATGTCAGTCACCTTGTCCATGAAAACAGTGACCTGAACTATTACTTCCAGAACTCTGAATTCTGGAAATATGTCCTGTTACTTCACATCTCAGTGATTCATTATTAGATTCATTTGTTAATTTTCTGGTAACCAGAACCTTTCAAATCAGAACATAGGTGACCTCCAGACTGTTCTGACACATTTTTTTATCTTTTCTAACCACTTATCCTGAAGATAGAAAGAAACACTCTTGTTATATGTCTGAGCCAGATATGAAAAACAGTGGTACTGTATAAAAGTAAGTAAGTTTCCAGTGAAGAATAAGGAAGCATATAAGAAAGTACACACAGTGGGCTAACATTAACTTTTCACTCTTTATTTGTTCACATTCTATTTGCACTTTACTCCTGTTCAGAAATTCTCCCTGAGTTACTCTTGGAATGAAGAAAACATAATGAGTCTGAGGCAGCTGCAGTGGTGATCAGAGATAATAACACGAAAAGGTGACTCAAAAAATAATTGCATCATGTCCATGTCTGTGTTCAGATTTGAGTTTTTATGCAGTCGGCGCTCTGGGGTTTTACAGATGCCTACTTTAATTGTCTGTGAGATGTGGACTGCTGCCACTTTTAATCGGGTAAATCACCATAGTAACCAACTGCACAGCTAACCTGCTCCAGTGCAGGCTAACGTCAGAGCATAAAATCAACCTGATCACTGACCAATCAGAAAATCCATTTACACGATGGCTACAAGAGTTGACACTCTGATAAATCATAAAGAACAATACATAGTTTTTTATATCTCATATCGTTGTGTTGAGCATCACGTGTCCAGCTATATCTCCTTTAATTGTACAAAGATTTCCTGACAGGATTTGACAGAATTGATGCTCCTCCACTCTGATTATATCACTGCAGGTCAGAATAACATCACAGGGCTTTGTGAAGAAAGTAGAGAATGTAAGAAAGAAAAAAAATCAACACACTCTGCTTGAAAAACGCCTCCAGATGACATTGTCTGGAAGACTTCTCATTTCAGATGATGTCATCTGCAGGACCTTTTAGCTAGGAGCAAAGAGGTATTTTAATATAACTAAGGACGATGGAAGTTTAATAATATTTATACACAGTACATATACTCCTCAAACTAGAGCTAAACATTGGTTGAAGCTGCCCTTAAAATATTTTCCATGACTCTAAATGCAGCATGCATGTGTGATAAAACACATCAAGCTTTAACTTCTTACCTCCTCCTCACTTTCTGTAGTTTATCATCATGCAGGAGAGCAGCCATCTACAGTACATCTGCTAATATAAAGATTGAAATAAACAGCAAACATATTAAAAACACAGGCTGTACCTATTACACTACCTTAACAGGCTTATGGAACAGCTAAAATAGTTTTGTCTATTGCTAATTCCCCATGCTCTGATCAAACACCAACACCTTACAGTCCTAAAGCAATAACCAACCATTGCTCACTGTGCTTCATCGTTTCATTCAGCCCACCAAGTCGCACCCTTCATGTGTACACTATCCGTACCTGATTATGTACAAATAAAAGCTCAGCATGAAGCGTGAATGCACATTTCCATATGAATAAATAGGGAGACAGCATTTTGTGGTGAGTGAAAGGGGAATAGTTGTTATGGTTACGAGTGGTAAAAGGCCACTTTGTTAGAGATGCTGAAAAACCCATGTCTGTGAAGGGAGAGGATGGCATTTGCAGGTTTATATTATGTATGTGTGAACACTGTACTCCCCATTATCACTTACCACTGTCTGTACTGTGATACAAACCTATGAAAACAATGTGTCAGAGACATAGACAGTTTCTGACAAAAGTACAACTTCAATTAGGCATGGGTGAACCTAGTCACAACTCCATCACTAATGGCAAGCCTAAATCATGATGCTGCCACCACTGTGTTCTGCAGATAGGATAAGGTTTGGTCATCACTAAACATAACGCTTCACATTCAACCCAAAAAGTTCTACTTTAATCCTTCAAAAGCCTTCATGACGTTGATAGTGAAGATTTTTCTTCTTAGTCAATGATTCTAATTTCATCTTGAAATTACAGTAATTAGTAATCCTTGAGGTTCAGACATAAAAAAAATTTAATTATCCTTTTTTATGCAAAGTTAACAAAAAAAAAAAGTTAATTAAGTTCCAGTATTGTTGAATTAACCTCTGCACATTAACTGCGGCCAAACAACATCACACTTACTCTGCTGTTTGAATGATTTTACTTGCGGTTCTAAAACAAAAACAGAAACAAACCGTGTTTCCTAAATGAGGGCTCAGTCCGATTCCCTGTCATAAACATGCTGGACACTGGAGAACCTTGTTATTTTGTTGATTGATTCAATTAGCAATCAGAAGTGAATGTGAGTTCCCCTTGACTGCACCATCTTAACAGATCTCAGCAAATCAGTGACTGTTGTGCTATCACGTTGCTTAGCTAGAATTAAAAGTGGGTACAGGTAAGCAAAAAGGGTCTAAACTGTTCATCTCAGGCCTGTCAGATAACCTCATCACTGTAGTAGGTGGGTCTGATTTATGTACCAGCATGCACTGGGGGCAATGGAATCACAGTTTCCTCTGTGATGCTGCGTTTGCTGTTCTTGGTGTTATAGTATTCTGTAGTGCATCCACTATTGTTCACATTTCCATCTTGTTGATTCACAGATTAAACAAGACTGAGTATGTGCTGTTGTTTCTGTCGATGATCTGAACAGTTACAAGTAATTTCTCTTCTACAGTGTGGCAGCACACTAACATCCAGGAAGAGTTATGTCTTTGCTAAATGGGCTTTGAGATTCACCCATTCGGTTTGGTTTTTTAGACTGTTCAAGGGAATAACAATGCAATGAGATTTCATGTTTTGTTAACCTAATGATTAGCTGACATTGAACGCAAATAGACAGTTGATAATGAACATACTGTATTAAGAAAGTGTTCACAGACAATAGATTATTTTCTTTTGATATATGATTTTGTCATTAAACAAACTTTTTTTCCTCAGTAACTGATAGCATTCTATCCATTCTCCTTCTTTTTACCACTTTTTTTGCTTCTTTGTTAGTGTAGCTGGACATCATAGCAATGTTGCATGAAACAGTAGTGACCTGCAGACACACAGGAGGATGTTGAAGGAATGGTGTTCTTGTTTCTCAGTATGTGGCTTGTTGTGACAGCAAGGGCACAAATTATGTTTGAGAAGAGACTGATGGCAGCAAGATGAAAGACTGGTGTAGAGTGTAGACTGGTGAGAGTTTGAGAAAAACTTCAGATGACGAGATAACTAATTGCGACTATAATGCTTCTCTTGACACAATCAATAGTCTGCAGTGTTATTACTCATTAACAGGCAAATAACAACAACCCCGGGTTTCTTTTCAGCACTGTAGACAGGCTGAGAAAGACTCATAGTTCTATTGTATGAGGCCAGATCAGTCTCAAATTTAATAAACACACAGGGTTTTTCACGAATGCACATGCTCTGGTTCGTAGTCACATTTTGGATTCACAAATGTACATGCTCTGGTTCGTAGGCGTATTTCGGATTCGGGAATGCACGTGATTTGTCTCACACTACACATGCTGTAGTTCATAGTCGTATTTCGTATATTTTGAAGATGTATTTTATAAAAAAATAAAATAATTTCTTTAACTGTTGCCCACCACCTACCAGCACCAGCGATGTTTCTACTGGAGGGTGAACCCAAATACAGAATGACAGATATTCGAACCGCCGACCTTCCGGTCCCTGCACGACCTGTCGCCCAGAACCTGATACTAATTTGTTTATTTCTGGCAGATATAAATGAGCATCTAGTGCGTATCATTGTGTGTGAACATGGTCTATCTGATGACTGTAGACAGAGGCAGGTTAATGCTTTCCATTGACTCCCAGCATTTAAGCTAAGCTAATTAGCGGTGGTGAATGAGACGGACTTACTGTTACGTCTGAACTGAATTGAACATAAAGCATTCACACATGTTACTTGGCTAAACAGAACGCTTCAACTCATAATTCAATAACATTG
>JAUYWH010000004.1:18037685-18053882 GCA_034779795.1 Ctenopoma multispine
CTCAGCATCACTTTGAGACAGGATGCTCCTAATTTTAGCAATATTCCTAAGGTGGAAGAAGGACATTCTAGATATTTATTTTATGTAGGAGGTAAATGACATATCTTGGTCAAAGATAACTCCAAGATTCCTCACAGTAGCACTTGAGGCCAATGCAAAGTCATCTAGTGTTCCCCAGCTGATGACCCTCAGCTAACAAACAAGGCACCAGTGGTGGTGCATCAGATGGAGCAGGAGATCATACCTGTATTAACAAATTGGATATGAAAAAAAAGTCTTAAATGAAAACTATGACTTAAAAGCTGCAGAAACTGATTTTTAGCCTTTTCAGGGCACATGCAGAGGTGGTGGTGCAGAGCCTAAAGCCCCTGCCTCTTCAAAGGCATCAGACTAATTAAAGTTGTTTAACATTAACTAACCGTTTAGTGCATTCACCAACGGTTTTACTATTACTGATGCCTCACAACCTTTGATGTACAGTACTGTGCAAAAGTCTTAGGCCACTATTGGATTAGTTTTTCAGCACTGCTATGACGTCCATACACATTTACTTCTCAGTTTTTACATTAGAACAACTAGAAACACAAAAACTGGTTTCTTGGCTGCTCTCCTTTCACAAAGACCATTCCTGATCAGGTTTTTTTCAGGCAATGAAAGGATCAACTTGGCATCCAGATGAAGCTGCCAAATGCAGAGTCAGGTTCTTGCTGGACCCCCTCCAGTGTCTCAAAAAGGAAACTTCAAACTTCAATTATATTTTGACAGGTCTTCCTCTTCTATTTTCGTCCTCAACCTCTCTAGATTATTCTACAATATTTGTCACTTTAGCCTAAATGAGCTGTTAATATTTGTGTTTTTTATACATATTTTCTATATCTTCTAAAAACAAATATTATATGGTCATAATAACACTGCCAAAACAACAAATCAAATGGTCACCCAAGACTTTTGCACAGTACTGTATCTTCACAACAAACATCAATGTGCAGTGTGAGGGGACACTAAAAGCAGGTTTACGTTTAGAAAAGCACTTAACCATTTGGACCATTTGATCCTAAAGACAATCCCAGTACAGACACTATCCAATATCTAAACGAAAGAAAGAATGACAATAGCTGCAAAAATAGTGAAAATACAAGTGAATGCATCATTATGAAAACAGCAAAAACAAGTTCAGAAGGGTTAATGAGTTCATCACTGAGGTCAAAGAAACTAAGGGAAAAGGCCTGAGCTGAGGAATCTGCAGCGAGGAGGGCTTGAGGAGGAGCCGGGACTGTTATCTCACACTTGTCCAGGCCTTGTGGGACTAATTAATTAGACTTGTGATACAGAGAGAAACATATAAGAGATGGAGGGGAAGACATGGAGAGAAGAAGAAGAACCAGAGAGGAATCAAATGGCTGTCTCAGGAGAATCCAGTGTGCATAATGACATGCCTTCCTCTTTCTGTGCCTCACCAACCATCCCTCTGCTGCTTTCCTCAAAGGTGCACGGCACAAGGCAAAAAGACTTCTTGATAAAGAGTGGGGCCTGTATTGAGTTGTTGTGTTGCCAGAACAGTGTGTAGCTCATAGCCAGACCCCCTGCTGCCTTCCACATTGCCACCATGAACACAGTCATTAGCGCAACATTGTTACAAATGAGTGGGCAACAGAATCACAGTTGGGAAGGGTTTCTAGAAGCATTACTTATCCAGGGATCAATTTTGCGTGTGATTAAACACAGTTAACTAATTATGGTGACAGCATGAGTTATGATTATGGGAAAATCATATGAATTACAACTCGACAGCATAAAAACCCTGGCTGTGATTTATCTGAAGAGGGATCATTTGGGGGCCAGAAAAGAAAAATAGCATTAGCAGACGCAAAACATATTAATACATGGCTAATGAACATCCTGCTAAACAGCATTTGTCACCATCACGTTAATTTTGCATGACATTCAGCAGAAAGGAAAAAAACTGAAGAGGAGCAGGGAAAACTAGCACCAGTACTGGTCATTTTTTAAAGAGGCAGTTCATTTTTTTCTACAACATGCTAAAGTGCTCTTTTATAGAAATGAACACCATTAACTGTGGCAGGATGCTAATGTCAGGGTGGATAATTACTGGGTTAAGCTTTGTCTTTAGCAGCCCACAGTCAAACATTCATTGTCATGCTCCATTAACAGGATCACAGCAAGGACTTCATAGTTATGGCTAAAATGATATTCAGGATAATGCTTCATATTTAGATTAGAAGAATTTATGAGAATATTTGATATATGATATGTTTTTATCACACTTTCAACAGCTACAACTATCTTTTCTATTCTTTATATAAAGGGTCAGAAGCAACTGAGTGTTAGTGTACTGTATCAGTGTTTCAACGGTTAGATCCAGGTTCATCATTTTGCCTTTGTACGTCACCACAGTGTTCTGTCATGGTCAAGTCCAACCCTGAGATTTAGATTGTTGTGTCGCTGACATACAGAACTGACCATATGACTGTAGAAGGGTGATTCCCAAGTGTTGTCTGATCTGATGGGTGTTTAGCGAATGTTTGGTGAAATTCAGTCCATTTCAGGTTAGGAAAAGTTTATGGTCAGTGTTTTAAGAAGCCAGTGTAGACTGTAGAGAAGTGCAACACATTATATCCCAGAATATCTATGCATCCTTACCTTTTTTTTCTTGCAAACTTAGAATCTCCTGATATGACTATCTTGTTATTCAACAGATCACTTTAGATTTTCCTCCCCACAGAGGGGAGGATTGCTGTTATCTTTTAGTTTTTCTGCAGCAGGTTCTGGGCGTATAAATTAAATATATTCAAATCTACACACGAGCCACTGCTGTCAAATAAAGTAATTCATAGCGTTTGGTCCGGTTTTGGTTTGGTATGCTTTCTCACCAGGAGGAACGCATCAGAGTTCCCAAAAAGACTTGGATCGAGACCACCTCTTTTTGAGCGTCTGCACCCTAGTGCAATAACTGTGGGGGGGACTCGAGTTTGATTCAAACAGACTAAAGCCTGTAGGTGTGAAATCAACCATAGGCTACTGGGGGACACCTCCCTTGATACACCTCTCCTCTCCTCTCTCCATTTATATGTCACCATTTCTTGTTATTAACTTTGTGTCTTCTTCCTTCCGTAGTTGTTCTTCCTCCTCTCTTTCTCTCTCTTTCTCTCTCTCTCTCTCTCTCTCTCTCTCTCTCTCTACCTTTCTGCAGGAACCCACGGCCTCTGAACTGTATGTTTCCAGTGTGCAGTTACTGGCCCTACTATAAGCTGCCCAGTGTTTTGTTGCTCTTCTTGTTCTTGAGTTTCCTAGCGCTTGTTCAATAGAGATGTGTCATGTTTTATTTTTAACTATGTAGTATAAGTGTCATTCTCCACATAATTCTATAAGGTCTTTAACCTTATATTGTAAAGTCCCTTTTGATGACTTTCGTTGTGATTTGGTTCTATATAAATAAACTGTATTGTAAACTGTAGATCTGAGATCTGCATTAGATTTCTTGAATAAAGGAATGAGGAGGTTTATCCTGGGAGGCATTGCTAGTGCATCAAATACATCCACGATTACCTCATGTAAAGATGGGTTATTAATGGTTTACTGTGAATTCAACTGCAAGAACATTGTTGCTGCTGTTGTACCTTCAACTAGGAGCCTGCCTCTTATCTCTCTTGTCAGCGTAATGTTCTATCACAACACAGCAAAGGATGTGGTACTGTGTGAACCGTTTCTGTCCGTAAACCTTTGAACACCATTGTTCTCTTTTGCAAATAATATTTAATGAATGCCATCACTTTTGAATGTGATAAATAATTCAGGTTCTGTTGCTATAGTTCCTCTATGTGTGAGTGGCACAGCAGTTGCTGTCAGAGGAAGTAAACAACTTGAGGCCCTAAAAGCCGCTCCCAGGAGATGCAGGGATGTTCAGTCGGAGGGGCGGCTGACTGTTGCCACACTCTGCTGCCTGATAAATGCTTAGTGTTTACATTGTGCGGAGCTCGATTCAGAGATGTGAAATCTGTGGGGCATATCAAAGGCACATTCAAAGAAAAGGTTTCCCTCTGAAGTCAGTGCATGTGAAACAAACTGGAATCTAATAAATACTGTGTATGCTTTCTATTCATGAGGAACGACACAGAGACACAAAACTGCACGGACCTCCAGAGCCATTATGCATTACAATGAATACACTGCAACCTTAGTTTTCATGTTAATTATTTATTCATTCACTCAGTTGAATGGCTGGATGTGAATGAGTTTAATGTACATACTGGTCGAGAATCATTTTAGTGTTAGTGATAATGCAATTAGACACTGGATCTCATATTATTCTCAATTTGCAATTCTTATTTTGCTCCTAATCTGTGTTCCTACAAGTGTTCCACAGCTGAATCCCTCTTGTTTCAGACTGATCAGTGTCACCCGTTCATGACGTGCTAATCATGTATGTGATTTGATCATTAACATAATTAAAGCTGCTAAAGTTACCCTATAAGGCTTCCTGTTATTCTAAGTTTCCTTGGCTGTGGGAAAGTTTCATTTATCAAAATAACAATACATTTGTGTATTGATAAGACAATAATTCACCCAATTCTTGTGAAAAACATGTTTCACACATTGTAATTTCATTACAACTGTGGCCTAATTAACATTTCAATTCAAGTCAAACTCCCTCGAACGGAAGAAACCTCCAGCAGAACCAGGCTCAGGGTGGGCGGCCATCTGCCTCGACTGGTTGGGGAGAGTGGACAGAGGAGAGAGAAAAGAACAACAGGTAACAAGAGAAAAAACAACAATAACAAGCAGCAGGTGAGACACTGGGCAGGTAACTGCAACTGGAAACATACAGCTCCGAGGTTGAGGATACCTGTAGAAAGGTTTAGAGAGAGAGAGAGAGAAACAGAGAGGACAATCAACCAAGCACAAGCAGGTAATCATCCACTAACTGGTTACAATTTCATTACAACTGTGTAGCAATTATATGAGTAATAATTATGTAATTAGCAGGTTGTATTATATTAGGTTATCGAATTTCACTCTAGTGTGCAGTCAGAGATCTGCTAAAATAATCATTGATACTTTATTGATCCCCTTGGGATAATTATTTGTGGACAGGCTTTGAGGCGCCAGGGTTAAGGTTATCTGTGTCTTGTCCAGAGTTTGGGAACCAAACTGCTGCTCACCCTTGAGTTTGAAGATGACTGTTCTACCAACTAAGCCCGATGTAAAACCATCAAAACAAACAACAACGACAAAGATCAGCAGTTCCAGTAAATCTCACCTCAGACAATCACCAAAACAAAATGTTTCAGTGTCATTTCTTTAGATCAGCTGCATCGTGAGAGAAATACAGAGGGAATGGTTCAAGCTGTGTGAAGTTAAGACGCTTAAAACATATTTTCAAAGTAGAGCGCTCTATGAATATGTGAGGAAGTGAATGGGACAATGTCTCCTGTAAAAGCATTAGAGTAAAAAAATGAGAAAATCTGTGAATACCACAGATTCACTTGCACGTATAAGGCAGTTAAAAGCTAAATCTGTTTTGTGTTAATAAATATTCATAGTAGCAGGATTTGTATCAGTCTGCTAGAACTTTCATTACATTCCTCTAAGCCATGCTCATATTGGAACAATCTAATCAAAACTGAAGAAGAACTCAAGGATCTGATCAAATCACTATAGTAATTAAACCCTGCTCACATATTCCATTTCTCTCAGAAAGATATTCTAACTGTGACTGTGACTTTAAGACAAGAAATTCCTTCCTTACTGGAGTGTTGGAACCAATCATCTACTAACAAATAAAAATGTTCAGAACCAGCCCAGCGTCACTCTAGTCCTGCAATTGTCATACTGCTGTATGTTCTTTGTCATCTTAGGTTTCACCTTATGGCATATCACACAGTTTGGACAGATATGAATCATGTAAACTGTTGAGAACGGACAAAACATGTTTGAATAGATCAAGCTTGGGTAATTCTATGCTTCAGCACATTTTGTTTTCACAATGCCAAGCACAAGCGCAGGGTTACTTCTCTGATGCATCTGATTTCACACAACAAACTGCCACCAGCATTTGTATTTAACTAAGGGGTCTGAATGTAGAACATGCATGAGAGGTCAAGATTCAGTGCCAAGATTCTCACTCAGCTTCATACAAAGAGTGCAATAATGCCACACTAGCCCCAGTACACACTTCAATTCATTCACATGCCTGTTTGTTTAACGACAGTTGTTATAGAAAAATGTTGACTTATGTGAATCATTGACAAAATATTCATGCTTGACTTGGCTTCTTGTAAATCTTGCAAACACATCCCAACTTCTAGATCATCAGCGTGCCAAGTGTGACTGAATAATGAATTTTTGATGAATTATCATGTTATCCAAAGATTCTTGCCATGTACTGAGCTTGTTTTTCAGTAAATAACTAAAAGCTGTAGGTGTACTGTTGCAGAGTGAATTAACACTGTTCCTTTACGTTTGAATTCATTTAGGGAGAGTTTTGGGGGGAGTGAAGCCTTACAAATGCACTGTCATAGAGTGCTAGATTGATTGTTTTTCTATGATTAACAAGTAAACAGGCTGTGTTGTAGACTGTCAAGCTGGGAAAATATGAGCCGTGATGGGATTAAATATTTAAATATCACACTGAAGCCACTATTTAATTGTGATTTATTAACCACATGCTCCCACAGTATAATCTATAAAATTATTTAACATAATTTCATTTTGAGTACTGTAGGTCACAGCACCGTCACTGAGCTCAAGTGCATGTCCTGCTTTTTAAGAGAAAATGCTGCAAGAAAAAAGAAGAGGGAGGAGATAAGAATAAAACAGATTCAGGAAGAGAAAGAGCGTAGGAACAAATGCGAATGAGCATGAAGGGGAAGGACTAGACACTGAACTGCCACTATCCAGCACCTGCCCCTGCACCCCTGCACCTGCCCTGCAACTTATCATGCAAGTGTAGGACGAGTTCTTGGGTAGTACTGCAGAATGTCATAAATAAAAGAAAAAAGTGATAAAGAAGCAAGCTGAGAAACTGCAATCCAGGATGGCTTGCTCTAATTCAAGCAGGCAAGTAAACACTCTCCTATAAGTCAAATAATAAACTAAATATGTCAAACCTCATGAAGTGGTCTAATGATCTGATCTTAAAAAAATATATAAATTATTTATAGTTATATTAATCATAATCCAATAACTAAGACTTGCTATGAGAGAGGTTCTTAGTAGAAAATGTCACGCCAGCAAACTTGACAGAAAACGTATATATACAAGAATATATTCAAATATTTAAGTGCATGAATGTGGAAGTCAATAAGAAAAACATGATTGTAGAGTCTTCTCTCCTCTGCTTGTTTCAGTCTGCTCTGGTAAAACTGTCTAATGACTAATTGACAGGTGACAGCCCCTTTTCCCTTTTCCCTTCCGTGGTTGCATGGAAAACATTTATCTAATCTGGCAATGTGTTGAACAAAGGCATGGGCCAACTGATCCATTACTGCTGATTACGCTAAAGGTCAGTGAAAAAGTTTTCTAAGATACACAAAAGCAGCATCAGGACCATGCAGCAGGTTAAAACTCAGTTAGAAAAACAAAGAAAACAGTGGAGTTGATAGCTCTGCTTCTAACAGTTTGTTGATGAATTACTATCATTAATTAAACAGTTTCCTCTTTTTTCCTTAGATAAGAGGAGTGAAATGATTTCACTGTTCGAACCTAAATGCAAGACAATAGATCAGGAGTGAGCTTTCAAAGGCATTAACAAGTACAAAACATAAAAGAGGAAATAGCTAAATACAAGTTCTGATAATTAGTAAAAGCAACAACACATAATGTTACACTGGACTCAAACTTCTGTCTCCTGTGAGAAAGTCCTGCCTTTCATTGATCCACCCAGCCACCAAACCCTTAGTACCTCATTGCTCTAGGTGCCAAATATTGATGTCTCTGGTTTACAATTGAAGTCGACTGACATCCTGTGTGTCTCATACTTACGCAAAGGACCTGACAAAGCATCATTATCTGAACCCGCTGTCAATGTGAACTGCAAAGCAGTCGGTAGAGCTATAGTCTGTGAACCGCGGGGTCAGTGGATTTGACTGCTGGTTCCTCAGATGTTGAGGTGTCCTTGGACAAGACACTGAATCTGCACAGTAGCATCATCATTTATGTGCAGCAGTCCACACAACAAATCCCTCATGGGGATCAATAAAGTATCTATAAATGTATAAATTCTATTGATTTGTGTATGAAACACAAGTAGTATTGCTTAAGTTTGACTTTACTTCTACTCTGAGGATAAAGCCCTAAATAAAAGTTAGCATAATGCTATCTCAACTCTTTTTTGTACACACTGAGCTCCTTATGTCAGCAAATAGACTTAGCCTATATGATCAGTACAGCACAAATCACTCTGGACAAATCTGCTATTAATCACCACATTAATCATCCACTGTTTTTCAAGACTCATTCAGACATGACAGCCAGAAGTTCACATTGCTTAGAATGTCACTTATGCCATAAGACAACTCATGGACTCATTACAGGTTCCTTTGACGTCATTTCAGTTTTATTTGCTGGTGGTCCTGAAGAATGTCTGTGGACCCTGCATAATGTGTTTTGTGAGGTGCTTTGTTACATCAGTCGTGCATTTCATTAAGAATAGAAGACTCAATATTTATATGAGATTTCCACAAACTTTAGCATATAAACCCAATCAGTCCACTGAAAAGTCAATTTGCTGCGCTGTTGCTGATTGTACTTAAAATTCAACCGATAAACAAAATCATAAAAGCACTGCTGACTCAGAGGGGAAAAGGAAATGTTCTGCTCTCAGAATGCTTCATTCAGAGCAAAACAATTTTGAGTCATGTTTTCTGTCACTGTTGCACTGTTAAAACTACATAACAGCAGATTTTCTTCTCTATTCAAAAATCACTTCTGTGGTTTAACAAGAAAGAGAGCAGCTGGTAAGATGATAGGTGCAAGATGTGTGTAGCTAGAACTTTATACAACCTGATTTAAACTCAAAGACAACACTTAATCTCTTGCTCAGCTGTTGCAAACAAAAAGACAAGACACTTAAATTACATTGATGGAAAGCATTTATCTATTCCAGTGAAAATGAAAGTATAGGACCAATGGTACATAAAGCAACTTCTCCTTCTGAGGTTCAGTCTTCTATTACAGCCCAGCAGTAACCAGGTTATTTAGTGTAATAGTGTCTTACAGGAGATAACCAACATTAAGTGAGAGCTACTCCAACTTCTGTTGGTTACTTCAAAAGCATTTTTTCTCTACTTTCTTCTATCTAAACAGTCTGGGGTGTGTATTTGCAAAGCTTGGACTAGACAAAACCTGTTACAAGCATTTATCTCAAAATACAATCTGCACCCGACCTGACTCGTTCATTTATGACCAATGACCATATCCATGGCCTAATTAAATACATGAACCAGTCAGCTACAGCATTAACATCACTTGGCGGTTTCACTGTTGTGGTGAACAGGAGTCAGCATGGACATTCTGACACAGCTACGTAGTCTCAGCAAACTGTGATACACTGTGTATTTTGATACCAGTCGATGGTCAGCGTTACATTTGTCTCATGCTGATCCTGATTCACCCCTTTTTAAAACCACCAGGTTGTGTTGGCTGATCAGCGGAGAGAATTCACAGGTCATGCCACCCCTCACTCATAAGCCAAGCATCTGTCACTGAACTTGTATCAGTCACTTTGGAGAATGTACTATGGAGCATATTCTAATGCTTTAACATTCGGTGCATCTTCAGCAAAATGTGAGAATTCATATTCCACTCCACTTCACCTTATGATGCCAGGTGGTGATGTTGTAATGACATGTGTATGTACTCACAGGTACCTGACCCAGTGCAGGAATCTGAAGACTGATTGTTGTTTGACAGACTCAGAAAGAGCAGTGAGGGTTCTGTTTTGGCCACTGAACAGTAGACCAACACTTAACCTTAGGGCTGCTTCAGGGATTATGAAGGTTGTGTATCCGGTCAATAGGTTTGAGTACTGATCTCTGAGAGAGCATCTCCAGGTCCTTGATTTTGGTGTCCAGAATTGGATGTATGTTTTGGGTCACTGCCTTGTTGGTGACCTATAGCTACACTTGCAGCAGATTTGTACACACTTCACTACAAAATCTTTAATCTAGATGATTCCAAACATCCAAACAAGGTTTAGCTTCAAACATAAGCAGCATCCATGTGCCTAAACAGCTCATGTTTGGTCTCATCAGAACAAAGCATTTCCAAAACTCTCAATTTTTACTACATTTGGCATAAAACATAACTCAAGATTTATTTTACATTCCCACATGTATCTACTGGGCTTAATATTGATGAATGTTAAATGAATGATCCAAACACAAATTTAAGTTTAATATTCAGTGGTTCCTTAGGGGATAGAAATTGTCTTTAACTGTACAGTCAGGAAATTTGGGTAGTGATCTTAAGAAGAAGTTATGCAGAGTGAACTCGGAAAGGAGCCAGTTGAGATGGTTTGTGCGTCTCATCAGAATGTCCCATTGGCACCTTATACTGTGAGGGTTTCTGGACAAAGCCAACAGTAGGAGGCCCCATGGCAGACCCAGAACATGGCGTAGGCTCACTAAGACATTAATAAGTTGGGTTATTTCATTTAAATGGGCTGGTTGTTGTTACATGCGATCGCTGTAATCTAATAATCTGTTCAAAGTAAAGTTATAAATCTAGATGTCAATAAAGAGCAGTTTAAAAATCACATATTGGTCTACAAAACTTTTTTTGTAATGTAATGACTACGTTAAGCTGCCTAAATGAGAACTAAAAAACAAACTAAAACAAACTTAATTTTAAATTCAGGACTAAGAAAAAAAAGAACACTAAAAAGTCGGAGTACATTACTACAAGACATTATTTCTCAACCTAACTAATGATCCATTACATTTAGATTGGAGGAAACAAACAAAATAGCCAAACAGACAGATATATCTAGGGGAGGGGCTGTTTGAGTGACAGCCTTGAAAGACCTGTCATCTGTAAAAGCTCTACCTTGAGTGTTTTCTCTCAGACTCACCTCTCAGAGTGTCCATGCCAATGTCAAACTCATTAAGCAGACATGTTGATGGCCACCTTTGACAGAAAACTGATACCTTTGTTGCGTAGGCAGACTCACATTCAGTCTAGGAGACAGACTGACTGCACCCCAAGGACAGTCAGTAAGTGGAGAGGGACAGCAGAGGCCTTTCTTTGTTTGAGCTTTGTCTCCTGTTTCACACTAAACTGTAATCTCATCTCTGCAGATAATAACACACACACACATATATGAATATACACCCACATTAAACCTCCACTTATTGAATAAGGAAATGACCTGGTGACCTGATGAGATTGAGATGACCTTGAATTATTCATTTCTGTCTTTTCAGAGGCAAGACACACAGGGACAAACGGCAGAGCGCTGATTGACACTGCAGTGTTTTCTAAATGACTGGACCTGACTGAACAGGTCTGCTTTCACAACAGCGCAGAGCATTTCATGAGGTCGCTTAAATACTCTGAATCAACAAAATGATCCAAATACACATACGGAACACAAAGGACACAACAACCAGCAGCACACTGTTTGGTACTTTTCTAACCTTGAAACTGGCTTGGTATTCAGGATGCACTAACTATCTTGTGTGTATTTTAGTGGAAAACATGTTGCAGACTGTGCAGTATTGCTGTAGGCTCTGTTGTCTCAGACAATGACAATCTGCTGATATTCTGATGGTTTTGCCAGCAAGAACAAACACAGTACGTCATCTGGAGCCAGCAGGATGCGTGTGGATAAATCTGCAGCCTATGATTTGAGAAGTGCCACACAGAGCACAGTGCCATTACACACGGACGTCCACTGTGTTCATCTTCACTGAGGAACATACAAATGAACGCGACTGCTACAGTGTAACATCTCTACACACATCAGTGTGTAGAGATGTGCAATGTGCACATCCACTGTTCAATTTCATTTTTGCGGAAAACATAATGTGTTGATTGACATGATGGAATGTGTGATATGTTCCACAACATTGTTTTTTACTTGAACAACTTTTCCCTGTTGTTCAGTGTTTAATACTTGTTTTAGTGAAGCTTAATTTTGCCAGATTGTATTTATAACGGGAAACCACTGAACAGCAGAGAAAAAGAGACCAATTATGATTTATATGGCTTTCAATAAACATCATATAAAGCCTGGAACTTAAGTGTATCTCAAGTGCATGAAGGGTTAGATATAGGCAACAAAAGTACTTTGGCTAAGGATTGAAAAAGATCATGGTTTTGTTAAAGGTCAGTTGCTACACAGAACAATAAGAAAAAGTTAATTAATGCTGCAGTCAGACAAACTTGATGTTGTATTATGTTATACCTTCGTTGTCTGGGAACATTATTTTATGCATTTGTGACTTAACTGATATTCTCAACATATCCTCGTTATATTTATATCAATAAATGGTCGTAATTATTTTGCCTACAAAATGCATTTATAATTGCAGTTACGTAACTTTTAGGATACAAGGTTGTATTACCGGAAATGCATTTGATGTAATTGCTTAGCAGTGAAAAAACACAAGCCACATATTCATATATTCATATTCATAAATCAGGTCAATATTTTAAGGTGTGCAGTACTTTGGTTTATGAGCAAATACCAGAAACAATTAATAATGTTAGCATGACCCTTAGTTTTCAAGTGAGCAAATGTTGTCATACTAAAGATTTAAGTCATAGAATTTGTGCATAAACCAATCAGATATTTATTTATTTATTTGAGCTGGGTAGAGTACTGAATATAAGTCACTTCAGGGACCCACTGTAGGGCTAGTATGTCATACCTGGAAGTGACATTCTTTCAGGAGCAGAAACACGTCAAAGAAAGTAAGGATGACAGGAGCAGCAGAGAGTGTTGCTCCTGACCTGCTAATCCTCTCTGCCCTCTGGGAACCTGCCTCTCGACATCTGCCTCTAGCTTCAACCAGCAGCAGCAGCTTCATCTCTCTAATGTGACTATCACACATGCTGCCAACAACAGTTGGCTTTGCTGTGGCCGCCCTGTGACCTGCAGTACTTACCTTCACACACACGCACGCACACACACACGCGCGCACACACACGCACGCACACACAGGAAGAATTGAACTGAGTTTGAACAACACGCTTTATCCTTTGATTAAATAAGGAAGGAATAGAGATTGGGGCAGCAGGGTGGTGTAGTGGTTCGCACGGTCGCCCCCAGCTAGAAAGACGCGGGTTCGATTCCCGGGGTCGGCCGGGTGCTTTTCTGTGTGGAGTTTGCATATTCTCCCCATGTCTGCGTGGGTCTCCTCCAGTTACTCCGGTTTCCTCCCACCGTCCAAATAAACATGCATGTCAGGTTGATTGGGCCTTCCGAAATTGTGTGTATGTGAGTGGTTGTTCGTCTGTATGTCAGCCCTATTACACAACATTTTGTTGACAAAATTACACTCAAACGCAAACAGATACAAAATATGCTGTTTGTTTTATGCATACACAATTTTGCTACATTTTCTGCTTGAGTCTGTCTATAAACACACGCTCCCACTTCGAATAAAAGAGGGAACAAAGATGAAAGTGAACTCCTAGATGAAGCAGAACTGCAGCAGGTCAATTTATTTCTCAATGACTGAAGTAAAGGTACAATGTGACCAAGAAAAAAGCCCTTTTTCAGAAAAGTGAAGAGGATAGGAGTCATCGAGAGGCACAGCATGTCTCAACTTTGAACTTTCAGCATTAATCAGTCATTTTGCTTTTGCTGGTTCTGTTCCCAGTAGTTCCCTGTAGTAAAAGCTACAGGGGGTCTATGGATCTGTCTCAGTCATTCATTTGTTTGTTCATTTGTACGTCCATCCGTCATGTAATATCTCCTACAGCTATTTGGACTTGGTTGAAACAATTATATGTGTTCCAACATTTTGTGCATTACCTTAATTACACTGATTGGCCCAGTGGGAGGGTGAGATGACATTTTTTTCCACTGAGAACTGGAGGACTGTGTCATGAACATGTTCTCTATGTGTTGCTTTTTTTGGCCTAAAACTGTGATTCTTCTTGTAAGTGATGGGTGTGATTTCCCAGTAAGGTTTCTTCTTGGGTTTAGTTCAGTATAATTACAAAAACCAATGCCAAAGCCAGTGTTTGACAAGTCTCAGGTATTAGGTTGAATCTGAGTGATATACCAGGTAACAGCTGTTGCAAGTGTGGAACATCAACATATTTTTGCATTTCAGTGTGGCTGGAATAAAATCTCACAATCTGTACCTAATTTTTAAACTAGGTTAAGACCTGAGTCAAGTCTCAAGTCAATCAAGTTTGGCTCTGCTTATGTTTCATGAACTATCATGCAAATTTACCACTTGTGGGACAAATAAAAGATTTTCTTATGAGGGTTTGCAGTCAGGGCCTTCAGTAAGTGTCGATAAACCACAAACACACTTGTTACACATCCCTGTTGCAGCCAACCAGCCATATGAAAATAATGTGTATATTATGCCATACACACTCTCAGCAGCAACTGAGAGTGTGTGTTCATCAATTACAACTAGAGCTCTACAGTATCTAGTTATTTAGGGTATTTAAGTTTGTTGGGAGCAGGCGTGCAGCTTGTGGAGATGGAAACACAGACAAAATGTGATAGTGCTACCACTCCTTCACACACCATGGATGCTAGAACAACCAGCCTATGAAGGTGCTGTTCAGGCAATTCAAGGTGTCTTGAGGTAGAGAGTGAGAGGTGTTGTCCATCGTGGCAAACACTTTGGCACCATCGTCCTCATCCAGAGATCTCCACAGGACAGTACTGGCCCTCCTTATCAGTTTGTCCCTCCTTATCAGTTTGTCCGGTCTCTTGCTGTGAAGTTGAGTCCATTTATGATACAGTTTTGTAGAGTTGTTGTTTCCACACTGTAGTTACTGCAGTTTGTGCGTATGTTGCAGTGTTTAGCAGCAGTCCTGCTGTGTCCATCTATCCCTCTTGGTTAGCTGCCACTTGCAGCAGCTGTTTGTGTTTAGAAAATGTTATCATTACCTTGCAGAATGTTCCTTTTGCTGCATTAAGTGTTTTTTTGTCTCGTGATTCTGTGGCTGAGACGCTGGCTGAAATGTTGAAGTTGCTGTGCGTAGCTGTGAGGAATCAACAAAATGGTGAGCATCCCACCTTTTTTTAAAAAGGGATCCTTGTGTAAGTACTGTAGGTGCTTTTGTGTTTTGTTAATTTAATTAAAGGTTGCTTGCCAGGGGCGTGTTGTGCAAATTGCAACTCCACAAGACCCAGCACACTTATTCCTCCTATTAATATGTTTTTCTTATTATTATTTTTCTTTTTTTTCTATTATCTTTGCCAGAACATTCTACACTCACTGGTCATTTTATTAGGTACATCTATACTATCCAGTTCAATCTAAGACATCAGCTCTGCAATGAATTCTGCTTTTACAAGGTTATAATTTCTCAGAAAGGTAACAATTCCACTACAGTATATGTTTGTTACTGAGGTTCTGGGTGCTGGAGTCATACTGGAGTGCATCATTTTAAGAGGTGGTTCTAATGTTTTTTCCCTTCATTTATGTTTGAAGGGAGGTCAAAACATTAGAAAAAACCCTTTATTGCATTAGATTGTATTAAATCCATTCATTCATTATCTTACTGCTTTTTCTAATAAGAGTTTCTGGGTGCTGGAGCCAGTCCCAGCTGTCACTGGGCAAGAGGCTAGGTACACCCTAAACAAGTCACCAGTCTGTCACAGGGGTGACATTTATGCTAAACACTACACCACGGTGCCACTCCACTAGATGACACAGATGTATCCAATAAAATGTCCAGTGAGCATACATACTGCAGCCAAACCACAGCACCATGATTAATTTTGCATTTGATTTGATACGCTTAAACTAACTCTAACTACATTATTTGATGTCAAAATGTGTTTATTTGTCCTCTCTAAATATGTGTGCGGTCTTAACTCTTATGACTCTGTCTTCTGTGTTTTGAAATTGAATTTTATACAGTACTTTTGGAAATATGCTTATTTGCTCTCCCATCATGCATGTCCGCTGTCAGATATGGATGTGTCCAAACTCTTCCAGATCAGTCACCCTACCACCTGTCCCCTGGACCCTATCCCCT
>JAUYWH010000004.1:18053982-18086178 GCA_034779795.1 Ctenopoma multispine
ATATATATATATATATATATATATATATAGAGAGAGAGAGAGAGAGAGAGAGAGAGAGAGAGAGAGAGAGAGAGAGATAGTATATCTGCGTCGCAATATAATTGACAGTAGGAAATCACACATAAGTAATAAAAAGTAAATAAAAAATGAGAAATCAACGTAGTTGCATAATAAATATACCGTATAGACATTTAGATGATATTTCATAAAGTAAAATGTGGCCAAAACTCTGGGTAAACAACTGCATCAAGTGGCCACAGCTTTACTTTCATTCTTCAAAGCAATATCGTGGAGGCACATCAAGGAGAGCAAAGTGTCACTGTTGATTTGAAGCCTCTGCCACAGCAGAGGCAGAGGTGAGAAGTGTCTGGGTGGAGTGTGTGGAACACGCAGAGGGATGCCGCTCTGAATTGTGTGGGGAGGCCCCCAACTCCCTTTTTATATCTCCGTCTCACCAACATGCAGAAAAAGCGGCTCACACGCCGGAGGGCTAGGGGTGTGGAGATCAAAGCAACATGGAAATCCAGACAGAAATCCATGCAAGCACATGAAAAGTCAAATACTGTAGAGGGAATTACATCACAGTTTTTTTTCCCGCATTATTTCCCCAACCAGCTGAGTCAGTTTATATGATCTGCGTGTTGGGGGAAGACTGTGCTGCTGTGTGACAACTGGAGCACAAAGGATTTTCAACCTGCCACAGACATGTACACAAACACAGCTGCTGTGGTTCCCTTCGGGGACTGGGTGAGCTAAGTGCATGGACTTCCCAGGAGTTCAGCATTTGCGCATGCATTTGTGTATTTATACAGGAGAGCTGAAAGTGGAAAGTGTGTGAAACTCTCCTGACAGGTTGACTGTAAATAAAAGTCAGGCACATTCTCTGCTCGTCTAGAGCCAATTCTGCCTGTGTAGTCATACAGAACCATGAGTTTTACCCAATCACTCCCCTCACCTCACTTTTTAATTCATAGGAGGAGAATATGTGTGTTTGTGTGTTGAGGGTTGAGGGCAAGGTCAGAGATACTGTAGACAGCTGCCCTGAGCTCAAATTATTACCTGAAGTGTGTTCATTTGCTTGTTCAGCCATTCATGGTCACTCACTCATAACATGCTGTGGCTCCTCTTTAGCTTCCAGTGAGGGAGGGGCTGGGGCCAAACTGGGCTTTGGAGCTGCATCGGGCATGCAGTACACCACACCGTTGGCCCTCAGGCTGCCCTGCGAGGGACACTTGCTCTTTTCTGACCTATTGCACGAGCAAATGTTAAATGAGGGGGAGCAGACGGGGGCTTCTCATTGACATTCCTGTTGGTTTAAATGGAAATGTGGCAAAAAGACTGCACCCATGGGTGCTGTCCTATAGCCAGGGATGAGTGTGCCGTTCCAAATGGCAGGTGAGTCAGATGTCGCCTTCATTGCCAAAATCCCTCACAGCCAATATGAAACACATGACTGGAAAAAACTAAAATGTTATTCTGATATTTTGTATTTAAGCCAGTGGAAAGAAAGCAGTCAGTCATTTTGACTGTCTGATGATATGATTATTTAACAAACAGAAGTCAGATTAATATTAATCACTCTCCAATTTAACTTATGGTCTTTAATTTGACTCCTCTGAAGGGATGAGGTCATAATTTTGATCATTTTTTACTTCCAAAAATACTTTTTTTAATGTATAACTAACATGGATCTAACTAAAATGCATGTTTTGATGTTTTATACACACAAGTACTTGGGGGAAACAAATGGACACAGAGGTCATGGAAATAAGTGAATAAGTGAATGCTGCAAACATCACCTACCTATAGTTGACACCACAGTTCCAACAAAATAAAAAGCTCCCGTAAAATCCCATCTTGGCCTCAACGCATCAGCCCGGATCCCACCGGCGATAGCAGCCTCGTACTCCCGCAGGAAGGAGTTGAGTTCCTGCAGGCTGATGTTGAAGGTCTCGCTGAAGTTGAGGAGCGTCCCGTTCCAGCGGCCGTGAGCCCGCAGCTCTGACGGCCTCTCTATGGCCGAGAAGACCGCAGCGCCGCACAGCAGGTACAGTATGATGAGGATGGCGAGCAGCACGAAGCGGCCGTTGTCCTCGTTGAGGTGCAGGGAGCGGCAGCCGTGCAGTCGGTGGCCAGGCATCATCCAAATTTCAGCACCACTCGCGCGTCGGACAGCGACAAACTCCACATCGGAGACGGCATTCACTCGTCTGCTGGTGCCCTCTGGAAATCACTGTCCTGCTTCCTCACTGCACTTCTACTGGCAACATATCCTCTAGTTAGGCCACCACGTTGTCTCATTGTAGCTGACAAGTGATGATATGTGTAGCTGAAAGCAAAGACAAAACAATATAAATCTGTAAATCCACCAGGGAGTTCATGAGAAAAGCTACCAGCGAATAGTTTCATAACAGATATATTTTTTTCTCACACTTGTGGCAATGCAGGTGGGGTGAAGTGGACTGCAGCGTAAATCCAACCGGACGCGCGTCTTTGTGCAAATGGAAGCGGTAGTAGTAGTATCCTCTGGGTCCCCTGCACCAAAATGTTTCTGTGCAAAATACCACAATGACGCTCGAAATCCTGCAAGTTACATTACGTCTCTCAGGAAAACCCCCTTTTCCCGTGCTCAGTTAAAGTCACCTGCAAGTAGGCGTGCTGGGTCTGGAGAAGTGTGAAGCCGCAGCTTCATGTGGACATTAGTGGCATGTTGCACTGTTCGCTGCAGAGCGCGGAGGCTACAGTACGGCAGAGGAAAAGCAGTACCCCGCGCGTCCCTATAGCTGAGGTAGTCCTGAGATAACCGGACTTTCATTTCCACTTGAGTGCAGCCGTGTTACCTTGTGCCATGCGCACTGAGGACACTATCACTTGACACTGTTACTCATTTTCTGCACCGTAGACACAAATGCAGGAAGAAAAGTGCACTCCTGAAGTAAGCTGCTTAAAAAAAAAAGTTTCTAAAACCATTAACACTGAGCCAAGGATTCAGCAATAAGAATGTACAAGTGTTCAGATCATATGCTAGCTTAAGTAAAAACTGACTTCACAATCCTGCTTAAGGTTTTAAAAGCAAATTAATGTATTAGAAGTAAAAGTGCTCATTATGCAGCAGAATGGCTGCAGTTGGAATTAGCTGAATTATTATGAATAACAACATACTCTACATGACCCAAGAAATGAGCTTAATGTTTACAATGTACAGATACTTTTAGTGAAGTAGTTGTGCACCACAAAAGACATCTGCTAATAATTTTTACATCAGTTATTCCTAGTGACAGTCTATACGACACGGTTGAGTGAACGTTTACGGGGAACACAATAAGACTCAAATTACTGTTCGGGAAAAGATGAGCAATAACCTTTTAGGGTTGTGGCCTCGCAGTGGAGAGTCTAATAAAATCAATGATGACCTGGGGCTGCTGATCCTTGAAAATACCCGTGAAATTGACTGATGCTTTAAAAAGACATGTTATCTAACTGAAATGGAAGCAGCGATTCGCTGTCAGAAAAAAACACACCACGTTATTGTTCAGATTTAGTCAGTCTTAAGAAAATGAGATTTCAGAGGTCTGAGAGTATGTATAGAACACATAGACAGAGTGGCAGAGTATTGTTTTTGTGATGAGAAGACAGTTTGCATGAGGTGGCTGTATTGATTATGCTTTCTAATCTGGCTAATTGGCTTACAAATATCAAGGAAGACTGCAGAACAAGGGCGGGCTCAGCACTGTTATCAGCACACAGTCTGTCCTTGTCAATTCCAATCATTGCCTCAAAATGTAAGAAAGCACAGGAGAGCCATATAATAGAAGATGACATCAGTGAAAAGTTGTTTCTGTGACACTGACAGGACGTCTGCCCATTTACTTAATTATAACTGGCTCCCATACACTGAATTCATAAGACTTACAGAACACAAACAACACATCAACCATCAACCTTATCCCTGTCATGTATATTCTCCACCCACCCATTTCTTTTCGGCGTCGTGGGGTGCTGCAGAGTATACCAGCATGCACTGGGTGGAGGGCGGGCAAGTCATTACAGTCTCACAGAAACTCATTCATACCTCCAGGCAATTTCTCCAGTCCACCTGACTGTGGGAGGAAACCAGCAGCACATCTGAAGCAGAAACAAATTCTGGGTCCATTTGTTTTCATCACTTAGACGCTATTCGCAGTATTTTAAAACATCAGTATATCATTGTCACTATCAAACTCATTTGTTGTGAGGATCTATAATTGATTGCAAGCAGCACAAGTTAAAAGATGTTTCATGGTAAACTATAATGTAGCTGTAATCATATAAAATAATGTTTTTACACCAGAAAATATATGTAAAAATTACATAGATGAGTCATTGTATGTGTTTAAATGGTTTGTTAATGCTCAGTGTAAACAATAACTTACCAATTTTTTTCTCATTTATGTAATTACAATCCATAAACATAGTAAAATATTTACTAGACTACAGTTAGCAAGCAATCCCATAAAGTTTTTAATGTACTGATTATTTCTAATACTAAAAAGTGATTTTAAAGTAAGTGGTAAATAAAATTGCCAAGAAGTATTCTGCTCTCTGTTGTATAATGTGATAATCTGTCTTCATAAAAATAAAAAAAACGTATAGAAAAAAAGAAAAATGCAGAAAGGAAACGTGCAGTCCACATTCCCTTTTAAACGCTAAGTTCCAGTGGAGCAGCATTTTTACAGTAGTGTGAGCTACGTGTGAAATAGTAAATGCACTCCATAGCTCGACACATACATCTACTGGCCCGTTACAGGCACGCGGGAAAAACAGTGGAGAAACAGTCCTTCACATTGCGGCAACAAGAGCTCATACAGTGAATAAAGATGAGGAGGCAAGGGACACACACCCACTAATAGTAAGAAATGAAATGGAGTGGGAAGCAAGCGAGGGATTTTCTCTTACCCTGCTGAGCAAGAGCTGCTCCCAATGATTGAGAACATACGGTGAAATCAATCATTCTGTCATTTTCAAAACACCTTCCTTTAATCCTTTAATGGCAGAATGTGATCTAATGCATTCCACAAGTTGTGACATCTAACGCTAATGTAGAGGTAAAAAGCACGCGCAGCAGAGTGGAACGAGCGAGGGCACAGTGATTCACAGCTGAGATTTGAAACTTCACTTTCCATGGGGACTTTAGCGTGATTGACTCAACATAGTGACACCTGCACACTGTGCCAAAGGTCAGTATATTTAAGTGTATCTCATTTTGTGTCATAGGAATAAACCAAATTATAAAAAGTAAAGCAAGGAGACACAGAAGGTTGCATCCTCTGTCACATCTCCACCCACTAGCTCTGTCCAAAGTGCTGATCTCACAGTCTATGCTGAAATGTGGCGGTTCTTCTGTATATCTGCAGCTTTAAAAGTACCATTGTCTTTTAGTGAGAACCTTGAATTCATTTGTATGCTAAAGACATGTACATACAATTTAAGTTGCATGTAGTTCTGACTGCTCTTCCATTATGAATCATATCTTTTCTTTTAACATAAACTCCAGTAATATTCTCCAACGCAGTCCCTGACAAAACGATCAGTATGTGAATCCTATAACTTTAATCCACTTCTTTTGTGCTTGTGTGATTTTGCATTAAAAGTTGTGGGTGGATCTGTGTGAATTTGCTTAAAATGAAAACCATTTCCTCTCTCTTCCCGCCAAGAGGGTTTTGCCATCAAGAATCCAATTAGATTTACAGTCCAGCAACAATAGTGCTGCTAGAAAATCCAGCAAGGTAAATTATTTGGTAGGATGTTTAAAGTGGTTCATTCAATTGTGGAACCTACAAAGAATCTCCGCCTGGCCACTCAGCATCTCAGCAGTGTCATAACAATATATGATTTTCATTCCAACAGGTGTCACGGTGCCCCGTGTGTCTTTGACAATGTCATGTTTTGGCTGTGATACCGCAGTGGAAATATCATTCAAGCTTTGCTCTCTTAAGAAGAATTACGTCACATTAAAAAGCTGCAGAAAACAGGTTTGAGTCTAACTGTGTAACTGTGCACATGTGTCTCCAGGCCTTTCATCTATATCTGTGTTATTCTCCAAACTATTAACTACATAGTCATTCAGTAGAGCCAGACCAACTTTATGTACTGTATGTCCTCTAAATTGTAGCCTGTCAAGAGAACCTTTTGTGTTGAGCATATTTCTCTTGGTGAGACACTCATGACAACAGTCCAGTCTAAACCTGGAGGTGGTCCACACTAAAAGCTCTCTTATGATATTGCGTCTTTCCGCTCACCTTCTCAGCAGCTTGCAGCTCTCAAGGGCAGCCAGAGGAGCGGAATTACAAACAAACATATAATAAGTTACCGACAAGCTTAATGGCACAAGCATGATGAAGCAGACTTTGGAGCATCTCAGGGGTATTTCAGCCAAAACATTGTCAGTTCTTTTACCGTCGTAATCTGTTTAATCAAACACCACTTCAGAATGGAAAGATAGTAAGCATGAAGAGTGCCCGACGGTGTCTGCTTTGGGTGCTTATCTCCTTCAAACATGCTCATGTTAGCAAGCACTGTCAGCTGCAGTCTGCTGCAGTGCTGTTGACTTTGTATGTATTGTCATGTTTAACTTTTCATTATGTTTTGATGAATGAAGTAAATCTAATTAGAATAAGTGAATGCTTGACAGAGCGCTGTGAGACACTGCAGTGTTTTCTTTTCAAATTGTCTTTATTCCTTATAGACACACACACAGCACACAGCTAAACTTATAAGAAATGACAGTGGGATGAGTTGAATGAGGGTCTGCTAATTATCGCGAAAAGGCCGATTGGGCTTCCTTACATCCCACGGGCTGCATCCCTGGGTGTTGTGAATCCCTTAAAACAGCAGTTGTCACCTTGTGAAGTAAATCTCTTTACTCATTCTTCCCATTTGTCATAATCTGTGTTTAATATTTCATCACAAACTGGATATTCAGTAGATGTTATGTGGTGAATTATACATGTTTTGTTGTTGGGAAACAGAGATAAAGGAAGGAAAAGTCCTGTCACAGTATATAAAAGTGATTTGATAAGATTTGCTGCATTCTCATACGCATCTTAGTCAGCAAACTTGGTGCAGCCCAACAATGCTGTTTATAAAAATGGTTTCCAAATCTCAGCGGGATGGTTTTATGAAACAGTGTGTTGATGTTTTTCTTATATAGATGCTATAGATCTAGCCTCCTATAGGTCATGGTCTAGTGATGTGTGAGTACTGTATCTCACACCCACACGTATGAAAATAAATGTTTCCTCCTCGGGTATATACCAGTGAAACACAAAATAAACACCAGGAGTATCTTGCTATAATATATTGTAATGGTGTGAACCATATGCAAAATGCTGATCAGGTTGGCGAGATGTACAAGAACATGAAAAGAAAAAATAGACCTTTTTTACACCCTCATCCTTCTTTGTCACAGTGATACTGTGACTACTGGTGAATGATAATGTTATTGGTTATTTTTATTGATTTGATGTATTGTTGTATTTGTATGTGCAATGTTGTGGTGGTGCGGTGTTTTATGAATTCATTCAAGCTTCAAGATTCAAGGTTTAAACAAGCCAATTAGCTGAAGTAGAGAAATGTTGGAATAGTTAAACGCTCCACTGTTAGTTTAATCTGAAACAAGTTTAATCAAATGGATAAGTTTGTTAATTTATCTATTGAAATTCATCTTGAGAGCTGATCTGAAAGTGGCGAGGAGTTGTGAATTCTATTTTGTACAATGTAACTCCTTGAAAATCTATACCTAGAAATGATACTGTTCGACATGGGCTGGCGTTTCAGAGCTGTACTGGCGCAAATTTAAACAAGATAAATTACAGCCTGTTTTGCTCATAGAGACTCTTTCTCCGCTGGCATTTATCCAGCATGCAATCCATTTTATTAGCTTGCACTCATAGATCCGAACCATGTGCTTTTCTGCGGTAACGTGAATGAAGCAGTTATCATGATAACACAGACACTAGAACACACAGATATCATCTGATTTAAAAAAAACAAAACAAACAAATGTCAAATTTATGTTTGCTCTGAGGCAAAAGGTTACGATTAAAGCACTGCTGACTGATGCCACATTCACCCCTATAAGACATGATCAGATTAGTGTTCCTTTCTTCTATAATGACTTCTCTGTCTCAGTCCCGCCTCCACGAGCTCCAAGGGGGAGGAATCACAGTTACCAGCAGGGCTGCTTTTATCCTCTGCCACAAAGCAGCATTTTATTACCACTGGCATGGTGATGAGGGGAAAGATAGATAACCCCTCATGCTGAAAGGAAACTTTCCCTGTCTGCATTGTGAGGCCAGACATGCAGCTGTTCTCTCAGGTCGGCTTTATCAAACCCTATTCAAGGCTGAACTGTGACAATGGAGGCAATGGTGAGGACACATTGGAGACATTTTAATAGGCCTCAGTGTTGTTTGTCTAATAACGTTGTCAGCTACAGATGACCCAATATCTGGGGTGGCAGATGCCTTGTAGTATTGCAAAAACATGAAAGTATATTTAATTAGACACACGTTCATGTCAGCATGCAGGCTAATTGGAAGTGATTTGACGGGATCCATGAAGATAAGTGACAAGTTTAAGCTCACCAGTTATCATGCAACACTGATTCCTCCTTTTTTAGTATCCATACAGGGCAATTTCCTTTTGTGTCTGCAAAATAAAGTTGAAAGATATTTCAGTAATGAAGTTATGAGTCCATATCTACACAATGCACAACCCAAATGTGAACAGAGCTGCCAAATACAGAAAATAAAGGTAAGGAAAATAAATGTTTTGTTTAGATTCTATTAATTCTATTTAATTGATTATTGAGGTGCAATTTATGTAAGTATTGCCTGAATCAAAGTTGCAATCCTAAACATTTCATTACTTGCTGATTTAGAAACACTTAACATGGTAATACTTAAGCACTTACTTTGTCAGGAATACAACAGTGTGACTAGTGTTGTCACAAAAGCTACTGATAAAGTTACTTTTTATTGAACTGCCAGTAACAGGGAATGTTTGGTGAGGTTGATTTCACAGGTAAAATTAAAACACTAACACTGGATTCGCTGTGTGACATCATTTGTGTCCACTGTGAGGACAGCAGACTCCACAACTCTGTAGGTAAGCTGACACATACATTTAATGTCTATTACTGAAAAATGCACATCATAAATAACTGACTTCGTGAAAATTGTAGGCACTGTAACTTAAAAGCTATAAAAATGCTTTCTTTCCAACACTTTTCCTCCTGGAGTCAGATTGTTTTCAAGAGATTTTACAATCTAAAAAGCTTTTAGATTAGTTTTAATATTTTTCGATGTAAAATGTAAACTATTTTTCTAAAAGCTCCTAATTATGAGAAAAATCTGTTTTTACTACGGTTTTGTGGATGAGATGAGACTGGATAAATATGCTGAATTATGCACCGTGGTGTCTATGCCTATATGAACATCATGTCTAAAGCTCTGACCACATAGAAAGACACAAATCCAGCTGCTCAACAGATGATAATACTGGGTACAGTGCAGCCTTGTGGAAAGATTATACTTGCTACATAAAACATGTTCATTCAGGTGTACCCTCTTCACGTCAAGATGCAGAATTTTGAACAGTTGGAGTTTTTGTAATGAACACCATTATTCACATCAGACAACCACAAATGCAGTCTCTCCCCTGGTGGAATCACACACACACCTAAACAACTGCCAGTACACAAGTATCATCGTGCCTTTTTTCTTGAACGCCGATGTTCAGTTTTCCCTCCTATTATTTCTACATTCGTCATAGTGAAATGCAAGCAAAGCAAATTGAGGCATAGGAGTCAATACCTTCAAAGTAAAATATTCATTTATTCCCTGTGCCTTATTACAAGAAACGTTATGATATACTGTACTGACTGATGAAACAAAAGAAACTGAAACACGCAATTTTGTGCTCAGAGGGAACGTGTGAATCCCCAGCTGAGGGAAGGGCTTTATAATGGCATCTATTTCTGAGGGAGCCTGCAATTTAACAGCTTAACAGTTGATGTCTGGGACTAGTATTCATGACCACAAGAAATTCTGGCTTGTTATAGTCTTTAGATGTCTGTTCTCCATGTTGAATCTCTACAGGTGAAAATATGCGTAATGTGAAAAAACTTCATAACGTTATCCGAGTCACATAGATAATGTTCCATGTTTGACATTACTCAAAGAGTCTAATGTTCCTTTTTTGGCCTGCTTGCAGAATTTAAAATTGTGACTGTAGAAATAAATGTAACTGTAACAGTAAATAAAGCTCCAATTCTTTATCTTTCTCAAAGCAGGCACTTGTTTGATTTCATTTGTCACACTGAAGGCATTTTTTCTTTATTTGATGACTTTGGTGATAATCTGTCATTTGTCAGTGAATTCCTTGCTTCCATGTTTACCTGGCTCCTCATTAAACTTTGCAATGTTTGCTGAACAGTGGCCAAAAGTGTTAATTCCACGATAACGGTAATTGCAAAAGTGAGTCAATGACATTGTTTGGACGTTTTTTGTGTTTTTCCCTAAAAGCTATTGGTCAGACCAGATGAGACGGTAGGAGACGTATTGCTTAGGAATGTATTAGCTCATAGTTTTTATTTCGTAAAAAGGAATTTTATTCTTTTGTGTTTCAAAATGTACATAGTGCTTTAACCTTTCTCGTCATTTCCTATCTTTCTGTCATTAGTCCCAGTGGATTCCAGCTTTTCCATCACCTTATCTGTATACCCAAATCTTCCTTCAGTTTCCTAATTAGATCCGTAGTATGCACAGTTACACTGTATACAAGCCCTCTGGCCATAGTAGCCAAGTATAACCTTTATTTTGCTAATTCCTGTTATATTTCAATATGGGGCTTATTTTCACTTGCTAATACTGTTTTTTTTGGATTCACCAACGTGATCGATAAGACCTGGGAATACGTTGGAACCCAAAGGAGATAAAAGCTGCCAGGCAGGTTGAGAACAAGCCAGCAGGATCTCTCTGTTCAGCGTGATCTGCAAAAATCCTGCAGCATTAGCAAGTTTATTGTCTGACGTAATCATAAGTGCAACAGGTAAGTTTGTTCTCTTGATAAAACGATCGTAAGCCCTTCAGAGTTTAGGTGCAGGTGATCCATTGTAGCTTTTTATCACTGAAGACATTTTGTCATGTGACAGCAGTAAAGACAGTGATGACTTACTATTAATTCTCACAGTACTAGGAAATTTGAAAAGAAAAAAATGATCTGCGTCTTTTTGGCTCGCTTACAGTAATGGAACAGAGTCATTGTTATTGTGGTGGTAACATCTGTTGTTTAAATCAAATCATTTAAAAATAACAAGTAATATCACGTCAGACTAATCGAAATGTAGTATAAGCATGAAAGATACAGTAGGTATGCAGAATATCTGAAAGTGGACAAAGATGCACACCTTTACTGCTTTAGGTATACACATTTAAAATGCATGGTTTCCTTATAACTAAAATATATCCTGCACTGAATGAGGGCCTCTAAAATTGCAGTTCCTCTGACAGGATGGCAGTTCAGAAGCACTTGGCAATTTAACTTGCTCCATTAAATAGTCTGTTTTTAGTCTCTTTATTGCTGCTGCATGCTGTCAACTTTTTGACAGTAGAGTAATATTATCGTTTAGCAGAACCTGTATTACTCCCTCAAAAAGACAATAAACGGCAATGCAATCTCTTTAGACTACAATTAATTATCATTTACTGTTCCAAATGAGGCCAGTGTAATGGAACAGCAGGGCGGAATTCTCTCTCAGTGTTTCTCCTCTCATGATATGGGCTTTGACAGTGCTGAGTGAGGTGGCTGTGATGCACTGCATGGGTAGCCCCATCTAGTGGATCTGTCCTACAGTAAATGACATCAACAACGTTCGGCAACAACACAAATATACCATAGAAATCATTGTTTCATTTAATTAGAAATCACAGGTTTCCATTAGAAATGTCAGACACTCAGGTGCAGCTCACAAAACTCTTGGGACAATAAAAACACAGTTGTTCTTTGAAATGCGTATCCTCATTCCAGTACATGCTTAGGAACTGCCTCTGAAATAGGCTCTTCAAGCTGGCACGGCCTCACTGTGACAGGAGGCACAAAACGACCAGATGATGACACCATGGGAGGCAGGAGAGGGGCAAGAGTTGGTCAGGGTAGCAGTCATTTATCATCAATCCATCTCCAAAACAGTTGTTATATACACATTTAGTATGCACAACAGAGAGGCAGACTGTTATAATGCGGTAAATACAGCTGATTTCCTCACAGAAACAATGTTCGTTCATTATAGGATAAACGCAGGTGTTTAAACCATTATGTTTATATAACAAAATAATATGTTTATATAACAAGCAATATTAATTACAAAATTATATTAATTATTAATGAATTATTTTTTTATCTGAACCTACAGCACATACACTATAAATACAACAGGTTAGAACTACATGCAGTGAATTATGATAGAACTACTAGTTGCCGTTTATGAGAAGTCAAAAATAAAACCCTCGTAGCTGCAGCAGACGATTGCCCTGTTTTGATAAATATCTGCTTTATTTAAGGGGAGTACCCATCACTGTGCCGTTAACCACCCATTGTTCACGCTCACTTTTGCAGGCACCCATCATAAATCAAAAGCCCTGCTGAACTGCAAGCATCAGTACCAGAATGGCAGAAAATGCAAATCACAGCCTTGTTTCAGACTTAAATGTATGCATGTCTTACAGGCTTTCTCCACAAGACAGCAAAGGCTGCCTCAGAGTGTACACATGGCCAGATCCAAGAGAAAGTAAAATACCACATATTGAATCCATGACTCACGCCCACAGCGTGATCTTTTCTATCTGTCTGTTACAGACAGAGCACAAATACAGACTTATTTATTTTTAGATATATACCCGTTGAAAGCCTAATATAATACACCATAGAGTAGGGACTCCACTATAGATCATTTGTTAAACAATAAACAAAAGGACTTCCATCTCTTTGTGATGCATGGAGCTTGATTATATTGTGAAACAATTTCTCACCTACAATATATGTAAGTTATTGTGGGTTTGTATCTAAATGTTCCAAATTTCACAATGATGGCACCATCCCAGTTCACATAATGGACTGCTTATCTTTTCTGCAGCAGAAAATGAGCCTGATAAAATATGTTATGTTATATCACACACTTTGTTGCACTCTGTGACTTTCTATTTATACACAAAGTTCAATATTCTGAACTTAAAGAGTGTAGTTTAGGAGGGATAGTAAACTTCAACTAATCTTGCTAGAACAGTGTGAATGTAGTTTACAGAATTCAACATAAAGTTCCAGCAAATTACTAGTAAACATAATTAAAAACATGAATGATGAGATGTTATGTAAGTGTTGTTGTTTGTACTTTGAGCTGGTCAGCTTTAAAGAACATGTTTAAACAATGTCTTATTATACAAACAGTGCTATTGTTCATATCTCTCTACAGTACCCTTTTCTATGTGCAAACATGTGTTATTACATTTTTGCACAGATAAAGCAAAACTAGCATAGCAAGTGAATAAAATAGATGTTAAAAATGAAGGTATGCTTTATTTAGTTTGTTGAAGGGTGTTTTAAGCTTTCTGCACATGATAAATAATGAAAATGTTTGCAGTTGCCAAAGTGGTGGCACTTCTTAAGAAATGCTTTAAATGAAACAATGCAAGAGAGAACAACCACTCTTAAGCTGAAATTCTAGCAAATTATATAGACAGTAAGGCCTGGGATGAGGGTTTGTATAACTCAATTTTAGAAAGTCATAAGCCTGAAAGGATGGGAACTTTTGTACCAATAAAATAAATACATTTGGGATTCAAGAAATAAAAATAATTCTGCCTATATCACAAGTAGCAAGTATAATTAGTTTTCAATACAAACATTTTGCATTGAGGTGCATATAGCATAAGCATGTTAACTTGTTAAACCTTGCTGTGGAAACAGCGTTGAAAGCTAAGATGATGAAACAAAACTATGATAAAAATGATATTCTATATCTCAATTTAAAATGAAATAACAATAGAATTTAATAGCAGTTCTTGTGTCCGGGAAAATGTACTTTTTTCCTTACATAAAGAATCCCATAATAAAACCAGCAGGGCCTGTAATGTCTTTCCTCCTATAACACAGGTGTCGCTGAAGCTAATTAAGCCCGCACTGGCCCGTAAACTGTGACGTTTCAGTAGTCCTCCACGTTGGCCGCACATGCGCAGAGCGCCCGATCGGCTGCTGGAATTCAGGAACGAACAAGGAAGTCTGCCACTGAGGATTGGATGTCAGGCTGTACAGGAGAAAAATACATCTCGGCCGGACAGTAGGCTCATGCTTAGCAGCTGTTAGCTACATCGGCGTAGAAAGATGTTTAAAAAACTTAAGCAGAAGATAAACGAGGAGCAGTCCCCGCAGAGGAATGCGCAGTCACTACAACAGGCCCAGGTTTGTTGTGTTGCTGGGAGTTAAGAGGCTAAGCTAACATCTGTTTACACAGCTGACGTGCTAGCGAAGGAACATAGTTGTCGTCTCGTTGAAAGTATAGCGCATGCTTCGAAAACTATTGTTCAAATGTAGTAATGTGTCATTACATAAAATAAGGAGTCGCAGAACTTCTTGGTCTTGTAAACGTTAACACCATGCTCAGTCAGTAGCTAGCTGCCTACTTGCTGGCAGCAACTAGTAAGGTGCGTTCAGGAGAACTTGTAAACTGGTAAATCTCGTTGTCCCGGATAGAAAAAAACCCGACAGGCAATCATTCGGGAACTTTTGTGGTATTCAGTATTCTACTCAAAAATCTAATGGTCCAGCCTTAGACAATAAGGGCGTGAGTGTTTCATGTTGCATGCATTAGACTGATGTCAGCTGGCAGCTTAAACCGACACATTTAATTCCTGTATGTCAAACGCCTGCCATCAGAGGATATTAATATTAAAGGTTAGATACACTAGTGCACGGATTTCAGCGTCGTAGTTAATTCAAATATTCACTGGAAACACTTCTGTAAGACTTTGACTTTGTTGTTTGGTTTTACTTTAAAGAAAAGTTTTACAAACGAGGTGTTATGACAAAAAAAACATGTTAGGTTAATAAATACATCAATCATCAAATTATTGTAGAGAAAATCAGAAGAATTGAATTCACACAATATTATCAGAATAAAAAACAGTGTAGTTATTATTCTACGTAACTTTGAAGAGTGCTGTATTTTTTATACAGTGTTTCTATATTTCCTTTTACTTATTTTAACAGATAGGCTTTGGTGAACGGCACAGCAGCCAAACCCCCCAGTCTCCTCATGATGTCACGCTCACTCCCAGTGACAGAGAGGTGAGCATTGTGTCACCCTGTGACTGACTGTTGTTCTAATGTGGGTGTTTGAGATCTTTAAGCTAAAACTGCAGCCTGCTGAGATGTTAATGTCCACTTTCAGTAAAATATTTTTTTCTTTCAGCCCTCACAAAATTGATGTTCCCTCAGACCAGTGCCTTGTTGATACCTGTGCCAAGTGAAAGTCAATCAGTGACTACCTAGTGCTTTCACTTTTGTTGAGTGTAGGTTCTTGATTATTTCCAGGACTCGGCCTCATCTCCTCGTCACCTACTGATCACAATTTGTTATAATTAAGAGGACACACATATTATTTCCTGCATTTATTACCCAAGCATATTTGGGTTACAAGTGCATTGTAGTTGTTAAACTACTTTAGGAAGCAGATCTCTTAGTCCTTGCTGCAATAATGTTCAAGAGCTTGATCTCAGGTATGCTCTCTTTTCTCCTATACATGTGTCTTTACATGGGACAGTGAGTTTTGATGGTTGTCAATAAGGGGCACTCAGTCAAATATTGATATAAAAACTTTTTAACATAAACAACATGTCATGGTCATTTAATCATACAGTATAAGTTAAGTTTTATTATTATACTTAAACTTGACCCTAAAGAGGGCCTCTTTTGGAAGCAACATGTTAACAGATAATCACATGTGTATAAATTCCTCAGTGGATATGGACAAGTCTGTGCAAGAATAATTAGTATTATTTTAGAGGTAGAACTGCAGGGAGGCACTGATCATGACTATAAGATGGATGAATGAACATTTGGTTTAGACGACTATTTTAGAGTTTAGATCTGGATACATAAAGTCTTGGCTGCTTGATCAAAAAAGTGACTTAGTTACTCATTCATAACAGGTTTCTGCGGTTCAACACTGCAGACCCCAAACTGGAAAAGCGACAGTTCCACTTTTGCTGAGGTTTCAAACACAGACGTGTTGTTGTAATGCGGGCTTCTTACCATCACAGCATCTTTTTTCACCCCACAAATCTTTATCCACAAACACTTTGACATCTCTGAAAATGTAGCTTAGGCAGATACATTTTTTAACAACTAAAGACTGCATGCAGTGATGTCAAACTGTTATTCATGACATTAATGTTGATTACATGTTTCACTTTCCTGATTTTCTTATTTTTCTTCCTACTTCATATAGTGTCTTTCCCTCTATCTCCCTCTGCTCTTTTCCCCTTTACTTTTCTGTCCATCTATCTCAGTTTCTCTTAGCCAGCCTCTCCAGGATAGTCTGGCTACATACTCCCTTCAGCACTATTCACTCATGGTGTTGTTTTTCTCATTGCTCTCTGTGTTCCTTTCCCTTCCCGACCTTTCGTCCCGTTACTGCACTGACGGGGTCAGGTGCTGGCCGGGATGATAGCAGAACCTGCTTTTCTCTCTGAGTATACTATCTTTGCTCTGGACCATTCAAAACGACCCAAAACGGCCCAGGTAGCCAGTGTGGTGAGTTTGTCCTCACTTCCTGCCTTTTCCTCCTCCTCCTCCTCCTCTTGCCCTGTTCCTTCCTCCCATCTCCGAGCCTTTGGGAAATCGGTAGAGGACTGTGGCCCAAGTAGGGACAGCTTGTTCCCTGCTCTCTGTCTCCTGTTTCTTTTGGATTTAGCAACATGAAGGCATCTTATATCTAGGCTAACCTTGCATCTAACAGGGTTTACACTGTAGGATAGAAGCTTGTGTGCTTTCTTTCGTATGTTAGTTTATTGTCCTGCCTTTCATTTATTGTGATCTGTCGCAGAATACAAGAAACTTGCCCCCTTGTCTTTAGATATCCTTGCTTGCCTTACAGATCCTCAAAACCCTGTTATGTTGCCTGAAGGCCTTTGTCCCTTTTTCCCACGTCCCCCCAAGTCTGTTTATTTGGAGAGTTAATGCTTTTACTTTTTAATCAGTTCATATGTTAAATTGTTTGTAAGTCTCCCAAATAAACAAACAGACCTTTGTATTTGTGGAACTTTAAAACTAGATGATGTGTGTTCATATTTGGAGTAACCGGGAAGACTGGAGAAAAATAACAACCTGATAATCAGTATTTTTTGATACAAACACTACATCACAAGTTTACTTTATATGAGCAAAGGGAAATTTTACAGTTTTATTTTATACAAATAATTAATGGACACATTTATTTTGCTAACATTGTGTTTAATTTTTTAAGATGCATTTAATACAACATTGGTTTAATTTAAGTAACTTTAACCTTAATAACATATATAAAAAGTGTCTGTTAAGTTGTAACTTTCTACTTGTACTTATCTAATGTAGAAATAAATAATTGTCCAGTGATGTGCTCACCACGGCTCGAGAAAATGTTGCAGATCTCTTCAATTTTTGCATATATATATATATTGCTCAAAACATTAAGGGGAAACTTAAATCACACTTCGGATCTTTATGAAAGAATTATTCAAGTTGAATATCTTTGCTAATTTATACTGTATAATTTGTTCAGAACAAAATGACAATGGTAAATGGAAACCAAACCATCAACCCTTGGAGGGCTGTAGTCAAAATCACACTGAAAATTTAAGTGAAATTTTTAAATCACAGGCTCATCCAAGTTGCATGAATTTTAATCTTGAAAACTCATAATGTGAGTCAGAAGTGTGTATGACCCCAGCGTACCTGTATGCACTCCCAACAACGTCTGGACATGCTCCTGACTAGTGGAAGGTGTCCTGGTGGATCCTCCTGCCACACTTGGATCAGGGCTTCAGTGAGCTACTGAACAGTCTGTGATGGCGATTCATCCTGTAGGATATCTGTGAAGGTTCTCAGTCATCCAGGTCATGGTTATCTCGAAAAAGGGTTTTCAAGAGCAACTGGACTTGTTTTAGTTCCTTGACTACGTTTCACCCTTCCCTTCCATTCCAGAGGGCTTTCTCATGTCTGACTGACCAGTAGAAGTAACAGGTATATAAACCCTGTGGAATCCTCAAGTTAGTAATTGGTGGTCAACTGTGGGTTTGGAATGTGAGGGCCAGTCAGTGGAATCAGTACCTTCATCATCCAGGAACTGCCTATACACTCCGTCAGGATATGTCAACTGTGACATAGAGATCCATGCGGCTCTCTGAGGACATGCTTCTCCAGACCATCACTGACTCACCACCAAACCGGTCATGCTTGATGATTTTACAGGCAGTTAATCTTTCTTAAGAAGATTTCATGTCTGTCACAGGCTTGGTGAGATCCTGCTCTCATCTGTAAAAAAATGGGGTATCAGTGGTGAACCTGCAAAGTCTTGTGTTCTTTGGCAAATGCTAGTCAAGCTGGGCAGCTGAGCACATATCTTTGTGAGGATTTTCTTGCTTTTGCCTCTCCAATGCACATGTTTTAACTTTCATTTGCACCAAACAGATGAAACAGTGCCTCTGTGGACAGATTGATATCCCTATAGGTTTGATTGACTTGGTGTTTCACTGTGATGATTAAATACTCCCTTAATTTTTTGAGTAGTGTAGATACATTTTTGATCTACACTTAATTTTCCAATATAAGAGATTCAGCCTCTTTACTGGGACCCTCCATCTGTGGCAAATTGATTGGATGCTGTTTTGCACTACACAGAGTTTGAATGTTTGTAGCTACAGATAAAACAAACATTTTTGATCAATCATATTGTCTTTGTCTATAGCATATTGTCATACGTATCTACATTACTTTTTTTTTATCAATACATTTGTACCATACTATTATATTTGTTGATCTGTAGGTTTTTTGTATGTTTTATTTTGGAGGTACAGACTGTGTTGCTAGCTGTGTTAGACCAACGTTTAGGGATTATCTGTGTCTTTAAATTATGTTTGTACTTTATGAAAGTAGTGGTAGTTGTTGTGATTATGAGTCACAAAATTTTGTATTTAGAACTTCTTTAGTGTCTCATTTGTAGGAGTTATATTATTGTTGTTTGGACATGCAGTACTGAAATGGGAAAACTTTACCGATACCTTTACTGTAGGCCACGCTCAAGTTTTTCTCCAACCGTCACTGTCAAACCTTTGACTTGTGGGGAAAATAGCCAATAGATCATAGACCGTGTGGGCGATGCTCAGAACCTCATCGCTAGATGCTGCTGAATCTTTTTTTACACATTGTACCTTTACCTGACTGCATCAATATTTTGCATTTTACATAGTAATACATGTGAAGTACTGGTACCCACCATACACAAACTATACAAATTATATTCAGTAATTAAATCAAAGTGGCACCATACCCAATAAAATGAAATGCATTCAAATTTTATTTGGCTTTCCTGTAAGAAACAGGAAATAAATGTTGAATACTTTGCACAGTAATCCTGAGGAAGGAGTAGCATGGAGCTGGATAAAGGAGGAGAAAATTTGCTTACTGTGATCCTGCTTCTAACATGTCAGCTAAACCAGCTGAGCTGCTCTATGTTCACTTACATGAGTAATGTCTTTGTGCTCTTGTAATACAGCTGCACACAGCACTGCCAAGCATCTTTAATTCAAATACCAGCTGTCTGACTTGACTTTAACTGTCTGTCTGTTCTGACCTCATGACTGTTCTGTAGAGTCTAGTTTTAACCCTTTTTTGTTTATTGTACAGTAGACATGCCTTCTTTTATGTATTTAACCCCTCTGTTCTTTCCAATTTGCATGAGGGTACCCATTGCCCCTGCATTGCTCCCAGCAATACTAATATTGCTCCTTCCAGAGTAATCAGGGAGAGCCACACTGGGTGTGGATGACTAACTGAACCAGGTGAAGTTCACTGGTACCATTTTCTTTCTCTCATAATTGTTCTTTTATTTATTTATTAATTTTTATGTAGAGTGCATCTAAAGGACCAGCAAGTTCTCCCAGAGGCAGCATCAATGGCGACGGAGATGCTTCTGCTCACGTAAGTGAATACCCTCATTACCTTCTTTTCTTCGCCTTTTCGTCGTCTTTTCTGACCTCATGTAAAAAAAAAATTGTTGTTACGCATTGTTGTATTAGTCATTTTTTTCATTCTGTGTCATATTAGCAGAGAGAGGAGCCTCAGTCATTTGCTCAGAAACTGCAGTTCAAAGTTCCCTCTATGGAGTCATTGATTCGTAGTGGTGCCAGTCGGGCAGAAAACCTATTCCGGTCTCCCTCTAAAGAAAACCTGGTCCGAAGCTCATCCCGTGAGTCCCTGACAACTTTGGGAGAAAATGAGTCCCCGGGTGCTCCCACATATGATCCCTCCTCAGATATTGAGAGTGAGGCTGAGGAGCAGCCAGGAGGTGCAGAGCTACTCTCCAAAGAGCAACTGTTGCACCGACTGCTCAGAGTGGAGAGTAGCCTGGGGAAGTACAGAGGGAAGTACTCAGAGGTGAGACTCACAGAGAAGACTGAAATGTCAACCTAGTTAGGGTATAGCACATAGTTAAAAAGAATGTATTCACTTTAAGTTACTTTTTCTCTTTCTGTTTCTTGCCCTTTTACTTAACTCCACATCTTGCAGCTGGTTACTGCTTACCGAACGGTACAACGAGATAAAGAAAAAACACAGGTAATTTCTTCTAACTACCATGTTGGCCAATACACTGCCTGGCAGTAATTTTAATATTTCTTGGACCAGCTTTTGCTTTGATTACAGCCCATATTTGCTGTGGCATTGTTACAATAAGCTTATGCAGTATCTCCACACCTACTGTATTTTCACCCATTTCTGTTTTGATTCCCCTTAGGCCATCCTCAGTCAGAGTCAAGATAAAGCTCTCCGCAGGATAGGGGAGCTGCGGGAGGTACAGCTATATGTTTTGAATGTTTTTGTCTCTCTAGGTCAGTATCTGTCTTTGTTTTAGATCTGTGTATCAGTGAGCATATTGAATCATCTCTAGGAGCTTCAGATGGACCAGCAGGCCAAGAAACATCTACAAGACGAGTTTGATGCTGCTTTGGAGGAGAAGGACCAAATGATTACTGTCCTCCAAACACAAGTGAGTCTGACGACACTAACATGCCATGTGGTGAAAACAGATGCACTTTTCCGTCACAGAAACTAATTTGCCTAAAAAACACCAATAACCAATTAATTAATAACTGATTTCCCCAAAAAGGAGAAAAGAAAAAACAATTGAACAGAAGAATAATCTCCCCATGTGTTGAGTAAATGTATTAACAGGCTGACAAATCGGTTTAGTCTGAAGCAAAATAACTTTTCAGATTCCATATATATTCTATGTAATTTGTTTTTACTGAAATAAAAATCAACAAAAATATTTAATTGATTACTTGATGTGTTATATAACATCTTTGATTCTGGCTCTGTGTTCTTTTTTATTTTTATACACATTAATAATGCAAAAAAAAATATTTACTATTAAAGTTAAAAATACAAACCATGGTATACAGGTGGTAGAATAGCATTTAAAAACATATATAGCATTGCTATAGTTCACCGTGATTTTTATTTTTGCTGTTAGGTTGCTCTGTTGAAGAAACGCCAAAAGGCAGTCTCTGATGGTGCAGTGCCCTCTGAAGGTGAGGTCCCTCAGTCTGAAGATGCTGTAGACTCTGCTTCGCTCATACAAAGTCCTTCTAAGGAGCAAGGAGTAGAGTCTGAGGTTCCTGAGGGTAAGCTTTTAATGCATTAATTAATACAATATACAGTACTGTGTAAAAGTCTTAGGCCAATAATCTTAGGATTAGTTTTCTAGCAATGCAAGAGTTTTTCCTCAGGCTATGAAAGGATCAACTTGACATGCAGATAAAGCTGCCAGATGTTGAGTCAGGTCTATGCTGGACTTATCAATTTAGTCCTTATCAAGTATTATCAATATTTCTTATATAATACTGTGTACTTATTTTCTATATTTTGTCATTGTATTCTAATTAAGAGACTAATAAATATATATATATATATATATATATATATATATGTATATATAATCACACTGCCAAAAACAACAAATGTATTGGTGTCCTAATAGTACTGTATATATTTATGTGTTTGTATGCACAATTTAGTTAGGAGACTGGGCTGGATTTAGATCCTGCCACCTTCTGCATCCCAGTCTGATGCTTTTACCCATTGAGCCATCAGGCTGCTAAACAGTGTATTTTATTTTCTGAACAGGAGAGGGCAACAGTGATCCAACCAAACTTCTGGAGGCTCTGCAGAAGAGAGTCAAGAGGCAGGAAAACCTGTTGCAGAAATGCAAAGAAGTGATACGTGCACACAAGGAACGGAGCATCCAGCTGGGCAGTGAGAATGAAACTCTGCAGGAGCAGCTGCAGGAGAGACTGCAGGAGCTGGAGAAGATGAAGGTGGCTAGCCTGTTGTAACAGCACAGATACTGTAGTTTGGCATATTATTCCATTTCTCAGTCAATTAATATCACATTCAATCATTAATATACTATTTTTAGATTTTGTACAATAAAACCAGCTATAATTTTACCAGTAGGGTCTATCAAAACAACTAAGTATCCTGATATATCACAATGATTTCATGAAGACCTTCATTACTTTAAGTTAAAAGTATAGTTTTGACGTGGTTTGATTAAAGTGGAGCTGGGCTGAAATATAGCACATGACCAAGCAGTGCGTTTACGGTAATTAATGTGCTGCAAGATGTCTGCCAGAGTCTTTATGGTCCACTGATAATGTGACTTCATTATCTCAAACAGTGGATTGCTGTGGTCTGAACATCCAAATTCTCTGGCTGAGCTCCTGCACGAGGGTTCATGTCATGTCAGCGTGACACGACTGTACCATTGTTTTCTTTTATTTCAAAACATTTTGCTTCAGCGGTATGATCGGCTTGTTTAGTTTGTCCATGTTGGCTCTGAAGTTCTGCAGCGTCTGATAACATATGTTTGTTGTTACAAAGACACTGTGATGACACAGCTTCTCTATGCTGATTGACTTACTATCAGTGCACTAGCCTTTGTGTTGAATCTGCACTCTGTTTGGGAATAGGGCCTTTGCTCTGTCAGGAAAGGCAGAGGTTAACAGGCATGTTGCCCTCTTGAGCAGCATGAAGGCATCCTGCATCTGCCTGCCTGTTCTGTGCTCATCCTCTGCCTCAGATAAATCAGCCATTAAACACCACCACCATCTGTCTGTGATTCTGTCTGTGATGAGCTTCAATAGGGATTATAGAAATGTATTATAGGGATTATAGGAATGTATTATTTATTATTTGGTAGTATTATATGGTGTATAAACTTATAAGGGTTAGGGTTATATATATATATATATATATATATATATATATATATATATATATATATAGTTTCATATATATTATTTTCATTGAAGGTAAATTTCAAAATAATGCCGAAGGTCTATCTACAATCTGTTATTTGCCAAAATGCACTTTCATAACTCTAATAAATTACAAATATTTTTTGTTTAGTTTCTTGTCTGCATTCAGAGTGCTGATAATATGAATCCTGCCAGATTTTCTATTTTCTTTTCTTTCAAATTGTGAATTTTCTCATGCATGGCCTTAGGGCATGCAGTTGAAAAGGTGAGGAAATAAATAAGGGTGAGCCAACAAAAGATTAAAAGAAAAAAAGGAGAGCTCACACCAGACTTGCTCCAGAGGCTTGTCGACTTGCAGCTTTGCCTGGTTTCAGTGCAGAGGCAGTGGAGAGGCACCAGGGGAGATGTGCTGGATCTAAATCAAAGGCAGTCGGGGGCTGCAAAGGAGGGTGGGGTCACAGGTGTCCAAGAAGAAAGAGCTTTTTCTTTGCAGCACAACCCTTGAGCAGAGTTTACATTTCAGAGCGGCAGGGTTCAAACCTGCGCATGTCCCTGCTGACATCTCTTACCGTCAACTGCTGGAGCTGCAAGCCATTATACATTTAGTTTTATTCTCTCGGTGGCTGCTCTGTTTTCTGTTAAGAACAATAGTGTGTGACTCAGGGGACTGACTTGGCCAGTGTTTGGTAACAAGGGAGATTTTCATGGTCGTTGTTTGTGTTTTCATAATCTATTGACTAATAAAGTCAACATTAGAAGATATGAAAACTAAACACAGACACAATAAATGAACTCTGTAATGCTTATTAGAAGAAAAAGTTATATAGTTAGGTTACATTAATTGTGATGGATGTAATTAACAACTAAAGAATACAAGTACCAGAGTAGAGTCCACTTAATGAGGAATTTATTTAAAGTAGCTGTGGTCATTCATCATGGAATAATACCCATGTTTTGTTAACTAAACACAGCTAGATTTGTTTCTCTATCAACTACTGTAGACTTATTATCCTATAATATTTTTGTTATAAGCTGTCAATACAATATTAGTGTATTGCTGCCATTTGACACCCTGGAGGTCACAGGTTACTGTTCTGTGCTATTGTTACTGTACACCTGCTGCTGCTAGATGGAGCAACAGATGTAGTAAACTCAGACCATATTCAACTGAGCATTGTGGTTTCTTTAGCACTATATGTACAAGCACATTTCTAAATTAATAAATTAAAGTTTTTAATTTGATACCAGCAACATGTTTCAGCTTTCAGTTCTTCTGTGTCATATTTTTATTTTAATAATGTGCCGAATGTTTTTATTGGGTTAATCTACCTCCCAGACTCAGACCACAGAATCATGCCGTTGGAACATGTGCACAATGGGGTTTGGCATTGTCTTGCTAAAAAAATCTTCCTTGAAAAAGACATCATGGATAACATAGCATGCGTTGCTTTCTGAGGTCCGTCAGAGCCCCTCCTGCAGAATTGTGTGTGTTTATCCAGTTCTGCCTGATGGCCTGAAGGTCCCAGTCATTTACTATTGGTTGTTGGCCTTTTCCCTTGTGTACAGAAGTTTCTCTGTATTTTAATGATGTTGTGCAGTATAGCTGATGAAATCCCAAATTGTTGCCATTTTTACTTTTTTTTAAACGTGACTGTGGATCGGTAGGGTTGATGGTTTGATTTCCTGAGTGTCCCTGAACAAGACACTGAATCCTGAACCCTTGGCACCTCGAGGAGGCAGCCTGTCCGCAAGAGTTTTCCCTAAGGACATTAAAAAAGTAAAATATTAGACTTTTACAGTTATTTGTTGCCTATTTTAATGCCACAGTGTAAGAGAACTGGGAAGAAGTTACTAAATTCAGTGGGAATAAATGTATTAATTAGAATTATTAGTCAACAGAATGATAGAGCATTGGATATAAGAATGTTCCACGGCTGTATTAAAGAAATTAGTGCAAATGTACATTATACTGAATTAATGCTGAACTTATCCAAGAAACAAGGTACTAACTAACTATAGTTTAAACTCTTTCAGAATAGGCCTGCTTACCCCTGCAGACTTTCTCCAACATTTCTGAATTTGCAATATTAGCAATAAGCACATATTCCCTTACCATCTCATTTGGTTTATTAAATGAGAGTAAAATGAGTTATAATTCAGCTAGAAATTAGGAATCTTTTTTTTCTAATGACACTGATTTGATTTGGCCTAAGCTAAACACCTCGCCCACAGCCCTCACTGTGAATCTGATCTTTATTCAAATGATCCTCACATACATTAAGAGGCTTTTAGCCACCTTTCCATCTACGAGGAAGGCCCCGAGCTCCAGGTGAGATTAGATGTGACTGCATGATAATGGAGGCACTAATGCAATGACAGCCAGATTCACGCCACGCAAAGGTTACAGCCCAGGCAAATTCTTAATCAGCTCGAAATGTCAGAGAGCTAACCTTGGGTCCAAATAAGGGCGTATCCAGGCATTAGGAGGAAGAACTCGTCAGCATGCTGATGAACCACAAGTGGCAGGGAGTGGTCAGAGGAATCAGCAATCTAACTTTGTTTGCAAAATGAGATGAGTGTCAGAAAGCATGGCAAAGCCATTTCTTTGTCTTATTTAAAAGTATTAACCTAACTTAAGCATATTGTTCAGCAACCTCATGGTTCCCATTATAAGTTATCAATGCTCATTTGCTGAAAACACATTATGTTTTATAGCATTTTCCTCAATGACACAAGCCAGGAGTGAAATTGTAAATGTATTTCAAGACGTTTTATCATTCAGAAAGACAGGATCCAAGTAATCTAAAAGAAATACTGTGATTTTCCAGGTCTGTCTAGGATTCACTGAATAATGTTTTGTGAATTAGATGTAGCTTTTGGATTCTTTTGGTCACAAACCTCACTGCCCCCTTGTGATTTATGAAAGAAATATGCAGCATATTAAAGAACAATACCATAAAATGCAATCTGCTTTATGTCTACTTTTGAGGTTAAATTATATTCTATAGCTGGGCATACACATGGACAAAAACTTACTAGTTAGCAACTAAGCCATATGCTCTTTGTTGTTGATAGCATTTTCTAAGTTATCAAAGAGATCACTTGTTTGCTTTGTTGTCATTATTGAAATGTTGGTGGCTGCACACCTGAAATTTCATGTGATTATATTACTTCTTTGAAGCAACACTTCAACTCCTTTTAATTGTCCGGCTTTCAAAATGGTGGACCCTCAATTAACTCAACAGGACTGAACCAGATGGAAATCTCTTCACATAGAGGCAAAAGCCAGGTTACATGGGGAAACTAAAAACTAGAGACAAGAGCACAAAAGGCAAAAACTCAGGCCAAAGCAAACTAACAATCACAAGAGTGCAGGCAAGACTGAATATAACAAAGGACATCAAATAGAGACACGGGAAACAGGACAGGAGCAGAAATTAGTCACAAAAGACTAAAGTCAACACAAGAACCAAAGCAAACAACTAACATGATAAAACCCAGGGAGCAAGATGAGGTTCAACAACAGAAGGCATAAAACCAGGCTAGGAACATGGCAGATCAGACAAGAACCAAAAACACAGATGATCTGACAAAGAGTGACTGAAAGGACAGGATGTAAATGGAGTGGGAACCTTGATTAGCAGAGGCAGCAGGTGAGGATGACAGGACGGGAAAAAAAGAAAAAAGGAAGTATGAGGGTGAGCAGGGATGCTGGAAAATTAAGTTCAGGAAACAGAGAGCAGGTAAAAACAGGAGGAGAATAGAAAGAAAAGAGAACCTAAAGATAACAGGACATGAATAATGACATTAGCAATTAAACGCACACTGCACTTAAACTTTTTATTTACCAACTGACAGTAACTAGCCAACTATCCAGCTTTCAGTGAACATACTTGCTGCTTTCACTTCACTTCACAGTGTGGACACGTATGCAGTCAAATGTTAGTGGTCACATTGCAGTTAAACTGTATCTCTAAGTGTCCCCACTTTAACTGGTTATCATGTCAGCTCACACTTAAGCTTTGGTTGAACTACTTTTGGGTGTCACGTTTTAATTTATGTCTTCGATCAGTGATTCTGCACCATCTGGCACTTTAACTGCTTACGTGTCACACACTTTCTGTCTCAACTGTTTTTAGTGCTTATTTATATTTGTTGGCTAATATTACTTTCACACAGCATATGTGTATATTGCACATGACTTAGTCAATATGTTTCCAGCTGGAGATAGACTGACTACCACAGGACAGCTGTCACCTTGTTTTATTTGTAGCGGAGACTCCAGACGGCAGTGTAGTTCATGATTAACTATAACAGTTAGATTTCAGTTTCAGTCTTTCTGTCCATATACTCTCTCTCAATTACATACACACAGGCCCGTCGACAGTCCAGGCTGAGCCCAAGACAACACACTTGCACTTATCAACTGATATTTATACTCCTCACAGAGCACAAACATACACTCTCCAGTTCAACTGCTTTAATCTGTTACTCCACTCACTGCTGACCACCAGAGAACATTTATAGTGTCAAGTGATTCTGTACATAACTTTTTATTGTTTAGTTACATTTAGAACTTACACTTCAAATTACATTTTAGATAATGACTATGCTGACTTCTAAACTGACATGTTAACTGCCTAATATAAATATATACATGCTCCATCTTTATACTTTATAGTATATGCAGTAAATATTGTAACTGTTGTATGTTACAATATTTATGTATTGTATTAAGTTGATTATTGCAGATGCAGTAATATTATGCTGTTGTGTGTTTAATACAGTTTAGGTTATGCCAACATTATAATTATTAACAGATTTGTTCAGGGATTATAAAACTATTTTTCAATGAAACTGAGCTGTTGCAGTCTGCTATTTTGTTTCTTTATGTTTCTTTGCTTTCAGCCAGGTAGCTGTCAAGTGTGTAGTGTCCTTGCAGAATGTTGGCAGGAGTGAAGTTGTTCTCTCTTGTGTCTTGTGGTTTGACCCTGTGGTGATGTGGTCTGACTACTGCTCTGTTCACTATTTCAGCCTCAAGCTGTCAAACACAGCTAGTGGACATGGGGAGATGTTTATGAACTCTGGATGCACCCAAACACAATCTACTATACCCTGACACACAAGTGGGCTGAGGTACACAAACAAATTCACTTTTTTGTACATGACCTTACTGTGTTGCCTGATTTTCAACATTTTGGTGTTATGCTAAAAGCATTATCTCAGTTTATAGGAATATGCTGTGAGAGCTGCACAAACGCTGCATTAATTTGTTTGTCCTTCATTTAGTTTGTGCCCTGCAGGCTAAATTAACAATAGTCTTTACTGCTCCAGTAAGTGACGACACATCTGACACAGATGTCCAACACGTTTGAAAAGTCAATCACATGTAGTGGCTGGACCTGATTCCTCAGCTATTGTCCAGAGTATGAGAAACTGGCTTTGGAGAGCAAAACTTTAGCACCATAGACAAGCACAGTTGTTTTTCTCTGTTCTGAAGTCAGAGGCAGTTCTCTGATCCGTTTCGTGTTCTCATGAAGTAATTCTCTAAGCTGAACAGCCAATCAGTGTGGACTCTCTCACTAAAGGGTTGACAGGGGTGGGTTCCGGAGGGACAGCTTTCACTAATACGTAATACAAACGGGTATCATGTTTTAACTTCGTTTTTTTTTTTTTTCTTTTAGCTTTTTTGTTCAAGTTTTGTTTCAGTGTGGTTTGCAATGTTTGAAGTCAATTATTAGTACCGTAGAAACAGTGTACTGATACTGATGGGAAACTGGAAGTACTGAAGGTACGGGTTCTAATACAAGGTACAATGGAATGTACTACATGTTAACATTGTATGTGAAGCGAAACTTCAATAAAGAGATACATGCACATGGAAAGTATACATTGGCCTTGACCTGCTGACAGGAGATTTAATAATCCCTTCACCCTCCAGTCACCTTCACCCAGCATTTCATGATGGTGCACCTACATGAAGCAACATTGCAGAAGCGTCTCTGGAGCCACACAGTCCATGCAGCCAAGACCTACCAATGTGCAACTGTTGTACTTGTGTGACTAAAAGAGGGGGGTTGATGATATAAAAGTTAATATACTTGTATTATAACTTGTCACTTGGTTCCAGATTTGCTGTTGTCTAAATGCAACAGACTGAATGTGGTGACAAGTTTGTGTTTTTCTGACAATAACATGAACATTAGAGGTACCCCCGGGCTTAAACCTTATTATGAGCAGATGTAATGTGGGACGTGATGTGCAGCCCTTAGAGCTGCATGTGCTGAACATAGAGGTGGACTCACAACCTTTAGTAGATAAAAGTGAAGACTTGATGATTTATGGGACTAAAGGCAACCACAGCAACTCTGAAATCTATTAATCTTTGTATATTGCACATGCAAGTGCTGAACTCATACCACCCACCACCCCCCTTTTCTCATGCACATTGTGTCTGTCATTATGTCGCACACACACACTCACACACTCACGCACTAACTCAAAGGACGGTGGAATTTGAGCTATGAGATAAGTAGGGGTAGATCCAGCTGATTCTCAGATTCCAGCTGCAGATTAGAAGAATAAAACCTTGGTTAGGCCACACCACTGCTTCAGTATGTAGCTTCACTGATAACAGTGAGGAGAGATGGGAAGATAGCAATGGGGAGGGGTTAAGAGTGGACATACAATAAACAGAGAATTGGTTAATAATAAGTTTAAGATTCTCAACCTCTACCTAAGAATATATAATATATATTATTATATATCATAAAATCCATATAAAATATTGTAAATCAAAATTATTTGTCATTTTTATTGCATCATTGATGAATTTCTTTAAAGTCTTTATGCTGATGTTTCATTGACTTATTACTCCAACTCCAGCTTTATTTATAAAACACTTTTAACAACCACAGGGGACCAAAGTGCTGTACAGAGAATTAAGTTAAAGCAATTAAAAGTGACACGTCAACTGCCTAAAATAAATACAGAATATACATGGTCCATCTTTATACTTTATAGTATATGCAGTAAATATTGTAACTGTTGTATGTTACAATATTTATGTATTGTATTAAGTATCATTTTGAGTCAGTGTATTAACATGGCAGTGATACTGCCTTACACTGAATTTCTGTATGTGTTTACAGACTTCTCCAGTATTACAGTAATTATTATTTTGTTGATTATTGCAGTTGCAGTAATAATATGCTGCTGTGTGTTTAGTACAGTTTAGGTTATGCCAACATTATAATTATCAACAGAATTGTTCAGGGATTATAGAACTACTTTTCGATAAACCGAGCTGTGAAGTTGTTCTCTCTTGTGTCTTGTGGTTTCAGCCTATGGTGATGTGGTACACGGGACCAAAGTGCTGTACAGAGAATTAAGATAAAGCAATTAAAAGTAAATAAAAAGGACTGTTTTGAAGAGCAACACACTTTACAAGGCAGAGATGGGGAGAGGTTTGAGACTTGACTTGAGCCTTGTCCTCAAAAGATTTGACTTGGACTTGAGATTTGGGACTAGTGAACAATCTTTACTTTACTTTTAAATTTAGTGGAAAAACATCTTGCAAGCTAAATGCTGTTCCCTCAGTTCTAAAAGTAAATTTGTGACATTTGCAGTTTTCAGCACGTTATTATAGCTGTTTTATGTCTCCTGGATGAACGGTTTGGGCATCTGCTGACTGCTGGTGGATAAGTTGTTTATAAACCCAAGGTTGATGGTTTGTTTTCTGGTTCCACCTGATTCCTCACCACACATCCATGGAAAACACACTGAACCCCAAACCTTTGGCACTTCCTGTCGATAAGAATTTCCAAAAGACAATATCAAACAATATCAGATGTTATTCTTATTACACAGTTCCAACCATCAGCCACTCAACACCGATGAACAAAACTAGAATTCTAGCATTCCCAAAAAATCTGACTCTGGTTGTTGTTAACAGCTTTGTACAGTATACTGTCATCACATTTTACGGCCTTTATTTGTTTTTTGAATAATTTGATGACAGCCACAATGACAGCTATTCACAAATGGGTCTGTTGTAAATTGTGTGTGTGAAAGCAAGATATGATAGACAAGAGAACATTCATTACAACCGACTTGAGTCATTACTTGAAAATCAACTAAATATATAACATCCTTTATATCCCCTCTGGTAGCCTCCAATCCACCTGAGAGAATTTAATTAGTACAGACTTCACTTTAGAGGTTCACTGTACCAAGCGAAATTCTAAATTCTGCTTCAGAGGATTTTCCACCCCGACAAGAACAATAATCTCAAGAGTCTATCAGCAACTTTTCTACCCACTGACTCACACTGTACCTTAGCCTTAACAAGAAATCCAGTCTGTCTGCTGTCTGAACATCTTCATAGTGTTAGGAGTTGAGTGGAAGGCTAACCATGGTTATACTGAAGATGATCCTCTTTATTTATCGACCTAAACTCAGCCAAGGCTCTCTCCCAGGCTTCTTTGCACCTCCCAGAATAGACGAGCCTGGGTGAGCTGGCGGGCCTGATTACACCCCACACATTTATCTGTTTCCCAGGCTCTCATTGGGGGGGGGGGGGGGGGGG